>LPNX011097216.1:276058-318653 GCA_001517045.1 Pseudotsuga menziesii | reverse complement strand
GTGCTATGTTTTTGCACCTAAACAGTCGTTGCAAGCATGGAATAATGGGAATATAACGAAGAACCTTACGAGACACCTTTTTGGTTACTTGATCTGTTCGATATCTACTTCTATGACATATAGGGCATTCTGTTGCAAACTCATACTGATTATAATATAAAATATGATCATTAGGACATGCATCAATTGCTTGATAGTCCATTCCAACATAGTTCATGATATTTTTTAAATCTCGGTATGTGCGAGGTAATTTATTTGATGGTGGTAACAAATACTCACCTATCAAACTGTTACAACAAATTTTAAAAAAATGGTTAATATAAATATTTGAAGAGCATAATATTAACGACAACAAATACATCCTTATTTATTTTTATGATGAAGTACGTATACCAATACAAATTTTATAGCAACATAAATCAAATCATATATATGCGATCAATGAAACATATAATCACATACATACTTTAACACCAGCGTGATGGCTGTGTTTGAAAAACCATGCTTAACCTTCAAGTTCATTATCAGCAACATAGCAAAGAGAACACTTATGCGGGAGCCTTCAAAAAGCGGTTCGTCTACCTTCTCAAGTGTAGGTAAATCATGAAGATCTTCAAAGTCATCAATTGGCGGTGCATGAGGTTGATCATCATCCATTCTAACATTAAATGCATCATTGATTAATGCATTTGCACCATCATCCTCAATTATGTTATCGTCATGATCATCATCTAATTCCATGTCATCATTAACTTGATCATGATTAGTATTCGTAGGACCTGCATATTGACGTTCCTCCTGCGCTAGATGTTCCCACATAATTACCACATTCTCCATGTTCGGAACAGCCCTAGGAGGCCCTTGCTTTATAATTACAATTAAAACATCAAACAAAGAACGTTAGTCATGTCGATTAAGTAACAAAAATAAAAATGATATGATATACAATTACAAAAAATCTCAATATAAAGACCGAATGATATATAATCATGAATTATATTGACTTACCAATGGATGATATTCATGCCCCCCCTCAACATGTCCATGTTCTCTACAATGTATTTTAGCTGTTTTGATCAGTAACCTTCTCGTATTAAAGCCCCTACATCGACTACAAGGACAATAACATTTTCCATCACCCCTTCTTTCCACTCCATCCCACAACCTAGCAAGCAATTGTGGATTTTGTTCTGCCGGATCTTGATGACTCGTAACATTATTGTTACGTGGCATTTTATTACTCAAACCCTAAGAACAAAGTACGAGAAAACCCAAGTATATGATGAGTCTTCTTTTCCACAAGGGTTAGAACCAAATCCAAAGAGCAAGACCAAAATCCAAGACCAAGTGGGAAGATCCCCACAAAAGAGCAAGGCCAAAATCCAAGACCAAGTGGGAACATCCCCACAAAAGAGCAACGAAAAAAAAAACCCTTAGGAATTTCGCACTTCTTGTCCAAGAGATAAGTGCGAGACTCAGTGTGTGAGATAATGAACCTAGGCATACATCTATTTATATGAGTGTGTGTAAGAAAATGAACCGACGTGTCGGATAAGCGATGGCGCTTTCCATTTTAAATAATTAACCAATTAAATGTATTTTATTAAATGATTGAGCAATTTAAGCGCCGTCTCTTAAGCGACACTTAGGAGGATAGCCATCGCTTAAGAGACGCTTATAAGCCTAGCCATCGCTTAAGTGACGCTTATGCCCACCATTTCAAAAAAAAATTTTATCTTTCTGATTTTTGGTACGGTTAAAAGAAAAAATCCACGCGCCGTCGGAAAAAACCGTTGGATTTTGGATCGAAATGTAGTAGTGTGAGGCCGACCCACTAAACAAGCAGCTTTCAATTTGCAGGTATATATATATATATTTTTTTAATTTACTACCGTTGGTTAAGCGACGGTTATACATGTCACTTAACCGACGCTTCATCTTTATCCCCGTCGCTTAACCGATGGTTCTTCATGTCTCTTAACCGACGCTTAATATTCATATTCGTCACTTAACCGATGGTTCTTCATGTCTCTTAATCGATGCTTAATCTTCATATTCATCGTTTAACCGATGGTTTCTCATGTTTCTTAACCGACGCCTTACACGATGGTAACTGAGGTGTCGCTTAACCGACAGATTAAACAGATGTTAGATAATTGATGACAAGCCACCGACGCTTAAAAAAAAATCATAGTGTCGTACATGCGATAGGGAAGTGTCAAAAATCCGACAATACAGATGTCAGATTTTTGGTCGAAATGTAGTAGTGGCTGCAAAGCCTTCCTCTTCTCTGTTGGGATTCTAGCCCAAGCCTTTGAGCCAAAAATACTGAAATGGGTCACATCTGGCTTGTGCCCACTCCATGCTTCGAAGGGAGTCATACCATCAAGCTGTTTATGAGGCACCCTATTCTGGATATAGGCTGGACATTTGATAGCTTCGGCCCAGTACTTTGGTGGCAAATTATTGGCCTCCATCATGCATGTTGCCATCTCCTTCAGTGATCTGTTCTTCCTCTCAGCAACACCATTTTGCTATGGTGTGTAAGGGATAGAATGCTGCATCTCAATACCTGCATCTGCACAATAATTAATAAAATTAGAATTGACCTACTCACCACCATTGTCAGATCTAAGGGCCTTGAGTTTCCTTCCAGACTGGTTTTCAACCAAATCCTTAAAGACTTTGAATAGGCCAAAAACTTCAGACTTGTGTTTCAGGAAGTGAACCCAGCAATACCTGGAAAAGTCATCAATGAAATTCAATGCATATTTGTCCTGACTCATGGACATAAGAGGGAATGGGCCAGCAACATCACCGTGGATCAGCTCGATGGGTACAGAGGTTCTCTCATGACTAGCTCTCTCAAATTTGTGCTCTGGGTGTTTTCTTAGGATACAACCTTGGTAGACTCCTTTGGAAAATTTTATCTTGGGAAACCCTATGACCATCTCTTTTTCACTAAGATCAAAAAGATACTTGTAATTTAGGTGGCCAAATATTTCATGCCACAGCTTGTTGGCTTCATTAGCATGAATTAGAAGAGAAGAGGGGTTTGAGTAAGGTAGGAAGTGTGAGAACATGTATACCTTTTGAGAATGATTCACAACTGCTTTTGCAATGACTCTACCAGTTGAGATCTCTGTGATCTCAACTTCATCGGGGGAGAATATGACCTTCTTAGGAGACCCAGTGTGGGTCATCTGGTATACTGACAGGAGATTGGAGGTGAGATCAAGCACATACAACACATTGCTGAACTGACCAGTGTGGGTCATCTGGTACACTGACAGGAGATTGGAGGTGAGATCAAGCACATACAACACATTGCTGAACTGACCATGATCAAGATCTATCCTTCCTTTTCCTTGAATTTCAGTGAGAGAGTCATATCCCAGTACAATAGATGTTCCTTTCGACATATCCAGTGAGGAGAAGGCCTCCTTAGTCGAAACCATGTGTCTTGAAGCTCCAGAATCAATGATAAAACTGGGTGAGCTTGATGTGCCAGCAACTAGAGCATGAACTCTCTCTCTGTCATCTGAACTTGATCCTCCTTCTCTCTTCTTTGAGCTTTTTGGAAGGGAGATGCCATTCTTCTCCAGGAGTTGGGTCAACATGTCTATCTTCTTTTTCATACAAGATATTTCAGAGTGATTTCCCTTATTGTAGTATGCACACTTGTTCTTTTCACCTTTGTTCTTCTTCTTCTGGTAATTCTTCTTGGGACCTTGTGGATCCTCCAGAGACTGTTTCTTGTCTCTCTTTTTCTCAGGTGGCTTTTTAGCTTTCTTTTTACCTTTTGAATCCACCTTCGAGTCTCTAGCAATCAAAGATTGATATTTGGATGGTTTGATGGTTCCCATCATCACCAGCTTATCCTGTTCTTGTGTGAGAGATTCCATGAAATCTGAAAGGCTAGGAATCTTCCAGGTTCGAGCTGTCAGTTTTGTGGCATAGAAGGTCTAAACAAACACTGAATAGTCAGGGCCTAGATTTGAGAGGATGGCCAGTACGAGCTGATCATCTTTCTTTTCGATCCCACACTATTTCAGCTACAAAACTAGTGCTTTGAACTTGGAGAAATATAGCTGCAAGGATTCAAAGCTATTTGGACTCAGAGAAATCAGCTCATTTTTGATTTGATGTCCCCTCATCTCATCTGTCTTTCCAAAAAGATCAGAAATATTCTCCCATACTTCATTCGGTGATGTCAATCCATCAAGATGGAAAAGGAGGTCTCTGGAAATACTCAGACACAGGAGGCCATAAGCCTCATCCCTCATGTTGTGCCATTTTATCTTCTCTGCAGCTGCATTGGGCTCTGCTTCTGTTGCCATAGTCACCTTGTAGAGGCCTTTTACTCTCAACAGTATCTCCATCTCTTCTTTCCATTCGAATAAATTTAAGGGAGTCAAGATAGTTTTCTGTGATTGATCCATAGCTTAGAAAATCTGTCCCGGCTGTCAGTAGAAGGCTCCCAGTCACTGATGTCGAACCTGCAAAACAATTTTTGAAGGAGAGAAACAACCTACAATGGATCTAATACCATGTGGAAATTGAACCAGGTCATAGATTAATTTTACTCACAACAATTAACAATTGATCATGCAAAATCACTCACAAAGAGACTGAAAATTGGAGATGAACACTAAAATGTATTAAATCAGTGTACAATAGCCAACCTTGTAAAATAATAGGTTTCTGAATAAATAACATACATCAGGGAATCGAATGCATGAGGATCAATTCGAATCTAGCATAAAGAAGGCTGACCAAAAATAAGCAAATCCCCCATAGGTGTAAAAAGCTGATCCCAAATCTGTCATGGAGCTCACGAATTGGAAAAAAGGATTAGGAAAGATAAAGAGTGGTGGAATGGCAGCTCATACATGCTTTTTCATGGAGAAAAGAGAGGAGGATGTGTAGGACAAAAAACTAGTCAACCTCACCTAGTCTAGCTTTTCCTTTTGCCTTAAAAAACTGAAAATGTAGGCAATAAAGCAGAAAAAGCAGAAGGGTGCCTAGAAGGCTAGGAATAAAGCAGAATTGATTCCTTTAGCTCTCCCATGCACTACATGAGTCAAATAAGGCAAGTTTGACCATTATAGATATGCAAATGACAACTTGCACAAGGTGGGACACATGAACTAGGGAAATAAGACAAAAATAATGAATTAATGTCTAAGTGGGTAAACTATGGGTTGATTATTCTAACAGTAGGCCTAACCTCCATGTAGGTATTCCTCTATAGAGCTAGTCCTTTTTCATTAGATGTAGGCCTCTATAGATCCAACCCTTTTTCATGATGGATGTACCTCCATAGAGTCAGTCCTTTTTCATACAGGATGTGGGTCTCTATAGATCTAGTCCTTTTTTACACTAGATGTAGGCCACTACAGAGCCAAACCTTTTTCATGCTAGATGTACCTCCACAGAGTCATTCCTTTTTCATACTGGATGTGGGTCCCTATAGAGCCAGTCCTTTTTCATATTGGATGTAGGTAGCTACAGAGCCATCCCTTTTTCATGTTTGATGTACCTCCAGAGAATCAGTCCTTTTTCATATTGGATGTGGGTCTCTACAGAGCCAGTCCTTTTTCATACCGGATGTAGGCCACTATAGAGACAACCCTTTTTCATGTTGGATGTACTTCTATAAAGCCAACCCTTTTTCATGCTGTATGTAGGTCTTTGCAGAGCTAGTCCTTTTTCATACTGGATGTAGGCCACTGCACTTATATTTGACCATGGGAGGCCCTCCCTACCACCATGTAAAAAGGGAACAACTCTTACATCTGACCATGGGAGGAACAAATCCTACCACCATGTTAGAAGGGAGCAACACTTACATATGACCACAGGAGGAACCAATCCTACCACCATGTCAGAAGGGCACAACACTTGCATCTGACCATGGGAGGAAGCAATCCTACCACCAGGTTAGAAAGGCTCATCGACTCATCACTTCCCCTTGGAAGGAACCTCTATCTGGAGAACACCAAGCCTCTCCTTGAAGTACTCAAACTTCACTCTGGAAATTTCTAGCATAGAATCACATTAGGGCTTACTATGTCCATGTATAACCTGTTAGCTTCTCCAGGACCAATTACATCTGAGGATAACCTACAATACTATTTACATCTGAGAAACCTATGAGCTTCGCTAGGATTTTATGCTCAAAAAACTTCTCTCACTGGCTATGATAGAACTCCCTCTTTCAAGAGATCTCGATCTGGATCACATATTGGAGCTTCATTGCTCGTATTTGCATCATACAAAAATTAAAGTCACATCAATCAAATCAAATAGTAGTTTTCAAAAGAAACATATCACCTCCCAAATAGCTGAGCAAGTGGAAACATATTTTTCCTTGGCTGTACTCAGTGCCGTGCAGGAATGCTTCCTGCTAAACCAAGATATCACACCTAATATCGTACTGAAGCAGCACCCTGAATTGCTCTTCCTATAAATGGCATTTCCTTCCCAATCTGAATCCACATAACCCTCTAGGTTAATCTTATGATTCACTTCATACTTGAGCCCATAATCAACTGTACCCTTTAGGTACCTCACTGCATGATTTTCAACCATCAGGTGAACATGTGTCAATTTGTTCACAGTAAAGCAAATATATGGTCTCATGTTCGTCACGTACATCAAGGAACAAATCATCTGATGATACATCGTGGCATCAACTATCTCTGATGAAGCATCACTCAATAGCTTCTGGTTCGATGCCATAAGTGTGGTCATGGCCATGCAATCCATCATCCCGAACCTATTCAAGATCTCCACTGCATACTTCACTTTCCCAAGGGATATTCCATCCGCACTTTGCCACACCACCATGCCTAGAAAGTAGTGCATCATATCCAAGTCCTTAATCTCTAACTTGAAAGCAAGTCTCATTCTTGCAAATTTAATGAGTTCCTCTTTTATTTAAGGAATAATTCATCAACATATAACAAAAGAATCATTAGTATTCCACCTTCATCCATGAAGCAAAGGTTGGAATCCTCTTTCATATCAGTGAATCCTACAGCCATCAGTAAGTTTTCCATCCCGTTGTATCATGTCGAATCTCAGGATCTTCTGCAGTCACTCCCTCAGAAGTGGAGTATCATACTCCCTTTGTCTTTCGTACTCTATGAATTGAACATTTTGTACTGGAGTTACAAGTAGCTCCCTTCACCACTAATATTCTATTTATCCATCTAGGGTCACTAAATACCAATATCCTCTATCTTGAACCTTTTCAAAAGTTCTTCTCGCACCCATTTGTGAGCTTGTCATCCTCTATAGGCTTTCATCTTCAACCTTGTAGCAAAGGTTAAGATCTTCATCACTCTAGGTGATCTTCAAGCTCCTCATGTATGTGTTATCCCATGGGTTCCTTCTGAGCTCGTACAAGGCCTTCTTTAATTTGCACACATGAGTCTACCTATCATGTTCCTCAATTCCCACTAGCTACAAATGTCTCTTCATAGTCTATGCCTTCTTTCTGTGAGAATCCTCGTGATACAAATCTTGCCTTGAATGGCATGATGTTGCTATCTACTGCATGCTGGATCTTGTAGATCCATATGGAAGATACTATGGAATTTCCTTCAGGTCATGATATCACATCCTAGACATCATTCTTCTTGAACTGGTACTCTCCTTCCCTTTGTTCTTGGCTACTTCTTCATAGCTTGGAAGGCTCTGCATCAATGATGTCTCTCAACAATGTCACATAACTGCATTGTTTCTAAGATCTCTTTCTTTCTTTGAAGTTGTAGTCATATTATTCTTCATCTTGTATTATTTCTCAAACTTTCGTCACTTGTTCTTCGGAGCAAGTCTCATCCTTATTTTCTTGTAGGTGATTGTATGCAATCTTTCCTATAAGTCAAAAGCATTAGTTGTATGGTTAGAAACATTTAATAAGGAATATGGACAATTCTTATGCATAAATCATGCAACTATTTTATCCAATACAACATTCATCCATATCTCACAAAAACCTTTCTAGATTCCTTCCATCTCTACCATGACATCATTGAGATTGTGCACTAATCCAACATGTCAGCAAAGATGTTTCATTCTAGATAAGTAGAAATGGAGAGCTGTATAGCACCATGGGCTTCTTACCCATCACATGCATATTAGTAGTATACTATTATTAATTAAAACATTCTATCATACATAACACATCAACTGAATATAAACAAATGTATAACAAAATAATATCATGAAATGACAATTGAATACTTATCTTTATTTGTTTCATGGGTAGACTCTTTCTTGATCCTTTAGCTTCATCATCTTCTTCATTCATAACAACATCATTTCTTATCCAAGTGCTAGGATGGATAAGAGGTTCTTCAAGATTTGAGTCCTTTATATTCCTTATCGCTTCAGGGATATTCTTTGGATTGTGAGATCTTGATATTCAGTTGCTCCCATTTTCTCTTATCTTATTATGAGTCGAGCTTCTTCTTGTGTGCACTCTTCCCAGAGTATTCTAAAGGTAATCACTTCCTTCTAGCACACATTCTTCGAATGAATAAATCCTATGATCTTGGGAGGCCATTTAAGGTGGTTATAACCATATCTCATTCTTCTTCGATTGCTTCATCATAGCATCAAACACTTCATTTTGGTGCCTTCAAGGATGACACATGAGGGATGAGATGATCTGCAATGATTCTCTTGGCTCTAGCCTTGGCCTCATCTCCCTATGGCTCTTATAAATTATTTACTAAAATACTGATCTATGTCAATTTCTTCAAGGACCATAGAGTTCCTATACTTCTGCTAATTTATATTATTCCTTTCAAATAGCTTGGTCAAGGAATCAAACATCTCTTTAGGTGTCTTAAGGGAAGACCCTTATTGTATAAGGTGATCCTTGATAGAATCAACAATAATCCTTTTAGCCTTGACCAAGTTCTTTTTGTACAAGGCTTTAGCCTTATCTCCCTCTGGAAATGAAACCTCTCCACTTATGTAGGTGTCCAATTCATTTCCTTCAAGAACTAGTGAGATCCTATAATTCCATGCTTGGAAGTTGTCATCTTCACCAGGCTTGTCATCAAGATGGTGTGATTAGTCATTTTGAAATGAGAACCTCAAATGTAAATAGAAAAAGATTAGACCTTACAGATTTGAGGTGTTCATCTTGGTTCTAGATATGGCTGATCTAGGGTTTGTTAGAGAAACCCTAATTTTCAAAACCTAGAATCTAAAAATTCTTATTGGATAGAAGGATGGTCTTGTTACCTACTAAGTCATACTTATTTGGTGTTATCAAGTGAGCCTAGTGAACCAGACAAAGATGATTTGTTCATACTTTAGAAGACCTTCAGACTTGCTTCTGGGAAGTGTTTTTTTTATCTACCACATGTTCATACCCCCTTGGGGGAGTTGTAATAAAATGTTCTAGAATGGTAGTGTCTGTAAAAGACTCGGCCTTATAGATTCATTTGTCAATCCAATCAGCCTAGAGTGTTTTTTCCCTTGGTTATTATTGGTTGTTGAATAAACAACTGATAATTTTTTAGTTTTTCACTCAATACCTCCAAAGTTGGAGTGGTTGGATTGACATTTAGGCCTATTGAGGTTATTAGAGTCTATGTGTCAATGTATAAACATGCTAGGCATTTTTTTCAAATCATATGAACATCTGCTAAGTCCCCCTATGTTTTGTTTTTTTTTATTAATTTTTAATTTTAATTTTTCCACAAAACTTAGGCTATTTTTTAATAGTCTATATGAAAAATTGGTCCTATAATAAAAGTGGGGTTAAAAGTTAGTTTCAGTCATGGGGGTGCGCATTTTCTAACTCGAAGCACCCGGTAAACCCATAAATCCACTTTTTGTAAGTTTTGAGTGATTTCTTCATCACTCAGGTAAGAAAGTCCAAAAAAATCAAATATTAATTAATTTAATTAAAAACTAATTAAATAATGGAACAAATCCAAGTTCCTAAATCAATGGGACTTGCTCCTATTTGATTGAAATCAGTCTCATTGGATTTGGATTGAATGCGAGTTATTATTCCTTGACTGAAGGCATGGATCAAGGATGAAGAGGACATTAACAGGCTCATGCAGATTTGAGGGTTGTGCCCTCCTTTCTCTCTCCTCCACACGTGTGGATCGATCTGGTAGTTATTTGATGGGTGGGTAAGTTCACTGAGTGAAGTGTCACTCTGATTCACAGTTCCAATCTATTTAGACTTATTTCATCATCATATCAGGCTTGACTTAACTCTCTATCAACTGCAATCTCTCCTTGAGTCAGGCATGCGCCCCTCTTGGCAAGTATGGCTATAAATAAAGTAGCCTTTTCCTTCTTGAAGCTAGTTCGAGTTGGAGAGAATAGGCTTGATATTGTAATACTATTGTAATCTTTTCATTGTTGGAATAAAGAAGCTTTAGAGGCTAAATGGTGTAATTCTCTCATGTGCGTGGAATAAGCATTGTCTTGGGCTCTTGATGTTGCCGATTTCTCTCTCAATTTCTGCATCTGTGACTTGTATGGCTTGAATTATTCAGCTGAATCAATAGGAGTGTAGTTGGGCAAGTAATATTACTTGTAAGTTTTCTATATCTCATAGCATATATGTTTGAATATCTAGATTAGACATGTTTAATAAGTTTATTTGCATGTAATTCTTGTCTTTTTTTCATATGTATATCTAGATCTAATAAGGTTTTGTGAAGGATTGTGTGTTTAGGTTTCAGGTGGCAAGGATTGGACAAGCTGTGGATCTAGTTTGACTCCACTGTACATCCAACATTTTTCAGAAAGGCATCTTGCCTCTGTATTCCACTAACAAGTTTCCATTGTAGATCTATCCAACAACAGGCCGTTCCCTTCCTCTTCCTCCATTTTATTAAAATCAAACTTCCAGTTACTTGTTTGTCCTCTTATGATCGGATATACTTCTAAAAGTTTCTTATACATTGTTAGATCTAGTTCCTAATATTCTTGTTTCTTAGATCTGAAATTTCATAAAGAATATCATTTTTTAAAGATAGATCTAGCTGAAGAAATTCCTTTTTGCAAGTAGCCAAATCGTAGATCTAGAGCTTGCTCATAAGTTAGTTTATTTCTCATTCTTTAAATATTTAAATTCTTCAAGAAAGTGCACATCATATTCGCTGCCCAAAAATCAAGCCAATATCCCAAAGAAAGCAAGCTTTCCTTGGTTCCCTTTTGCAAAACTAAATTGTTCCTTTTTTAACAATTTTTAACTTAGTTTTTATTTCGGTAATTAGTGTGGTGACCCAAATCACTTTTGAATTGTTTTTGGGCATATTTGATTTTAATAGCTTGCTTGTTTTTATCAGGTTTAACAAGAAAGAGAAGGAGACTCTGCCCGTTTTCCGACTCTTGGGCAAATCGGAGCTTCCCAGAGGCTTCCCCCACCTCTAGGCTTGTTGTAAGCCTTTGGATGCCAGATAATAAGGACAAAAGTGAAGTTATTTTTATGATATTGTAACCTTTAATAATAAAAAATATCTTTGAGTAGGCTCTTTCGAGCCCACTCCCCATCCCCCCCAGGGGATCCACGTCCGTTTCACTTTTTTTGCATTTTTTCCCATCTTTTCTCCATCTTAGTCTTATCATCCAGGATTTTATATGTTGATCATATTTGTCATTATTCCATATTTTAAATCAAATTAATACTAATACTTACCCCATGAATCCTCGACTGAGCCGAAAGGTGAAAGAGGATCGTGGTAGGATTAATTAGAAAACCTGTGGTGTGTGTGTTTTGCTTCTCTTTCCATTGTTACTTTTCACAAGAAAGTAGTAAAATTAACCCCTCCTTTATTTCCTGGTTGAAGTCCACTTGGACCGAAAGAGATTGCTGGAGGGTCTTTTTTTTAATAAGAACACGCTCTTTAAAATTTACTAAAACTTACAAGACTTCGGTGTGTATGTTATGCACTTGGCTGCGGTTCATTCGATCAGCCAAGTTGCATCAAAAGAAACATGAGTGAATAGAATAATTAGGATTCACTTTCCAATTAACCACCGTAGGAGAAAATCCAATGCCTCGATTAAACCGTAAACGGTGGAAAATTACCCAAAGGAAGTGGGAACTACTAGACAGTGACCTCGAGGCGCCGATATCTATTACATCTTAGCGGGTGTATTATGAACATAATCTCAGAGACTCTATCCATCCCACACATTCCTTGCAGGTAGCCTTAGCAGTTGTTACTTTTGGACATACTCCAAGTACCCCCTGGGTATATCTGGAGTCCCCCCACCTAATTCAATTCACTCATCTTTCCACATTAATTTAAAACTTACCAAGATACAATTGTACAACATTCACTCCAGCACTTGCAAGCACTGGTGATTATTTTCGACTCCATTTTAAGGAACTGGTCAATTGTTTATTTCTTTCAATCTATACATGATTAGGTGTCATATCGTGCTTATTTGTGATTTTCTCATCATGTTATCTGTTTTTTACAATTGTTAAATTAAAACTCCTAAAAGACTTACTCATTTAATAACACCATCTTCTAAGTAACCAACCTTAGTAACTTGAAGGGTCTACCCCCCTTGGATTCGTTAAGAGTTTGCCTAAACGAAGGAGTCAAGAACAAGGTGACAACCTTGACTCGAGACTTTCCCCCAAAGACACACTAAGTGGATTGAATATTTCAACCACGTTCTCCCACTGAGGTGTGTGAAAGGAGGCAACATCCTTTGGCACCATTGCCAAGGATAAATATTTTTATTCCTGAGTATGACTTAGCTTAAGTTTTTTCTAAAGAACTAAAAAGATAAAAATTTGATTGATATTTTCTTTACAACACAAAATTAAAACTCGATCCATCTGGAGAATCGAATGTCTAATATCCCTCCAAGGATTTCTACCCAAAGGAACCCTGAATGATTATTCAATCCTCTACCAGATCCTAAAAGGTTTATTAGAGAAGGGTTGAATAGGAAGACTTCTCGTAGAATCCTTGAAGATTTAGGAGACCAATCCCTCTCAGATATCCATCACATATTTGAAGAGAGACACATTCAACCATCTACCTTAAGTATTGATTTTTTCAAATCCCTTGACTTTTCTCAGATAGTAGGTGCTCCTCATGCTGTCCTGGATGATGCTATCAAGAAGCTTCTTACCTTCCTAGTAAACAATGCCACCACCATCAAGTCCCACCTGCGGAAGTTTGAAAAGCACCTAGTCTCTTATTGCATTTATGTGGCCAATGACCATGATGATGTTAACATGAAGTTGATTGGTTTATCCCTAGAAGAAGAGGCTAGAGAATGGTACCTTGACTTGGAAAAAAACTCATATGCAACCCTTAAGGACTTCATGGATGGTTTTAGGGAGAAGCAGGGAGAAAATAAGGAACCTAGACATGAACTTGCTACCCTCCACAACATCAAGAAGATTGATAATGAAACCATGGAGGAATTCAACACTAAATTTAGTCATGTGGTTGCGGACCTTCATGATGACATCAAGCCAAATATTGCTTCTATCCTCATATACGACATTCAAGCCTTCAACTGTGACTTAAGGTACCAGTTGAGAGATAAAGAACCTACCGATCTTAAAAATGCCTAGATCCTTGCCGAGAAAATTGAAACAAACATGCAGTTATCTGGTAAATCTAACATACCTAGATACACTAGAGGAAATTCTTATCACAACAAAGATACCAAGGGTAAGGATGTTGAGTCAGAAGAAAAGGGCAATTCCAAATATCCCATTGAAAGAGATGGAAGAAATGATGAAAACCATGGTCACTAATCAAAACCAACAAATGGCCAATCATGCTGCACAGTTGAATCACATGCAGAATAGATTGGTGATGATGGAAATGAATAATGGACCGAGGAAATTTAAGCCCAAGCAAAATTAGATGTATCATAATAAATCCCCTCATTAATAACCTAGGATCCCAAACCAGTTAGACTCAGCTAACATGGTAGAGGAAGTTATTCAATGGTGTAGATCCTGTGAACAATTCCACCAGTAGAGTACTTGTTATGTTGCAAATCAAGTCATGGAACATGGACTTCTTGAGATCAGTGGTCAGGAAACAACTTCAAGCGAGCCTAATCATGTATACATGGTAGGCCAAACCTACCCTTTGGAAAACCACCATTGGCAGTGGGCCATAGATTACAGTCATGAGAAGGACCTCCTTTCCCACTTCTATGGTGAAATGCCTACTCAATAAAAGGTTAAGGAAATGAAGGAGGCTAGATTCAAGGGTGCCGTTTATCGAAGGAAGGAGAAGTCTTCACTAGCTAAATAGTACAAACCTAAGGTAACAACTCCTCCTTTTCCAAATCTCTTGTTGTCCCAGAATCAAAGATTGACATAGAAAAATGGTGGAATTATGTTAAGATATTTGCTTATGCAACTGATATCCTTCAAATTCCTGGTATAGAAGAAAAGTTATTAAAAGTCATAGAGGATAGTTAGAATAAAACTCATGATGTTGTCGAAGAGGATCCTCTCCCTATTAATAATTCTATATTTGAAGATGAACCTATTAAACCTAACGATTTGCCTATAGTACTCAACAGTGTTGATCCGAGAAGAGAATACCACCCCTTTTTATGTCTCTCTTTTAGTTGATACTATTCTTCTTCATAACTGCATGTTAGATTTAGGTGCTTCATCAAATGTCATAATAAGAAAAGTAATGGAACAGCTAAATCTGAGGATCACATGGCCCTACCACAATTTTTGTGCAATTGATGCAAGAGAAGTTTATGTGGTAGGGATAGTCTTAAATCTACATGTTAAGTTGGCCAAGTATCCAAACATCGACATGGCGATGGATGTGGTAGTGGTTGATGTGCTAGATAATTGGGGTATGTTTTTATCCAAAAAGTGGGCTGCAACTCTTGGTGTGTACATTCAAATGGATTAGACATATTCTACTATACCTACATCAAAAAACACAAGGGTGATACTCCATAGGGAGAAACAAAGGAAACGACATGTAGAAAACCCTAAAAAGCATGGAAATGAATTTGTACATTGCACTGACAACTTTGGAAACTATGCTATTTTGTCAAATTTCATGGCCCCTATTAAGGAAAACATTAAATATGAAAATATATATGAGGTTTGGAAAATGTACTTTGATGGGGCTTATTCCAAAGCTGGAAAGGGTGCGGGCATTGTGATCATTTCTACTTCAAATAAAATCTACAACTTTGATTTCAAGTTAGATTTTGAAGCATCAAACAATGTAGCTGAGTATGAGACATTTCTTCTAGGGTTAGAAACCACTAAAGACATGGGGATAAAGACGATGAACATAAAAGGTGATTCAGAGTTAATCGTCCTCCAGCTTAAGAATCAATATCCGTGTAAAAGTGACAGACTAAGGAAGTATAGGAATTCCATATGGGACACCATGGAATGGTTTGATGTACTTAACATTCAAAAGATCCCTAGGGAAATGAATGGGTTAGCATATAAGTTGGAAATAGCAGCATCCACCCTCCAGCCTTCAGATGAGATGATTAATGCAAATGAAAAAATTGAAATTAATTTCAGAACTTTAATTCCAGATAACGTAAATCATTGGCAGGTGTTTAAAGACGATGAACAACTCTTGAGAGTCATCCATAATCTCCAAGAGTTTGAGGGTGGAAAGATCAGTTATCAGCAGGAGGGTAAAGACTATCGGGAGTGTGAGGATAATGTAAGGCATCACATCCCAAGTATCCTTATAGCTTTTGAAAATCTGTTTGATCGACATGATCATCATAAAAACAAAAAAGAATCAATAAAAATTGGGGATTTAATGGAAATAAACATAGGAACGGATAAAGACCCCAAGTTAATAAAAATTGGAAAAGGTACTTCGAAAAAGGAAAGGAATAGTTTAATCAACTTAATCAAAGAGTATAGATATGTGTTGGTATTTAGTTATGATGATATTAAAGCCTATCGGAAAGATGTGTTTTAACACACTATTTCCCTCACACAAGAGGCTAAGGAGGTCAAGCCTTTCCGACAAAATCTTAGGCGAATAAATCCTAATTTGGCCCCCATTGTGGAGAAAGAGCTTCAGAAGATGTTAGCAGTAGGGATCAGAGCACCTACAAGACATTCATCATGGTGCTCCAACTTAGTTGTTGTTATAAAGAAGAATGGATCAATTAGAATATGTATATATTTCAGAAATCTAAATACATCATGCCTTGATAATTACCCATTTCCCAACATGGAAACATTACTTCAAAGAGTAACATGATCAGGAATGATGTCCATGTTGGATGGCTTTTTCGAGTATAACCAAGTGTTGGTAAATAAATAAGATCAACATAAAACTACATTCACCACACCTTGGGGCACCTACAAATTTTTAAGAATGCATTTTGTCTTATTAATTTCCTATGCCACCTTCCAAAAAGCCATGTATTTTTCCTTTAAGGAACTTATAGGAAAAATAATCGAAATATATCAAGATGACTTAACTATTTTTTCAAAGGAAATATCTGACCACATAAGTCATCTTAGGTAGGTTATCATAAGATGTCGGAAATATGATATTTACTTAAACCCTGGAAAGTCAATCTTTGGGGTTGACGAAGGCAAGTTGCTGGGGCACATCATTTCTAAGGATGGTGTCAAGTTTGATCCTGAGCAATTCTAAGCCATTAAGAAAGTCTCCTTTCCTAAGAATCTTAAAGCTTTCTAGTCTTTGAATGGTTAGATAAATTTCATGAGATTCATCCCAAATTTAGTAGAACTAATGAAGCCTTGACAAAAGTTGTTAAATAAAGATGCTAAATTTGAATGGATGGATGAATGGAAAGATGATTTCAAGTCTATCAAATATGCTATATCCAGGTCCCTAGTCTTGATCAGTCCGGATTATTCCAAGGAATTTCAGAAATTTTCCTTTGTCTTAGAGGACACCATTGTTGGTGTTTTTATTCAAAAGAATAAGAAGGGACAAAAGCAACCTATAGCCTTTATGACTAGATCCTTGAAACATTTAGAGTTGAAGTATACCACCATGGAGAAACAAGCTTATTCTCTTTTCAAGTCCCTTAAACATTTTAGAACTTATATGGGATACTCTAAAATAATTGGGTATGTAACCCATGCGGTTGTCAAGGATATCATGTATGAACAAGATTTCCTAGGAATTAGGGGTAAATGGGTTTCAAAGATTCAAGAGTATGATTTAGAGATAAAACCTACTAAGTTAATTAAGGGACATGGTCTTGCAAAGATGTTGACCCAAGGAAATGAAAAATCCTTAGGAATAATTTTCCATATCAATGATTCAGAACAAAGTGTATCAGACGAGCTTCAGATATTAGAGAAGAACCCTTGGTATACTGACGTCATTTTTTTCCTCCATAACCTTACATACCCTGATCACCTACTTGGCCATAAAAGAAGAGAATTAAGGTTAAAATAAACTAAGTATTGTTTAACAAAATATGGTTTGGGGTGGAGAAACCCCGATGGTTTAATACTTAGATGTGTTGATGAACATGAGTCCAAAAAAATCATGGTTGAGATCAATGCAAGATTTTGTGGTGGACATCTTGTAGCAAGAAAAACCTACCATAAAATCCTTATAGAAGGCTACTATTGGCCGAACCTTTTCTCATATGTGCACAAATCTACTAGAGTTTTCCCCAAGTGTCAGTTGTTCACCGAAAAGCAACAAATGAAATCCTTGCCTTTAAAACCAATAGTAGTCCAATCCCCTTTCCAGCAGTGGGGGATTTATTTCATCGGTAAGTTCAAGGATAACTCGAGCAATGGTTATTCTTGGATATTCATCGCCACTAATGATTTCACCAAGTGGATAGAGGTGATACCCACCAAGAAGGAAACTGATGTTCTAGTCATGGATTTCCTGGAAGATAGGAATATCACAAGATTTAGTGTGCCATCTAGAATCATCATAGATAATGGCCCATGCTTCAGTTCCTCTGAGATGTCATCGTTTTGTTTGAAGTATGTCATTGTCCTATCCCATTCATCCAACTATTATCCCCAATGAAATGGTCTATCTAAGTCAAGAAATAAAGAATTAATGACCATAATCAAGAAAACTGTGGGTGATAATAAAAAGGCGCGGGATAGAAAGGTCAATTTTGCATTATGGGCTGATAGAATCACAAAGAAAATTTCAACTAGGAGGAGCCCTTTCAAACTTATCTATGGCCTAGATGTCACCTTACTGGTCCACTTAAAGCTTCTAGTGTATCAACTTCTCCAGACCTTTAGCTCAGATCAGGATTCTATTCAAAACAGAATCAACCAATTGATCGAGTTAGATGAAAGGAGAAGAATTTCCCTTGACCAGAGTGTCAGAAATTCAAACAAATTTAAGAGAACCTTTGATAGATCTAGCCGACCTGGATCCTTTTGAGTAGGTGACATAGTATTGCGTTGGGAAAAACAGCAGGAGAAACCTAGGAAACACGGAAAGTTTGACAACGTATGGTTGGGGCCATATATCTTTGATGAAGTAGCAGGAACAAATTATTTCTATCTGAATGACCTGGAAGGAGAAAGGTTAAACCTACCAGGGAATGGATTTCTCCTCAATATGTTCTTCGTCGAGATAGTTTTATGCCTTTATTGGCATCAGTGGTTTCAGGGCCAATTTCTAAACTTTTTACTGCATGTATTTTTAAAAATTTCATGTATCATATTGTTGTATTATAGATGTTTTGTACCATAGCACTAACCTTGAATTTTTTCTGTTGTATATTAATCTTGTAAAAATTTACTTTTTGTACTATATATTAATTGTGTATATTAATTTGATTTTCCGGTTGGTTTCTTTAATATACATGTTACTGATAAAATTTAATTGCTATGCAAGACCTAGAGATTTCAGAGTTCTCACATCCTCTTCTTTGATCAGAAGATTAGTCAGAGCATGTGTCCCTAGATGGATCCAGATGTTACCTACTAAGTCATACTTAGTCAGTGTTATCAAGTGAGCCTGGTGAACTGGACAAATATGATTTGTTCGGACTTCAGAAGACCTTCAGACTTGCTTCTGGGAAGTGTTTTTTTTATCAACGACACGTTCATACCCCCTTGTGGGAGTTGTAATAAAATGTTCTAGCATGGTAGTGTCTAACAAAGACTCGGTCTCCTAGACTCATTTGTCAATCCAATCAGCCCAGAGTGTTTTTTCTCTTGGTTATTATTCGTTGTTGAATAAACGACTGATAATTTTTGAGTTTTTCACTCAATACCTCCATAGTTGGGGTGGTCAGCTTGACATTTAGGCCTATTGAGGTTATTAGAGTCTGTGTGTCAATGTATAAACATCCTAAGAATTATGGTCAAGTCATATGAACATGTGCTAAGTCCCCCTAGTTTTTTTTTTTAATTTATTTATTTTTAATTTTAATTTTTCCACAAAACTTAGGCTATTTTTTAATAGTCTAAATGGAAAAATTGGTCTTGTAATAAAAGTGGGGTTAAAAGTCATTTTCAGTCACGAGGGTGCTCATTTTCTAAATCGGACCACCTAGTAAACCCATAAACCTACTTTTCCTAAGTTTTGAGTCATTTTTCTATCAATCAGGTAAGAAAGTCCAAAAAAATTAAATATTAATTAATTTAATTAAAAATTAATTAAATAATGGAGCAAATCCAAGTTCCTAAATCAGTGGGACTTGCTACGATTTGATTGAAATTAGTCTCATCAGCTTCGGATTGACTGGGATTTATCATGCCTTGACTAAAGGCATGGATCAGAGCTGAAAAGGAGCTTAACAAGCTTGTGCAGATCTGACGGTTGCAACCTCCTTTCTATCTCCTCCACACGTGTGCATCAATCTGGAAGTTGTTTGGTGGGTGGGCCAGTTCACTGAGTGAGGTGTCATTCTGATTTGCAGTTCTAGTCCAGTTAGAATTAGTTCATCATCAGATCAGGCTTGGCTTAACTCTCTATCAGCTGTAGTCTCTCCTTAAGTTAGGCATGCACCCCTCTTGGCTAGTCTAGCGATAAATAAAACAACCTTTTCCTTCTTGAAGCTAGTTTGAGTTGGAGAGAATAGGATTGCTATTGTAATAATGTTGTAATCTTTTCATTGTTGGAATAAAGAAGCTTTGGAGGCTAAAAGGTGTAATGCTCTCATGTGTGTGGAATAAGCATTGTCTTGCGGCTATCGATGTTGTCGGTTTTTCTCTCAATTTATGCATCTAAAACTTGTCTGGCTTGAATGCTTTAGCTAAATCAATAAGAGTGTAGTTGGGCAAGTATTATTACTTTTTTTTTTGTATATCATAGAATATATGTTTGAATATCTAGATTGTACATGTTTAATAAGTTTATTTACATGTAATTCTTGTCTTTTTTTCATATGTATATCCATATCTCATAAGGTTTTGTGCAGGATTATGTGTTTAGCTTTTAGGTGGAAAGGATTAGACGAGCCATGGATCTAGTTTGACTCAACTGTACATCCAACATTTTACAGAAAGGTATTTCCCCTCTGTATTCCAATAACAAGTTTCCACTGCAGATCTATCCAACAAAAGGCCTTTCCCCTTCTCTTCCTCCATTTTATTAAAATCAATCTTCTAGTTACTTGTTCATCCTCTTATGATTATATCTACTTCTAAAAATTTCTTATACATTGTTATATCTAGTTCCTAAGAGTTTTGTTGCTTAGACCTGAAATTTCATAAAGAATATCATTTTTAAAGATAGATATAGGTGAAGAAATTCCTTTTTGCATGTAGCTGAATCGTAGATCTATAGCTTGCTCATAAGGTAGTTTCTTTCTCATTCTTTAAAGATTTAAATTTTGAAAGAAAGGGAACATCATATTGGCTGCCCAAAAATCAAGCCAAGATCCCAAGGAAAGCTTTCATTCCTTGGTTCCCTTTTGCAAAACTAAATTGTTCCTTTTTTAACAATTTTTAACTTAGTCTTTTTTTTGGTAATTAGTGTGGTGACCCAAAGCACTTTTAAAGTGTTTTTGGACATATTTTATTTTAATATCTTGATTTTTTTTTGTAGGTTTAACAAATATTTAAGGAGACTCTTCTTTTTTTTCGAGTCTTGGGTGAACCAGAGCTTCTCGGAGGCTTCCCCCACCGTTAGGCTTGTTGTAGGCTTGTTGTAAGCTTGTTGTAAGCCTTTGGATCCTAGATAACAAGGACCAAAGTGAATTTATTTGTCTGATATTGTAACCTTTAATAATAAATAATCACTTCAAGTAGGCTCTTTCGAGCCAACTCCCCATCCCCCTTGGGGGGATCCGCATCCGTTTCACTTTTTTGCATTTTTTCTTGGTTTTGCTCTAGCTTAGTATTTTCATGTAGGATTGTATACTTTGATCATATTTGTCATTATTCCATATTTTGAAATCAAATTAATACTAATAATTACCCCATGAATCCTCGATTGAACCGAAAGGTGAACCAGGATTGTGGTAGGATTAATTACAAAACCTGTGGTGTGTGTTTTCTGCTTCTATTTTCATTGTTACTTTTCACAAGAAAGAAGTAAAATTAACCCCTCCTTTATTTCCCAATTGAGGTCCACTTGGAACGAAAGAGATTCTTGGAGGCTCTTTTTTTAATAAGAATGCACTCTTTAAAATTTTATAAAATTTACAAGACTCCGATGTGTATGCTCTGCACTTGGCTGCGGTTCGTCTGATTAGTCAAGCTGCATGAAAATAAACATGATTTACTAGAATAATTAGGATTCACTTTTCCAATTAACCACCGCAGGATAAAATCCAATGCCTCGATTAAACCATAAACGGTGGAAAAATACCCAAAGGAAGTGGGAACTACTGGATAGTGACCTCAAGGCATCGATATCTGTTACATCCTAGTGGGTGTATTATGAACACAGTATCAGAGACTCCATCCATCCCACACATTCCTTGCGGGTAGCCATAACGGTTGTTACTTTTGGACATAGTCCAAGTACCCCTTGGGTATATTTGGATTCCCCTCGCCTAATTTAATTCACTCATCTTTTCACATTAATTTAAAACTTACCAAGATACAATTTCACAACATTCACTCTAGCACTTGCAAGCACTGGTGATTATTTTCGAATCCATTTTAAGGAACTGGTCAACTATTTATTTCTTTCAATCTATACGTGATTGGGTGTCATATCGTGCTTATTTGTGATTGTCTCATCATGTTATCTGTTGTTTACAATTGTTAAATCAAAACTCCTAAAAAAATTACTCATTTAATACCACCATCATCTAAGTAACCAACCTTAGTAAATTGTAGGGTCTACCCCCCTTGAATTCATTAGGAGTTTGCCTAAATGGAGGAGTCAAGAACAAGGTGACAACCTTGACTCGAGACTTTCCCCCAAGGCCACACTGAGTGGCTTGAATATTTCTGCCAAGTTCCCCCATTGAGGTATGTGAAAGGCTGCAACAAGGCCTCTTCAAGGAGATCTACGCAATGTACTCATTTTTTGAAAACAGTGGAGGGAAGCTCCCGGAACAAAAAGCCCTAGTTTTCCAACTTCTTCTACATAAATTCTTGATATTTTTTCTATAGTATCTCCAAAATTACTGCTCCTCTATGTCTGAAACTTCACACTATGGTAGCCTCGTCTGTCCTCTTTCCAACACCATAAATTTTACCAGAATTGGTTTCACCAATCAGGACTTATGAAAGTTTTCCCAATGTGACGTATTTTAGGACTATTCAGCATAGTGAATTTCTACAGACTTCCATGTGTCACTGGTTCACCTTCGGGGTCTAAAAATTTTACCACAAAAAATAAATTCTGTTCCGCATGTAGAAAAGCTTTCAAAATTACATTTGGAACTTCATAGCTTGAGATATAGAAATTCTCCCTAGGTGTCCTGTTTAGGGATGAATCCTGGAAGATGATGGAACCATGATTTGGAGGAATCATATCTCCTAGAATATAGCAAACATGAGGCTGATATTTTTACAAAGGGTACACCAGGAATTTATCTTCGTCCTGTGAAAATTTCGGCTCCTAATCCTTCTAAAACTTCAACCTTGGTATCTAAAATTTGATTTTGATGAGGAGAGAAATCCTATGCTAGGCACACTAAAAAATTCCTCTTCTGTAAAAATCCCTAATTTCCTGTAGCACTGACAGGTCAAAAACTAAATGGAATCAAAATTTTCTTTGACAAAAAGATGCTCCCTTCCATGGAGATTTAGCCTAGCCTCCTTTTGTTAATGATCTGTGGAGAGAGACCCAAAAAGTAAGAAGACCTAGCTTCTGCAGCTGCATAGTGTCTTCTACTCAGGTTAGCTCTGATACCATGTTAGATTTTTATCAATTTGATAGTATTATCTTAGGATCTTATCGTAGAGAATAACATGTATAACAATCAATCAAAAGAGACAATAGACATAAATACTTTCCTCGAGGAAACCATAAAGGAGAAAACCCTGTAACTTCCTTGGAGATAGAATGAGCACCAATGGAAGCACTAAAACCCAAAGACAAAAAGATGGTCTCCAACATTTGTTCTCTCTCTCACTTGTGTGAGCTCCTCCTCTCTCACCTATGTGCTATAGCTGGGTGAGTGCATGTCTCAAATAGAGAGGCTCACTCCCTATTTATACTAGTTTCTGACTTGACAATTACTTACCAGGTCTGAATTCACTAGGATAGTCTAATAACCCTAGTACCCCTCAATTGTGAGGACTTTTCCCTCTGATCAACAATGAGGGTTAACCTCAATTCTAGGGACTATTACCCTGACTTACAATGGATGGTTAACCTCAATGACTTTACATGATTTTATTATATTAATGACTCTCCTGATAGGAACATATGGGTACAACGTAATACAAATGATTCTCCCGATAGGAATATTGGGGTACAATATAAAATATACAAGTGAATACATTCTGAATTTACAAATACATTAACACATACTTCTAATCTAATCTTGAAATCAAACAAAATGAGCAAGATATCTTTTCTATTCATATCATCTAGTGGATCTGACTATTGAAAAACTGGAGCTTGGATTTCGAGCATGAGTTGAAAGAGCAAGGAAGATCAGATCTACTGAATCTCTTCCCAAGCGGAGTCACCAAATTTGTTGCTAGGAAAAATGCACCTCCTACAGACATGATTTGTTCCTCTAGTCTTAATGGTTTAGATATAAAACAAATGAGTCACAATAGAATTGGAAGAATTTCCCTAGAATGAATGGAAATCTGGAATAAGGCTATTTGATGGAATGATGTAGCTGTTTCCTGTAGTGATAGCTCTTCACGAATGTACCTGCCTAATCACACAAAAAAAGAAAAAAAGATCAAAAAGCACCAGAATATAATCCACTATTCTATGTTAGTGACTAAGGAATCCAACAATAAAATAGATGATATTAACACAACATACTTTAAGAGAAAGGAACCAATTTTCCATTAAAATATGAAGAAGAAGTTTACAACCTTTTCCTTATTGTCGATAGGATCCTTCAAAATGATAATATCTTGTCCCCAAAAGCTCCAAATTTCTCCTCATATGCTCACCTTGTTGATTTAGGCCAGAATGTCAATGCAACAACATAACCTTTCTCTCTCTCAACCATGGGGTATGAGCCTACTTTTATAAGCCTTGGGAGGATAGGGATGTGTTAGCACTCCATTTGAAATTGTTGAATTATGGGTTTGGAAGGATTTGAAAAAGGGGTCTTGTTCAATGAAGAGTTATACAAACACCACTTAGATAGAGAAGGGATCCCGATCTACAGCGGTAGATCCTTCCAAAGACCAAGACATGTAGCATCCAAAATGAGATAAAGGGCATCATAGATCTACGATACCGATTCACAGTGGAGAAAATCAATGATGGATCATAGATTCACTAGCTGAAGATGAAAGGAAATATTTAAATTTGGTTTTTGTGAGGGTTGTTAAAGGGTATAAGCAATGAAAGGATGAGATCAAGGCAAATCCCAATCGACGGCCTAAGGCGATTCCGCTGGGGAAACATGTGCGGAAGAAGGATATTTTCCAAATTGTGAAATGGATTAAAAGACATAGATATCTGACAGTGGAGATAAGAGTATGAGTAGATAAATGACCATAGATGATTTCATGGTCTGAACTTATGCAGACAAATTCATGATTCCAAATCGTGAAAAGAGGTATTGACTGCAGAGACCAATGATTATGATGAAGGGTCAGGATTGATCAATGAATGTGGTAGGTTATGCAACTTGAAAGTTCTCATTCGATTAGTCAAGGGAAGATTGGAAAAAATGTTAACATCCACACTATTGGACAGTCCCAATGAAGGCTGATCATTGATTGATGACTGAGGTTTAAAGAAACATGGATGACAGATGCGAAAGACACCTAAATAGAAGGGTTGAGAAGGTCTCAAGGCCATAGGTATCACCTTTACAACAAATATGATAGTAAAGGAGACGTTCCCACGCATGATTTGCTTCCCAGCAGATTAATTGATTCCCTAGGATGCCATTTGTGGCATACATACAGGAGGAGTCATGCCTGTGGTGGAGCCATATCACCTAAAGGAGAGCAACCTCCATGTGGTTTCGACATGTGGAAGTGAGGAAGTAGCCGATGAATCCACTCTTCACATGGGGCAACACAAGCGCAACGAGAGAGACCATTCTGTTTCCGACGTCACATGAGAAAGAAAGTGTGAGAATGTCCATTCCATGAACGTTGCAGCATGGGGTCGACTATACAGGGTTACACCCAAAGGTATTTCATGCAACTAATAGTAAAGTGTCACAGCCGATGAAGTGACATGACTAGATCTCTAGCAGGTAAAATATCACTTGGCTCATGCTCTCACACATGTCAGCACTGAGACACTCGATGATGGAATATGCAGGAGTGATGACCGGTCATTGCATAAGTTTAGTCTCTCATCCCTATATATATATATATATATAACACCATTTTCCAAATCCTTTGTAATACTTGGAATAAGCTAGCAAAAATTTTAGCCCAGGGTTTTGTTTTGTTGCGAATCCGTAGAAGTTCGAGAAGTTGGAAATGCTGATTTGGTTCAAAAATATTGTCCATTTAGGTGTATTGATGGTTTTGGAGCCTAATCTTCTAGATCCAGAGATATTATTCAGTTGTGTTTGTAACCCAGTTGTACTATACACTCATTCCCCCTACCTTGGGGTACGGGGGCGGAGCCCCCAAGAAATTTTTTTGGGATGTGTGTTGGCCAACAGTTTTGTTGACCCATGGTATTGGGTTAACTGTAGTATTTTCCCATGGTATTTCCCCTCTAAAAGAAATCATTGTAACATGATTGTGTATGGTATTGGAATAGAGACTATGAGAGCATGAAGAGGAAGTGCAACTGTTTTGCTGTAGGGTGTATCCCTTCATCTTTTTGGACTGTAATAAAAGGACTGGAAATTTCTTTGTGGATGTAGCCCATCATTTGGGTGAACCATGTTATATCTGTGTCTCTTTGTAATGTTTTAATGTGTTTTGCATCTTGTTTATTGATTTAACTCTATATCTATTATTGCTCTGCGGTCATGTTTTCTAACAATTGGTATCAGAGGAAAAAGGTCTATTTGGTTGGTAAAATCACAGGAAAGAAGGGTTCCTGGTTCGAGTGGGAGCAATGGTAGAAGAAGAAAAGTTTAGGGTTGAGAAATTTAATGGCCAAAACTATCAGTTATGGAAGATGCAAATGGAGGACTATCTGTATCAGAAGGATCTATACCTGTTGTTGGGCAGAAAAGCAAAACAGTCGGCAGCTATGAAGGATGAAGAATGGGAGGTTCTTGACAGAAAGGCATTGGGAACAATATAGTTGTGCCTGGCTTCATCGGTAGCCTTCAATATTTCGAAAGAAAAAAAATAGAGGGTGTGATGAGCACATTGAGTAAGCTCTACGAAAAACCCTCGGCTTCTAACAAGGTATTTTTAATGAAGCATTTATTTAGTATGAAGATGTCAGAAGGTGGATGTCTTGCTGACCATTTAAATGAGTTTAATACACTTACCAGTTAGTTAAGTTCTATAAAAGTGAACTTTGATGATGAGGTTAGGGATCTTCTAATCTTGTGCTCATTGCCAGAAAGCTGAAATAGCTTAGTCATGGATATAAGTAACTCTGTCCCTAGTTCAAACACTCTTAAGTTTGATGATGTTGTTGGTGTTATTCTTAGCGAGGAAATGAGAAGAAAAGGCACAGGTGAGACATCAGGTAATGCGTTGACCATGGAGAGGAGAGAGGGACAAAACGAGAGAGGAAAGAGCCCAGGAAATCATGACAAGTCAAAAAAAGGGAAGATCCAAGTCTAGATTCAGAAAAATTGAGTGTTGGAACTTGTTGCAGCTGCAACAATTTTCCCAAAATTCTAAAATTTTGGGGCCCTCCTTTACTTTGAATTAGTCGTTTTGTTCCGTGATTTCAGCCTATTGATTTTTGGTCTATGATTTGCTGAAGCGTCTTCCAGCACTTGGGGTTGTTGTCAATCGATTGATTTTTTCTCATTTCAATGCTTAAAAGAATCCCATCTTTAATTGAGTTCATCGTCGTTTTGCATATCTTTTAAAACCTTTCTGTATCGGGAGTTAATTCGTTTGACTGTCCCGCTGTTGCAGGTGATTTTCAGATCTTGATTGTCTTTTTCCCTCCGACGTTGCGGACCGTTTTCAGGTGTGGGCTTTCCCTTTCACTCCGACCATTGCGCGTGAGTTTCGTTTCTTTGACGTTTCGGGTGGTTTGTGGCTCTTCATCGGAAGGGTTTAAATTCTCCCTCGTCCGACGTTGCGGATCATGATAGGTTTTGACTGTTTCTTATCCTTCGATTTCATATCGAAGCCTATCACCATCATGTTTTCCGCCATTGCAGACGTATCTTTCATCCGGACCGCCGCCGTTGTGGACCTTGGCAGGTTTGAGTTTCTGTAGCGCTCTGATATGGGTTTTTTTTGTCTCCCGGATTTGTATCGGAGTGCTTGGCCATCGTTTCCTCCTTCGTTGCTGGCGGCATCATGCTCTGAGGTTTCGCTGTTGCAGAAGGTGTCGAGTTGATTGGGCTCCGAGTTGGAGGGCCCGGCATTGCGGAGCAGTTCAGATTCTTGGTCATCCGATCAAGGTACCCGCCGGTGCCCGATTGTAGTTCACGCGTTCTATTTTAGCCGTGCGGGTGAGTTAGTATTGTGGACCATCTGCCGTTGCAGAGGGACTGAAGCTCTAGTCCCTCGACGCAACTTTCGTTTCGTGCGCGATTTAAATGCTCTCGCACGTGTGGAGTTTTTATATTTATACGGTGCGACGGTATGGGTTTTTGTATTTTTTGTTTTGATTATCGAGCACTGTCGTGGTGAGCTTAGCGTTGAGCTGTCGGGCTTCGAAGGGAGAGAAGATCTAGCTGTCGTTGTACCAGCTTCCAGGTGGAAGAAGTATTCCAACCATCATCAACTCAGCCGATTCACCAGATTTCCAGGTAGGTTTATTCCATCTTTTCCCATCACGTTTGAGCGGTTATTGGTTTTCTCCCATATTTTGGGGTCCCCGGCATTTTCCCTCATCCAGCTAGGATTTAAGCCTGTATGAGTGGGTTTTATCTTGACCTTGGGTAAGGGGGGGCGTTTTGACCTTTTAAGCTATTTGCTTTTCCGCCTTTAGTTGCTGCCTCACGCACACAAGGGTTGAAGGGTTTAGGCGTAGATGACCGTTACGCCATCTGCGCTAAACCTCGCTGCGCGGCCATGATAGACAGGGGTAGTAAGGTTTCGGGGAGTTTGGTAGACCATTGATTTCCGTGGTGCATTCCTAGCCTATGGACTCTAGCCTTTCCGCTGGTGCATTTTCGCAGCCTCGACAAGGCAGAGGGTCGGACCTTCAGTTGACTGGGAGGAATAGAGTTTTGAAGAGTTTTCGCAGTCGAGCCTAGCCTGTGTTGTTTGCACCGTCTTTCTCGACCCTTTTGATTCTTGGTCACCTAAAACCCTAGTGGGGTAGAGGGGGTGTGTCGCTGATTACGCTGCGTTTGTTGAGGATAGCGTGTTGGTCTGATGAGGATACCCTGTGCAGAAAAGTGGTTACGCCTCCCTGGGGAGGGCGAAATGTACTGACAGTTTAATGTAACTTCTCCGCTACAAGTCGCATGCGTTTCTTTTGTGATGTGTCTGATTGGGTTTTATGGCTAAAATGTTGATTGGCATGAGCTTGACGTTTTTTAATCCTTCTCTGTGTTTGCTAGGAAATAGAATGATAATTGAATACTACACATGCATATAATTTACAATGTTTTTGCTTCAATGTATCGCTATCATGAGGAAGTGGCAGGTCACATAATAGTGTAGGTTTAATCCTGGCATAAGTATGATTGATAGGATTTCTCATATAGATCGGATCATAAGATAGCGCACCCATAGTCTCCAGGCATTATAAGGTTGAAGAATATATGTATTTGTTGCATTGAACATTACCATACTATGCATAAGATAATGGCACATTGCACAGTACTGCATGCTAGTTTGATTGTTCAGTATGAGAGACTTATGATTTGATTTTATGGACTGGTCACAATTATGATACACTCGAGAAAGGATATATTGCTGCACAATGTTCACAAATTCAAACTGCTTAAATGTCATAATGTTTTTACATTGCAGGAATAATTTACAATGTCCAAGAGGCAGAAAAGGAAGGCCCCTGCGGTCGAAGAACAGACAGCAATAGAGGTCGTCCCACAGAAGGAGTATATATATGAGGATACCCAATGTATCTCGGGTATTGAGCCTGAGTACGAATGGGGTGAGATATATAGATTGATTTCCTGTAGGGAAGTCCCAGACACGAGTCTTGAGGAAGAACCTATTTACACCAACATTGAAAAATCTGCCATCATGAAGGTGGCTACCAGACCAGAGTTGTTCCCTTGCTTTGATGTGATGAGATGGATTCTACCACACACAAATAGCAACACAATGCTGATGGGAAATGTTGAAGGTCAGGGCTATGCTGCATTTAGCCCTGGATATGTGGCATTGGCTTACCACCTGCCAGAGCCCCAAGTCTTCATGTCAAACGATTGGTTAGAAAACCTCAGGATGGATTTAGTGGAAACCCTGAGAAGAATGCTCTTACCAGGAAAGCTTTATAGACACAGAGGAACTGAGGACTATGACACAGCGAGCTTAAGAGCTCCTTACAGGTTTATAGCTTTGATGCTAAACCGAATCTTTGGAAGAGCCAATGGTAGACTCTTCAAATTGGAGTGGATACCTCTTATGTTTCATGTGGCCACAGAAGGAACAATCTTCAACTGGGCCAGCCTAGTATCAAGTAGTCTCTCTTCTTGTGTAGTTGCAGCCCTGGGAGGAGGAGAAGCCCAGAAAAAATCTGAGTTCTACATGAGTTCCATTCTGATTGACTGCATACTATTCCACGAGCCTTTCCTCGGGCTCAAATGTGTTTGGGATAGGGAAAGAATGCCCGTGTATGCAGCCTACAAACTACTGGGGGCTCATCAGTACCATAGCTATTACCGAGAAATATGTGAGCATTTTATTATGCCTCTGCACACGCTTATCTTCTGAAAGGAATGTAACTACATGTCTGAAGAGGCTATGCAGGTAATAGAGGAGTATGGTGATTATTTCTTGACAGAAAACAGGATGTATCTTAGAATGTTTGGTGGATCAAAATCACCTTATCTGCTACCCAGGTATGCAACGGATTATATAGTACACAAAGAGGTAGTCAGACAAGTGTTTATTGACGGAGTTGGTCACTTTTTGTTCCAGAAAAGGAAGACTTCCTATCCACCTCTACCATTTAAGCTAGGCAGCTGCAGTTTTGCCAATGTGAAGCAAGCGGCAGAATTTATAGAGGAACTAGGGAAGTTCCACTTTGGCGAGATGACTTTCAGACGAAATGACACTCATGGTAGAGTGGCTGAGCACTGCAAGAAACACAAGGTGTTCTTCGAATACAGCCATCATTTCGATAAATATGGATCTGTTTATAGGAATGCCCCAAACATGACATTACTCAGCCAGAGATTCAAACCGAAAAATCCCACCAAGGGTGGAAAAGGATCTGAACAAGATAAAGCTGAGAAAGATAAGGCTAAAGAAGTAGCCAAAAGGATAAGAGAGGAGGCTCAGAGCCTGGAAGATGAGGCTGCAGAATGGATGCGAAAGGGAGAAGAAGAAAAGAGGAAAGCTACCCAGGAAGCAGCCGAATGAGCCAATGAAGCAGCCAAAGAAACAGAAGAAGCTGCTATGCAAGCAGCTGCATAAGACTTCTAGAAAATAGTCAAGAAGGCCAAGGGAGTCTGCACAGAATTGTTCAGGAGAGCCCTAGTTACCTACAACCGATGTCAGGTAGAAGCCGAGCAGAGGCTATATGAGTTCTCTGATCATGATTCATTTGTAGAAATGTTGCAAAAAGGGCAGCAAGATGAAGAAGCCAGAGTACAACACATCAAAGCTATTGATGACCAAATCCTGAAAAATGAAATAGGCCATACAGCCGTCAGTGTGCAGCTCTTAGAAGAGCAGGTGCGATTGAACACAGCCAGGGTAGAGGCCATTAAAAATCAGGCTAAAAAGTTTGAGCTAAGCATTCAGTTCTTAGAACCAAGCTTGTTTGAAGGTCTCGCTGCTGAAACAATAGCGTGGAAGAAATTCTTGGGAAAACAAGCGGGACCCTTCTCACAAGAGGACCGGTCAACTTTGTTGTAATTTAATAGTTTGTAAAAGGATTTTTGGGAAAAGTGAAACATTGGGAAGACAAAAGGGTTGGGAAGCCCAAAGGTCACTTTGGGCAGCCCAACCATTTTTGCTTTTTGTATAAAAGTAGGAAACATAGAGAAGAGAAAGGGGGCTTTTTCCCAGTAAGACTGGAGGACATATTGTAAGAAGAACTACTTCCTTTTGCAATAAAATATTTTAGTTTGCCTGTTGGAGAAAGAGATGTGAAGTTTCCAAATGTTATACAATGGATGGCAGAAAGATGAACTACTTTATTTTTCAGCTGGTGTCCATGAATCGTGAGATCGTTCTAACCTTATGACCTATGTCTTGTTGAATGATTTCTGATTTTATTTGTGGAAAATTCACCCAGAGTAATCTATGTGGTCCATATAACAATTGGCTATCTGATTGTTAGAATATTTTCTTGTTCATGTGTTGTAAACATAAATAGCAGCTACCTGTAATTTTGTTTAGCATACATGTAAGTAATACATTACTACCAAATATTCATTCTTCAGGCTCCCCGGGGATAGATAGTTAGGTGTTTAGATAGTTAGTTGTTTTACTGCATGGTTACATATGTGGTTAGATGTTTGTGAACTTAAGACGAAAGGTAAGAACCTGCACAACACATTGTGTTGTTCCTTGCATCTTTATCACCTTGCATGTTAAGATAGGCATGTGCATTGCATATATTAAGTCAAAAAATACAAATTCCGGTGGACCGGGCCGAAACTGGTAAGCCCTTTTTGTTACTTTGACCTACGGTGGCCGGACTATAAACCGGATGGATTCCCTGTACCAAACAGTCAATGGGCTAGTTGGGAATGTTGATTGGGGAGAATCCCTTACTGTTGTCTCCTGCGAATTTCCAGGCCTCAACAGTTTTGGCGCTAGAAGGAGGGCCGCCAGTAACGCTGGCCGTGGAATTGGATTTCCCGAGACTATCCTACCAGCAGATGTTCTAAAGTTTAAACTAACTCAGGTTTGAATTTTCCGGTTCTATCCTTGAAACCCTGTTTATCCTAGTGTTTTTCGTTTACCTTTGCTTATGGCTGGTAATCAACCCAATCCTTTGCCGGCATGGAGAGCTAGGTCACCTATGAACCTAACTCCTCCTTTCCATAACCTGCCTCAAGCCTTTGACAAGATTTTTCCCAAGTTTGACCTTGTGGACAACATTTCTGTAGATGATCACCTTCAAATTTTTTACCTAGTGTTAGAAGGGCTAAGGGCTGGAGAATATGAAGATGTGGTGTGTAGACTTTTTCCTCATACTCTGAAAGGAGCAGCAGCATCCTGGTACTTCGGACTACCTGCAAACTCCATTCCTAATTGGGACACTTTTGAGATGGTTTTCAGGAGTAAGTATACCGCTCAGAAGACGCATGCCTCATTGATGAAAGGTCTTGTTTTGTTAAGAAAAGAAAAGGATGAGAAGGTACATAGTTTCACTTAGAGATTTTCATTATACTAAAAAAAAATTTCTGCTGTAGACAGACCTTCAGATAAAGTCTTAATTGAGTATTAAACCTCAGCCTTAGGACCTAAGCTGGCCATGTTTTCCAAGATGAAAGTCAAGCCTACGCTGGTAGAGACTTATCAAGAGGCTGAAAGGGTACAGGCTGAAAGTGAGAGTATAGAGGACTATCCTGACTCACCTGAATAGAATACCACTATAAGAAGATGCTCACTGCTGTCTAAATCTAAAGAAGATCAAACGCATAAGTATCATGAGATGATGAGAGTGCTTTAGAAAATGTCCAACAAAATTGTAGACCTGGAAAAGGAGAGGGACATTAAGAAAACCAATAAGCCACACTATCCAAATAGGGAAGATAACAGCCAATGGCAAGTCCCACCTCCTAATTTGGCATCAATAAACATAACAGAAATAGGAGGAGATAACTTTTTTACCTTTCATCAACAACATCGTTCTGAGAAGAAGTGTCCTCAATGGTTACATTCAATGACATTGGTGATGAATAAGTTGTTGGACCCAGAATTGACTAGGGATGGTGGTGAGGAAGAAAAAGAGAAACAGACCATAGTAAAACCAGACGATGATAATATGTTTTCATGGAATGGTATATCGTTGTTTAACACAGAAGAAGACGTTCTCAAGTCTCAATATACTTCTACAACCACAACAAATGAAAACCTGGCCATTGAGAACAATGCAATAATATCAAAGGTTCCAGATTTGCAAGAGGAAGTAAAGGGGCAGGCTGATGTGAAGGCTAAAGATGACATACCTAAAGATATTCATGGAAAATAGGAAACAAATCCACTCATTGAATTTTCCAAACCGGTGGAAGATGATGAGGAAATCAAAGCTGGCAAACTGAAAGAAGAGTTTCCCACAACAAACCAACCTGTGGAAGAAAAGATTGAGTTGATCAAGACTAAGAAAACCAGCGCTCCACCTTTCCTTGTGACTCTTGAAATTTTAAATCATAAGGTCCATAATTGTTTGGTAGACTCTGGATCATCCATGAATGTTATGCCTCTGACAGTCTGCAAAATTCTTAATGGGCAGCTAAAACCTACTATTTGGGATGTCACTCAACTTGACAAAACTAGTGTCAAAGTAGTAGGGGAAATGGAGGACGTTCTGATTCAATTATCTGCAAGTAAAAGGACATGTCATTACATTGACATAATAGTAGCAGACATACCTGATGGTTATGGAATGATCCTGAATCGAGATTGGACAGCAAGATTAAATGGGTACTTTGCTTCAGACTGGTCTCACTTGTGGTTACCTCAGAAGGGAAGCCCAAACATGATTAATATTGTGAGAGACCCATATATGAAGCACAATGTCACTAAGCTAGGAGAAGAAAATGAATTTGCTGAGTCTGTATTGGGAAACCATCTAACTGAGTGTAAGCTGAGACATCATACTTCGAGAAAGGCCAGTCCTATGATAGATGCCTAGCCTGAGCTCCTTCAACTCACTCAGGCTGAGAGAAATGATTGCAGGATCTTAGATATGGGTTCCATTTCAATAACTGCGCAGTTAGATCATGGTTAAAAATACTCATGTCTGAAACCCAGCTCATTCCTTAGCTTTTAGTTGTAAAATTTTTGGGGGAATGGGTGTTTTTTTTAGAGTTTTGTCTGTTGTTGTACATAAATAAATTGTTTTGTTTTCTTAATATTAGATGTTGTTTTCTTGCTTAATGCTTTGATGGTTCCTCTTTTATTACTTGCTCTGCTACTGTTTCTTTATAGCTTTGTTATTTTTTCTTTTGATTTTGAATAAAAGGAAAACTTTTGGATGCAATGGGAATGTCAGGGTTCTGTATCAACTAAAGTCCTGAGCAAAAGACCGTGCTTTAAAATATAGAATGTCTTCTAGTAATTGTATTCCTAACCGGCAATGCATTCATTCGAAGTCTCACTTAATCCCTGTAAATAACTCAGAAGTGAAAAGGTCTGAAATACTATTTGGGGGCTCCATCCACTTCACATTTTAATATCCAAGGGAGTCACAGCAAAAGACCCACGGAAAGGAAGTAGAGTGAAACAGTTTATCATATACAAATGATCCCATGCCATGAATTAAGAAAAGGCTGAAAGCTCTTAAGAGTCACTACTCCTAAAAGAGAAGCAAGACATATCAGAACAAAGCTCGAGGAAGCATGAATCTAAAAGCATCAAGTACTAAATGGCCACAAGATCCTCTCCGTCCGTGAATTGAAGTATGAAATATATCATTCACACAAAAGGACACTATGGGATAGAGGATCCTGAATTAAAATTCAGTAAGAAAGGCCTGCAGGAGAACTCCTATCAAATAAACTAAAGTTCTAAAGGCACAAAAGTGAAAATGGGCATGGGAATGAGGAACAAAAGGGTAATACTGTTCACTATCTATCACAATCTTGTGGTGTCCAAACTGTAACCACCATAGGGCAGGAAAAATAAACCTCATCCATTTGGCCTCAAGAGAGTTATTCAGACCTGAAACACTACGGATGTTACCCTTTCCCGAGAAAAATGGACTTCTTCTATGAATTTTAATGCATAAGTTGGCTTGCTTAGGAATACAGACATCTAGAAGATTTCTCTTTTATTCAGAAAGTCTTAAGCTGGGAGAGAGAGTTAATTCAGAGATCTGGGGTTCACCAAATAGTCGCCAATTGTTGCAGCTGCAACAATTTTCCCAAAATTCTAAAATTTTGGGACCCTCCTTTACTTTGAATTAGTCGTTTTGTTTCGTGATTTCAGCCTATTGATTTTTGGTCTACAATTTGCTGAAGCGTCTTCCAGCACTTGGGGTTGTTGTCAATCGATTGATTTTTTCTCATTTCAATGCTTAAAAGAATCCCATATTTAATTGAGTTCATCGTCGTTTTGCATATCTTTTAAAACCTTTCTGTATCGGGAGTTAATTCGTTTGACTGTCCCGCCATTGCGGGTGATTTTCAGATCTTGATTGTCTTTTTCCCTCCAACGTTACGGACCATTTCCGGGTGTGGGATTTCCCTTTCGCTCCGACCGTTGCGCATGAGTTTCGTTTATTTGACGTTTCGGGTGGTTTGTGGCTCTTCATCGGAAGGGTTTAAATTCTCCCTCGTCCGACGTTGCGGATCATGATAGGTTTTGACTGTTTCTTATCCTCCGATTTCATATCGAATCCTGTCACCATCATGTTTTCCGCCATTGCGGATGTATCTTTCATCCGGACCGCCGCCGTTGCGGTAGGTTTGAATTTCTGTAGCGCTCCGATATGGGTTTTGTTTGTCTCCCGGCTTTGTAACGGAGCGCTTGGCCATCATTTCCTCCTTCGTTGCAGGCGGCATCATGCTCTGAGGAGCTGCCATTGTGGAAGGTGTCGAGTTGATCGGGCTCTGAGTCAGAGGGCCCGCCATTGCGGAGCAGTTAGGATTCTTGGTCATCCGATCAAGGTACCCGCCGGCGCCCGATTGTAGTTCACGCGTTCTATTTTAGCTATGTGGGTGAGTTAGTATTGTGGACCATCCGCCATTGCGGAGGGACTGAAGCTCTAGTCGCCCGACGCAACTTTCGTTTCGCGCCCGATTTAAATGCTCTCGCACGTGTGGCGTTTTTATATTTATATGGTGCGACGATATGGGTTTTTGTATTGTTTGTTTTGATTATCGAGCACTGTTGTGGTGAGCTTAGCGTTGAGCTGTCGGGCTTCGAAGGGAGAGAAGATCTAGCTGTCGTTGTACCAGCTTCCAGTTGGAAGAAGTATTCCAACCATCATCAACTCAGCCAATTCGCCGGATTGCCAGGTAGGTTTATTCCATCTTTTCCCATCACGTTTGAGCGGTTATTGGTTTTCTCCCATATTTTGGGGTCCCCGGCATTTTCCCTCCTCTAGCTAGGATTTAAGCCTATATGAGTGGGTTTTATCTTGACCTTGGGTAAGGGGGGGCGTTTTGACCTTTTAAGCCGTTTGCTTTTCCGCCTTTAATCCCTGCCTCGCATGCACAAGGGTTGAAGGGTTTAGGCGCAGACGACCGTTACGCCATCTACGCCAAACCTCGCTGCGCGGCCATGATAGACAGGGGTAGTCAGGTTTCTGGGAGTTTGGTAGACCATTAATTTCTGTGGTGCATTCCCAGCTTGTGGACTCTATCCTTTCTGCTAGCGCGTTTTCGCAGCCTCGACAAGGCAGAGGGTCGGACCTTCAGTTGACTGGGAGGAATAGAGTTTTGAAGAGTTATCGCAGTCGAGCCTAGCCTGAGTTGTTTGCGCCGTCTTTCCCGACCCTTTTGATTCTTGGTCACCTAAAACCCTAGTGGGGTAGAGGGGGTGTGTCTCTGATTACGCTGCGTTTGTTGAGGATAGCGTGTTGGTCGTGTTTTGATGAGGATACCCTGTGCAGAAAAGTGGTTATGCCTCCCTGGGGAGGGAGAAATGTACTGTCAGATTAATGTAACTTCTCCGCTACAAGTCGCATGCGTTTCTTTTGTGATGTGTCTGATTGGGTTTTATGGCTAAAATGTTGATTGGCATGAGCTTGACGTTTTTTAATCCTTCTCTGTGTTTGCTAGGAAATAGAATGATAATTGAATACTGCACCTGCATATAATTTACAATGTTTTTGCTTCAATGTATCGCTATCACGAGGAAGTGGCAGGTCACATAATAGTGTAGGTTTAATCCTGGCATAAGTATGATTGATAGGCTTGCTCATATAGATCGGATCATAAGATAGCGCACCCATAGTCTCGAAGCATTATAAGGTTGGATAATATATGTATTTGTTGCATTGAACATTACCATACTATGCATAAGATAATGGCACATTGCACAGTACTGCATGCTAGTTTGATTGTTCAGTATGAGAGACTTATGATTTGATTTTATGGACTGGTCACAATTATGATACACTCGAGAAAGGATATATTGCTGCACAATGTTCACAAATTCAAACTACTTAAATTTCATAATGTTTTTACATTGCAGGAAAAATTTACAATGTCCAAGAGGCAGAAAAGGAAGGCCCCCGCGGTCGAAGAACAGACAACAATAGAGGTCATCCCACAGAAGGAGTATATATATGAGGATACCCAATGTATCTCTGGTATTGAGCTTGAGTACGAATGGGGTGAGATATACAGACTGATTTCCTGTAGGGAAGTCCCAGACAAAGGTCTTGAGGAAGAACCTATTTATGCCAACATTGAAAAATACGCCATCATGAAGGTGGCTACCAGACCAGAGGTGTTCCCTTGCTCTAATGTGATGAGATGGATTCTACCACACATAAATAGCAACACAATGCTGATGGGAAATGTTGAAGTTCAGGGCTATGGTGCATTTATCCCTCGATATCTGGCATTGGCTTACAACCTGCCAGAGCCCCAAGTCTTCCTGTCAAACGATTGGTTAGAAAACCTTAGGATGGATTTAGTGGAAACCCTGAGAAGAATGCTCTTACCAGGAAAGCTTTATAGACACAGAGCAACTGAGGACTATGACATAGCGAGCTTAAGAGCTCCTTACAGGTTTATAGCTTTGATGCTAAACCGGATCTTTGGAAGAGCCAATGGTAGACTCTTCAAATTGGAGTGGATACCTCTTATGTTTCATGTGGCCACAGAAGGAACAATCTTCAACTGGGCCAGCCTAGTATCAAGTAGTCTCTCTTCTTGTGTAGCTGCAGCCCTGGGAGGAGGAGAAGCCTGGAAAAAATCTGAGTTCTACATGAGTTCCATTCTGATTGACTGCATACTATGCCACCAGCCTTTCCCCGGGCTCAAATGTGTTTGGGATAGGGCAAGAATGCCCGTGTATGCAGCCTACAAACTACTAGGGGCTCATCAATACCATAGCTATTACCGAGAAATCTGTGAGCATTTTATTATGCCTCTGCACACGCTTATCTTTCAAAAGGAATGTAACTGCATGTCTGAAGAGGCTATGCAGGTAATAGAGGAGTATGGTGATTATTTCTTGACAGAAAATGGGATGTATCTTAGAATGTTTGGTGGATCAAAAACACCTTATCTGCTGCCCAGGTATGCAACCGATTATATAGTACACAAAGAGGCAGTCAGACAAGTGTTTATTGACAGAGTTGGTCACTTCTTGTTCCAGAAAAAGAAGACTGCCTATCCACCTCTACCATTTAAGCTAGGCAGCGGCAGTTTCGCCAATGTGAAGCAAGCGGCAAAATTTATAGAGGAGCTAGGGAAGTTCCACTTTGGCAAGATGACTTTCAGACGAAATGACACTCATGGCAGAGTGGCTGAGCACTACACGAAACACAAGGTGTTCTTCGAATACAGCCATCATTTCGATAAAGATGAATCTATTTACAAGAATTCCCCAAACATGACATTACTCAGCCGGAGATTCAAACCAAAAAATCCCACCAAGGGTGGAAAAGGATCTGAACAAGATAAAGCTGAGCAAGCTAAGGCTGAAGAAGCAACCAAAAGGATAAGAGAGGAGGCTCAGAGGCTGGAAGATGAGGCTGCAAAATGGATGCGAAAGGGAGAAGAAGAAAAGAGGAAAGCTTCCCAGGAAGTAGCCGAACGAGCCAATGAAGCAGCCAGAGAAACAGAAGAAGCTTCTAGGCAAGCAGCTGTAGAAGACTTCCAGAAAACAGTCAAGAAGACCAAGGGATTCTGCACAGAATTCTTCAGGAGATCCCTGGTTACCTACAATCGATGTCAGGTAGAAGCCAAGCAGAGGCTATATGAGTTCCCTGATCATGATGCATTTGTAGAAATGTTGCAAAAAGGGCAGCAAGATGAAGAAGCCAGAGTACAACGCATCAAAGCTATTGATGACCAAATCCTAAAAAATGAAATAGGGCATACAGCCGTCAGTGTGCAGCTCTTAGAAGAGCAGGTGCGATTGAACACAGCCAGGGTAGAGGCCATTAAAAACCAGGCTGAAAAGTTCGAGCTAAGCATTCAGTTCTTAGAACCAAGCTCGTTTGAAGGTCTCACTGCTGAAACAGCAGCGTGGAAGAAATTCTTGGGAAAACAAGCGGGACCCTCCTCACAAGAGGACCGGTCAACTTTGCTGTAATTTAATAGTTTGTAAAAGGATTTTTGGGAAAAGTCAAACGTTGGGAAGGCAAAGGGTTGGGAAGCCCAAAGGTCACTTTGGGCAGCCCAACCATTTTTGCTTTTTGTATAAAAGTAGGAAATGTAGAGAAGAGAAAGGGGGCTTTTTCCCAGTAAGATTGGAGGACATATTGTAAGAAGAACTACTTCCTTTTGCAATAAAAGATTTTAGCTTTCCTGTTGGAGAAAGAGATGTGAAGTTTCCAAATGTTATACAATGGATGGCAGAAAGATGAACTACTTTATTTTTCATCTTGTGTCCATGAATCGTGAGATCGTTATAACCTTATGACCTATGTCTTGTTGAATGATTTTTGATTTTATTTGTGGAAAATTCACCCAGAGTAATTTATGTGGCCCATATAACAATTGGCTATCTGATTGTTAGAATATTTTCTTGTTCGTGTGTTGTAAACATAAATAGCAGCTACCTGTAATTTTGTTTAGCATACATGGAAGTAATACATTACTCCCAAATAATCATTCTTCTAGCTCCCCGGGGATAGATAGTTAGGTGTTTAGATAGTTAGTTGTTTTACTGCATGGTTACATATGTGGTTTAGATGTTTGTGAACTTAAGACGAAAGGTAAGAACTTGCGCAGCACATTGTGTTGTTCCTTGCATCTTTATCACCCTGCATGTTAAGATAGGCATGTGCATTGCATATATTAAGTCAAAAAATACAAATTCCAGTGGACCGGGCCGCAACCGGTAAGCCCTTTTTGTTACTTTGACCTATGGGGGCCGGACCGTAAACCGGACGGATTCCCTATACCAAACAGTCAATGGGATAGTTGGGAACGTTGATTGGGGAGAATCCCTTACTGTTGTTGCCTGCAAATTTCTAGGCCTCAACAGAACTATGGTAAGAAAGGACACCTGAAGAAAGACTGCTGACTCACCAAAGAAGAAAGGTGAGAGGCAGTAAGAGACTACTCAGGAAGAAAATGTAGCAGGTGATGTGTTACAAGATGCTTTGATTCTTGCATTAGATAATACTAGTGATTACTGGGTAGTAGATTTAGGGGCTTCATGTCATGCTACACCCCATAGGAAATTCTTTCATGATTATGTTCAAGGTGATTTTGGGCATGTGCTATTGGCGGATGATGAACCGTGTAAAATTGCTGGAAAGGGTAAGGTACGGATTTAGTTATAAAATGGAAGTGAATGGATACTAAAGGATGTAAGGCACATTCCTAGTATGAAAAGAAATTTGATCTGAATAGGGAAGTTGGGAGATAGTGGCTGTTTGTCTACATTTGGAGAAATGTGGTGGAAGATCACTAAAGGATCACTGGTAATAGAAAAAGGAGATAGGGTAGGTACGTTATATTTATGTCCTCACAATACTGATTATTCTATCTCTGTAGCTTCCATAGAAATAGGTGTGGCACTGTAGAATCATAGGCTTTGCCATATGAGTGAGAAGGGAATGTAGATTCTCCACTTAAGGAAACTGCTACTAGATCTGAAGCAGGTAAGTTTGGAATTATGTGAGAAATGTGTTTATGGAAAAGAGAAGAGAGTTAGATTTCTCAAGGTTGAGAAAAAAGAAGAGTGAAAAGTTAGAGCTTGTCCATAAAGATGTATGGGGACCAGCTTAGGTACAATCTCTTCGTGGCTCTCATTATTATGTTACTTTTATTGAATATGCAACTAGAAAAACTTGGGTTTATTGCATTAGACAAAAATATTATGTGTTTGATACTTTTAAGTAGTGGAAAGCTTTGGCTGAGAATGAGACAAGAAAAAGGTTGAAATGTCTCAGCTCTAATAATGGAGGCGAGTACTGAAGAAAGGAGATTGACAGTCCCTAGAACACCACAAGAAAATGGTGTGTCATAAAGGATGAACAGAATGATCATGGAGCATGCAAGGTGTATGAGATTGCATGCAGGGTTGCCCTTACAATTTTGGGCTGATGCTATAAACACTGTTGTTTATTTAATAAACATAGGGCCTTCAAGCGATTTGGATGGTGGCATTCTAGAGGAGGCATGGATAGGTAAACATGTAAAATACTCATTTCTGAGAACTTTTGGTTGTGAAGCATTTGTCCATATTGATAAAGACAATAGAACAAAGCTTGAGGCTAAATCTAAGAAATGTAACTTTATTGGATATGAGGTTGATGATTTTGGTTATCACTTATGGGATCTTAAAAATTTCAAAATCATTAGGAGTAGAGATGTAGTATTCAATGAAAAGGTCATGTACAAAGATTATTTGCAAGGAAATAAAGAATAAAAGGAAAATACAGTGTACACAGTGCTTGATGAAATCAAAGAAAATGAAGTTCCAAAGGCACAAGAAAATCAAGAGCAT
>LPNX011097216.1:187063-271098 GCA_001517045.1 Pseudotsuga menziesii | reverse complement strand
ACCAATCCTGTATTTCCAAGCTCGAAAATTTTCTATGCCTTCTAGCTTGTCTTCAAGCTTGGTGCTTGAAGTCATCTTGATAGATAAAATAAAATTGAATCTTTTTTTTTTTTTGAAAAAAGAATCTGAACTTACCAGGGAATGAGTTTGAATGAGGTGAGATGTCTGATGTACTTGGATCCTGAGAATCTCAATTCTTCAACTCTCCAATCAGGTGATTCAGCTTCTGCAAAAATTCCTGTCACTGTTTCTGAGATATCTTCGCACTATCTGCTCCTCTGTGTCTGAAAATTCGTACTGAGGTTACCTGAAATGTTATTGATTCAAATCCACAGGTTTCATCAGAATTGGATTCACCAATTGGGATTTATGACCATTTGCCCAAGGTAACCTGTTACAGGACTGTCCAGAACAGCGAAGTTGTACGGCATGCCACGTGTCAATGGATCATCTTCTGAGTCTGAAAATCGGACCACCGAAATTAAAGTCCGTGCCCTTTCTGGAACATCTTCAGGAATTCTCTTTGGACTTCTGTAGCCCAAGATATTGCAATTCTCCCCAGGTGACCTGTTTAGGGATGAATTCTGGATGAGGCTGGAACCCTAACTTGGAGAGACCATATCTCCTGGAATACTAAGAATCTGAGGATGAATTTTGTACACAGTGTTCATTAGGATTTTATATTATTTCCCTACAATTTTCAGATCCTGAAACTTCGCCAATATCGAAATATAGCGAATGTACCAAAACTTAGCAGTTCTAGAATTTAGGGTTTTTCCAGCTCGAGGTCAAACTAGGGTTTGACTTTCCCGGAGATTCACCCAACCAAAATTATTGATCCAGGTTTCTAAACTTAGATTTTGAAGAGGAGATGAGTCCTATTCCAGGATCACAAGAAAAAACCTCTTTAGAAAGAATCCCTAATTTCCCGAACTGAAGAAAAAATGTCGGAATCGAATTCCGCTTCGACAGAACGATGCACCCTTCAAAGGAGAGTCAGCCTAGCCTTCTTTTGCTGATTGATTGTGGAGAGAGAACCAAAAATAAGAATCCCTAGCTTCTGTAACTTGTGAAAGCTTCCCTATTCAGGTTAGCTCTGATACCATGTTAAATTTTCATATGCTTAACTAAGACATCAGTATATCATTTCATTTTTCATAATAAAAGCATATAAAATAGGATCACTGAAAGAAACAGTATCACAAGAACAACACAGATTTATCCTGGGAAAACCCTAAAGGGAAAAACCCAGCAAAAGCTTCCTCAATATAGATGCCCCAAAAAGGAAAAAGGTAAAACCAACAAGGAGATCAAAAACCTGATTCTCCTCCTTCTCCAGCAACTCCTCTCCTCCACAAGTGCGCTATACCAAGTGAGTGTATGTGACAAATGAGGAGCACTACACCTCTATTTATATTCATCCGTTTACTTAAAGTTTACTCAATTAACATGTCGGCTTAACTTAACTCATGTAGGCTCGAGTTACACATGTAGGCTCAAGTAACCACACTGGGGTACTGATGACCCACCTTTACAATTAGAGGGGACTACCTCATGACTCTTATTAGTTCTTCCGATTAGGAGCATTGGAGTACAATGTAATACAAGTGGTTCTCCCGGTTGGACCATCGGGGACCACAAAAGATACATAAAGAATATTCTTCGAAGTTACAATATTTCAACAGAGCAGCAGCAGGTACCTGAAACTCCTGCAACTGTAAGAAAGTTTACCAGGTTAAGTAGACCCCTTGAACAATTCTCTCCTTCAGTGTATTATTTATTGATGATTGATTCTGGTGAAGCAGAATGTTATGAAGAAGCAATGCAGGTAGAAACTAGAAAGAAATGGGAGTAAGGCATGGATGAGGAGATGGACTCATTGGTAAGAAACCAGACTTGGGATCTGGTTAAGTTTCTTGTAGAAAAAAGGGAATTAAAGAATAAATGGGTTTATAGGTTGAAGGAAGAAGATGGAGGCAAGAAGCGGTACAAGGCTATACTTGTTGTAAAGGGGTTTGCACAAAAGAAAGGTATAGACTTTGGTGAAATATTTTCACCTGTTGTTAAAATGACTTCAATTAGAACTATTTTAAGTCTAGTGGCAGTAGAAGATTTTCATCTTGAACAGTTAGATGTAAAAACAACCTTTCTCCATGGGGATTTGGAGGAACAAATTTATATGCATCATCCACAAGGGTATGAGGTCAAAGGGAAGGAGAATTTGGTTTGCAGGTTGAAGAAGAGCTTGTATGGCCTGAACCAAGCTCCAAGGAAGTTGTATTTGAAATTTGATAAGTTTATGACAGAACAAGTTTATGATAGATGTCATTTTTACCACTGTGTTTATGTCAAGAGGTTAGATAACATAAGATATATTATCTTGTTATTGTATGTGGATGACATGCTTGTTGTAGGATCTAACATGCATGATATAAATGTGCTCAAAAGAAAACTAGATAAATTATTTGTGATGAAGGATTTGGGTGCTGCAAAGCAAATCCTTGGTATGAGAATAACAAGAGACAAAAAAAATCGCAAATTGACATTGTCTCAAGGTGAGTACATAGAAAAGGTGTTGCAGAGGTTTAGAATGCAGAATGCAATCAGTCAGTACACCTTTGGCTAGCCATTTCAAACTAAGAAAGGATATGTGTCTAGAGACATAGGAAGAGATAGAGTACATGTCAACGATTCCCTATTTATCAGTGGTTGGAAGCTTGATGTATGCCATGGTGTGCACAAGACCAGATATTGCACTTGCAGTGGGAGTTGTGAGTAGGTATATGAATAATCTAGCTAGAGAGCATTGGAAAGCAGTACAATGGATTCTTAGGTCTTTGAGAGGTACCACTTCTCATGCATTATGTTCTACAGGGATATGTTGATGCAGATATGGCTGGTGATAAATACAGCAGGAGGAGCACCACTGGGTATGTGTTTACTATGGGTGGAACAACAGTAAGTTGGATTTCAAAACTACAACAGGTTGTTGCACTTTCAACAATGGAAGCCAAGTATGTTGCTGCTACAGAGGATAATAAGGAGATGATTTGGTTGTAGAGGTTCATGGAATAATTGGGTAAGAAGCAGGAGAATAGTAGGTTGTATAGTGACAGCCAGAGTGCCATTCATATTGCAAATAACTCAGCCTTTCATTTGAGGACTAAACATATACAACTCAAGTTACACTTCATAAGATCTGTTCTAGAGGAAGAACTGTTAAAACTAGAAAGGATGCATACTAGACAGAATCCTGCAGACATGTTGACAAAGGGAGTAACCAAAGAGATACTGAGTTCCTCCTTGGTTTCTGTTGGCATTCAAGCATGAAGGTGAAAATAACAAATTTTCCAAGTCCAAGGTCTAGAGCATAGTCCAGCAAGTGTAGCAGCGGTGGAGTTGATGTGATTAGTCTCCAAGTGGGAGATTGTTGGTTGTGGATCCTGATCTTCCAGATCTAGAGATATTATTCAGTTGTGTTTGTAACCCAGGTGTATTGTACACTCATTCCCCCTACCTTGGGGTTTGGGGTAGTGCCCCTGAGAAACATTTTTGGGATGTGTGTTGGCCAACAGTTTTGTGGACCCATGGTATTGCGTTAACCATAGTATTTTCCCATGGTATTTCCCCTATAAAAGAATGCATTGTAACATGACTGTGTATGGTATTGTATTGTATTGGAAGATAGACTATGAGAGAGTGTAGAGGAAGTGCAATAGTTTGCTGCAGGGTGTATCCCTTCATCTTTCTAGACTGTAATAAAATGACTCGCAATTTCTTTGTGGATGTAGCCCATCGTTTTCATGAACCATGTTATATCTGTGTCTCTCTATAATGTTTTAATGTGTTTTGCATCTTATTTATTGATTTAACTATATATCTGTTATTTCTCTATGGTCTTGTTTTCTAACATGAGTTAGTTTCTATGCTTATTCGTCGCCTTGGTCTCCCACACCAAGGATGACACCATCCATCAAGGAACAGACGTGAATAATTTTGAGAGATATACCCGTCTTCAGATGCCCACACCTCCAATTGCACATTGACTGGACACTAATGTCCCATGGGTGTTTTTCGAGGAGCCCCAGATACCATCGCTGCCTCCGAATCCTTTGCACAAGAAGACATTCCTAGGTTGCGCTCTGTGGGAGCAGTTGTTCAAGTGGGAACATCAGGGGTCCAATGCCTGCACCTCCCTATTTGTGAACTCCACTTGCCAAAGGTCATGGGGCTAGTGGAGGTGCACTCCACTATATTTCCAATCGAAGATCCCACCTCACTGTACGTGAGGAGTACAAGAATGACAAGTCACTGCAAAGGCTTGCCTGAGCTAGAGGAAATGAATCCCTTCTTCTATACTCCCTATCTAATAGTGTTACCTGGAGAGGGTGTGGGGTATAGAGAAGGGTGAGCAGGGGAGAGATACAAACTTCCCTACCAGTTTGCATCCATACAAAAAAGTTCCTTTGAGCATAGAGGAGACACAAATTTAAGAGGCAGAAAGGGGCTCTATGCTGACTTGACTAACTAGATAAAGATTCTAAAATCCAGTTAATGGAAACTCACCTAAAATAAACTAGAAAGGAATCATCCTTGAGGTATATAATAGCAGCAAAAAATGTCGAGCTGTCACGCAGGCTGAGCACGCCCAGTTGTTCCATAATGTTTGTTAATATTTGTAAATCATGGCAATAGTACCACACTCTAAACTGTTAGTGTCTGATTGTGACTTGTTAACCCAAAAAATACCTCACTCAACTATACATGGCCTACACCACCCAAGGGCACCCATGCATGACTCTCATTTGACCACATTTGACCCCCACACCCTCAAGAAGGATTAAAAAAAGGAAAGGGGCTTAAAAACCCCTAAAAAGAGCCTAAATAGCTCTCATAGGGGCTAAAACCTCCAAAAAGGGGCTAAAACCTGTCAAAGGAGCCTAAAACCCTAAACAGAGATAAAGATTGAGCGAAAGGGGCTAAAATCCCCAAAAAGGGAGTAAAGCCATGACCAGGGGCTTAGAACCCTAAAAAACCTATAAATAGAGGGGTGGGGGTCACTCTAAAAACACTTCTCCCTTGCATATTGTTATGCTGCTTGATTGGATTCCTTGAGACCATTTGTCTCTCAAGCCATCCACTCTCCCTCTTGTCCCTCCTCCCATTGAGCCATAGCTCCCCCATTGCCAAGAGAGAGAGGTGCTTCTCCCAGCTAGGGCATGGTGGCCCATTCTACCAAATGAAGGTATAATGTTTATTTTGTCTTGTTTACTTAGTTTTATCTAACCCATCTTTGCTTGTAGGTTTCCATTGTTTGTTTACAGGTTTTCTAACTTGTTCTTGCAGGGTATTGGAGCTAAACCATAACTTCGTTTGCAGATGGGTCCTTTCTTTGTTGTTCTTCATTTCTGTTCTATTTCATTTCTATTTTATTTTCTACATCCACCACTAGGAACCTATCTTTCCATCCTATAGATGGAAGGTATCCATTCCTTCCCTGTAGTAAGGGAGAAATCCCTGCTACAGAACTGGTGACTATACCAAGTCGATCCCACAGGATCCCTGGGGCTATTTTTTCAAAATTTCAATTTTTAGTTTAGTTTTTGCCCTAGTTTAGTTTTTTGTTAAAATATAGCTTAGATTCTTGTTTATTTACATTTTCAGTTACTTTTGAGCCTCCTCAAGGCAAATCCAAGTCCATTTGGCCACATTACAAGTTACTGTTGGCCATATCTGACTCGGGGTCAAAAACATTTCAGTTTTCAGAGCAGGTTTCTCTTATCGGGCCCAAAAAGGGGACCAGGTCACTCAATTTGGCCTCACAGGTGCGACCAAGTCACCTATTTAGCCCTGAAAGGTGCAATCCCCTTCCAGAAGTCAGCTCGCTTCTGCCTGCAAAATCTGAGCTACCCCCTTGCTTGTTTCTGGAAAAATTTGGAAACCCCTCGCCACATTTGACCCGAAAAGTGCGATCTGTCACTCAAAGTTTGATTTTGTAATAGTTAAGGACTATCAGTGTGGCTCAGCCACCACTATCCATCCAAAATGTGTTTATTTCTATTTCTATTTATGTTTATGTTCATTTCATTTACAGAACAAAGCTTAATTAAATTAAAGTGTAAATCAAAGTGTAAATCAATACTTAATAGGTTAATGAAGATAATCTGATTAAAACATACTTAAAATAAACATCTTTCCTAACCCTTCCTCCTCTACCCAGTCATCATCCTTTGGGGTATTCTGGGATAAGACGAAGGGTGAAGCTCGTATAGTAATAGGTACTTCACCTAATATTTTTCGAAGCCACTAAAAACGGGTGACTTGGAAGGTAGAGGGGGTAGAGAAGGAGGGCTTCTCACGACACTCAGCATCCTCCGTGTTGACCAACCTTGCATCTAGAGGGTGACCTATGGATCTACAGATCGGCTTAGTCCCATTGTGTTGAGAGCCAAACACCTTCTCCTGGTTGAATAGAAATATAGGTGTAAGGTAGTCACCTAGTCAGGCTACCACGATTCAGGATTACAAATGGTAAATGTCTAAATAATTTTTGATTACTATTTACTGCTTTCATTCACAATGTTACAAACTCTACAGAATATTTATAAACCATTTAAGCAGCCACTAGATATAATAGAAAAACAAAAGGCATACACACCATACCATATAAATCAACCCAACTCAGTTCATGACGCTAAGTGAGCCAGTAAAATTTACAATTTACACTAAGTTAAAAATCTGCAGTCTTTGAGGACATAAGTCCCTGACTGCCTTAACCATGGGAAGTACTTGGGATTAGCCCAGAAACTCATTATTAGGAGTACCACGGGAACCCTAAAGTAGTTGGCCGCTGAGAGGAATTGCCAAGCGAAATGGGAAATGACCCCCACCGATTGAGTAGCACACCCATAAGGAAAAATCCAAGCGCTGTCTTTTGGCAGTCTTGGTGGCCGAGTGACCACCTACAGCCAATAAGAAGCCATTGAAATTGGGGTCTAAAAATCATTACCACCAGTTTGACATAAAAATTTGACACGATTGATCCCTCACGCTCTTCCTCATGCCTAAGAGGCGAACCACCACACTTCGGGTCATTAAACTGACATCGTCGAGGCCATTCTTGATGAAATCCCACACCATCAGAAGGCCACATAGCCTCTGATTCAGATTCAGACCCATATTAGTCTAAGCCAGATCTGCACACTGCACCATCAAGCCCCATGGCTGGTGCAAAATTGGATCCATTTTTTGGCATAGAAATTTCTAGTGGACCCATGTCCACACAACAAACTATCACCAACAACCCTGTAGGTGGCCCCATCATGTTTATGCAAACCATCATAAGTCATTTGCCACCACCCATATTGACCAGTCAAGCTGTGCCACTTGCAACACATGGGGGTAGTGGCATTTCCACCTACACTGCCCCTCCTGTCATACATTGGCCTTTCCACCGACACTGTCCCTCCCAACACACTTGGGGGCACTGGCCCATCCACAATGGTGCTACAAGTCCCCCCATATATGTAGGTACATTATGCACCTGGAAACCCCACCACCATGGCTGCCCCATCTCACATCAAACTTGGGTCAAACCTTCCTATCATGGCACATGTTGGGCTATAGGGCAAACCCGGGCTTTATACCATTAACTTCACACCAAAAAAAGACCCACAGCATTGGCCCTTTCGGCAACAATCTGCGAACAGATTGCAGTCTCACCCGAAACAGCTATGGTGTGCCGCAGAATCAGGTTTCTGCAAGCAGAAGAGGGATATTACTGTACCTTAGCCTTTAAAAACTTATATTCATATACACAGAGATTCAACATTCACATATATAACTTCGCAGCTAAATAAATAGACAGTGACTTGCATAACCCTTTACTGGGAATTCACAGCAAAGTTATTTAGTTAGCAGTGATCTTATTTATCAGATATATATTTATCAATGCATGAAGGAACATAACAAAAGCAACACAAAGAACCATGACACCAGATATAACGTGGTTCACCCCCAGTGTAGGGGTTACATCCACATAACTGTGTTTTATTCAACTCTTTACTAAAATCACAGTTCTGTTCTGTGCACTCAGCTACAGATCCTTTCAAGTCCTTAAAGCCACGCACACAGCTGCAGGCCTCTATGCACACAGCTGCAGATTTCCTTAATCACCCAAAACTCTCTGCGCACACAGCTGCAGAGGTCATCCATGCACACAGCTGGGACTTAACCTTCTCTTACAAAATAGAATTAGCTTCGCATCAATTCATATTACATCAAAAGCCTAACCTGATTTCGTTATAAGAGTGCTTATTTATAGTGCACTTATTACAAAACCATCGACTTAAAACATGGGCACCCCGAACCCTAAAACCTGGATTTAAACCATGGGTTTATTACAAAAAGAGGACTTAGAATCAACCCTGACACCCCTAAGACTGTTTTGAGTCGTAACTCCACTTACAACTTCCACAAAAACTGTGGAGTTACCAAAATTAGGGACCGTTAAGGTGTGTGCCCCAACAGGCCCCTAAGACTCACCAGTGGCCTGTCCTGGGACACTCTGCTGCTCTTCTGGTAGGAGAACTTTGTCAGTGAAGATAGCGAATTGCTTGTTGAGGCCACGCATGATATTGTTAGCAGCTTGCTCCTTTTCGACTAATTCCTATAATACTGCGGCTGATGCTTCGCTGGCCTTTGTCTGCGCAAATGCAATATATTCTTTCAGTACTTTGAGTTGGGTGTCCATAGTAGTACTCAAATCGAAAGCTTCGCTGATAAGTGGCTGCATAGAACTTTCCACTTCTGTTGCTTTTTCTCTGCATGAATCAATTTCCTGCTAGATTTCATTGCTTCGCTTTACCTTAAGCATTTTCTCCATAGGGGGCAGAGTCTTAATTTCTACTTTTACTGTATCCAACTCTATCTGTCACTGCCTGATGATTTCTTACAGCTATCCAATTTCTGGATGTTCTTGCAGGGTGGTCCAGGCCTCAACACTATCTTCTAACAGCTTTGCTACGCTACTCGCAGTATCCGAGATTTTTGCTGCGGAGGCCTGAATGTCTACTCGGAGTTGCTCCCTGACCTCCGGTGGGCTCTCCGGGGTGATGCGGAGTTGGATCTCCGCAATATGGGCCTCATGTTCTATTCTGAGCTTCTCGATTTCATTGTGGGACTAATGTGCATAGTATTTTAGCTTGACTAATATTTGTTCTGGTTCTTCTACCAGCTGTACATCGAAGTCATAAATACTTCGACATGCCTCATCCAAGACTCGTAATAGGGTAATGCGCTTACATTCTGCATCCCTCTTTCTCTGCTCCACTATCTCTAGCTGCGCTACAAAGCCCTGCTACTGACTTATGGCATTTTCTAACTATTTTTGTGAATATTGGTCTCGTGCCTGAATTTCTTTCATAATTGCTGACTGACAGAGATGTAGCTCCATCATAGATAGCTTAGTGTAATCTATGCCAACCTTCATACTCATATCCGAATGAGACACTGCATCTGTTAATATGAGAGCTGTGCTTGACACTTGACCTTTGTTATCTCTGGCCGGCCATTGCCTTAGGTCTCGCTGCATGCTTACTGAGGCACTACTTGCTGAGGTGCCAGTCAGTGATTTTTCTGCTAAGTCCTTCAACTCCAAAACATGTTTTGCTACCTCGATGATTGCATGTAGATGTATATCTACAAATTTTGACCATTTCTTGGTGAGAACTTCTGTGGACTTCGATAGAACCTGAGAAAACTCCTCACTTGTCAGGCTGGGCTCCGCGTCAATATTCTTGTTCTTCGACGCCTTCATTTTCTTTCAGGACTGGGGTTTGCTTACTTCTTCTAGTTCTGGCATCTTGCGCTTATCCTGTCGATTAGGGTCTGAAGCAGTTTGAACCAATTCTTCTTCTTCTTCTTCTTCATTGCCATCATCTCCATCCTGGTCGCTTTCACTCTGCTGCGACTCAGTTTGTTCTTCACTGTCTTCAGGGGGGTCTTGCTGCTGTGTATGACTAGGGCCTGCGCCCAGATTTGTAATTGGGGGAACTGGAATAGTGGGTTTTTCCCCTGCATCCTTCAACCATTCCGTTGGCTACTGTTGAATGACCGCGAGGATGTCTTCTTTGGTCACGACATATGGTAACTTAAACCATTGATTCTTTTGATCCACGAGAGCATGGATGAAAAGATGATGCATGTCGGTGCTGAAATGCGATTTCTCCTACACGTCGCTGACGTCTTCAAGGAATTACTTCGCGATATATGCTTCCCAGTTGTAACTGTATCCTTCAGCACAGTTCACAGCAATTCTAATAACCAGGGCAGGCACTTCATATGGTCTGCACTTTCGCATGAGCTTGCATGTGAGAAGCTCAACTGTGAAGAAAATATTGTGTTGTTGACTAGCGGAAGTGTGATACCCTCATTTTCCCTTTGACAGGCCAAAGCGTTCCTTCATGCTTTGTGCAAGCTTCGTATCCTCATGCTTTGAAGGAAATTCGGTCCCCGGATCAGGTCCTTCTATTGGTAAGGCTGTGATCCTGTGAATGAGCTCTCCATTAATAGGAATTTTCTTATCTCCTATCCATAGGTGGCCGTCATGTACAAATTGCAGTAGTTGCTTGACCACTATGGTCACCTCTGTGCTGTGACCAAAATTGGGAACATCGAGCATCTTCAGCAGACCCGCTTGATCCAAGCCAGCAGCCCATTGTTTTAATTCTAGCAATGTCGCATTAGTCTCTGTATATTTGACAAAATGCAAGTATTGTGCTGGGGCGAACTATGGAAATTTTCCACGATCATTCATGTCATGGTCGGCATACTTAAGCCAGTCTATTTTCCCTGTCATGGTCCTGACCAACTGCACACCCGGGGGCAACGAAGGGGTACGTAATGTGAACTTCTTTAATCGCCGAGGTGGCTGGACTCTTGGTCGAACTGGGGGAAGATACGGTGGACGCTTCGGTGCAATATTCTCATCTTCTGTAGGTGGGGCCTCTGTTGAACCAGACGGCTGCATCTCGGGGTCTTCTGGTGTTTTCCCTGAATGCTTGTGTCGGTCTTCGTTGCGTTTAGATTGTACTTCAGGCTTAAACTTCTTTCGGGCAGAGCGTGTCTACATTGGCTGAGTCGGTGCTGGGGGAGTTTCTTCATGGGGAGCAGATGCAGGCGGTTGATTGAAAAGGTTCGGCAAACCCGTCTGCTCAAACTTTCTCAATAGTTCCTAGAACTCACGATTAGCGGACATGGATGCAATTGTAAAACTCAAGAAACTAAAAAATGCGAACCTTGCAGGTGTGGGTGTCTTCTTATAGAATCTATCCTCAAAATCTGTCATAACTGTGCATTGATGGTGCCAATTCTGACAGAGATCTTGTCTAGACAGTGGTAGATTGTCCAGGATCACATTAATACAGGAAGTTAATATAGAGAATGTACCGGTGCCACCATATTTGACTTCTTCTAACGGTCAGTTTTTTTTAGTTCGGACAGACCTTTCCTTCTTTGGAACAAGCAGTAGCTATGGCTACGCCCAAATGAGGGCATTTGACACCTCTGGACACCACTTGTGTCATGGAGTCAAGCTTCGACCCACGACAAAATGTCATCCACAGCTGCACTGATTCCTCTTATTTCCAGGAACTTCATCAGACATGAGTCCTGACACTGATGGAGAAGTTGGGTCACTTTGCTTACCATGTCTTCATCCCAATAATATCCACTAGTAGCATACTTAGGATGTCCTTCTGATCCAATGTTGACTGTCTGCGTCTTCAGGGGCTAAGTCACTTCAGGGGCTTCGACTGCTGATCTGTGTATGTCGCAATGTCCTTCTGACTCAGGAATACTAGTATTACGCGGAGCATTGCGAGGTTATAATGAGTTTCTTGGGATTTCCCATCAGGCCAGTATTTTACTACTTCTTGATCTGTAAATACCTTAGTATGGACCAACCTAATAGCTACATTCAAAGCTGGAAAAACTTCATTAGTAGAAAAGGTAAGCACAAAACTGTCGACAAGATAATCCCAACTTACAGTATCTTAGCGAAGCTCAGCCTTTGCGTACCAGTTCTTTGCTATTAGTTCCAGAGTATGCACAAACCTATGTACCCATGCTTCATAGTACTGTGCCCAAGGTTCCTGAGGGCTAGTATTCCCATCAAACCTACTTTGTACCTCCTGGGGCTGATCCATAATTCTCAAGCGAAGGAACTTCTGACGAGCCTCCCAACTAGGACTGTTCTTCTGATGGCCATTCCACCATTTGGCTACTGTGGCTCTGAATACTGAATCCAGAGTCTCCCTTTTCTGTGAATCTGGTATCTGGTCTAAGAATTGTTCAATAAACTGTTCTGGATCTTACAAGTCATCAAAACTAGGTAGGATTCTTACCTGTGCACCAAGCCATCTGATAGATTTAGTAATTCTGGCACATCTATGTCCATGCAACTCATAAAGTGTGTTCTGCCATTTTTCTAATCCATCATCTGAATCCATCATGTAGGAGCTATCACACTACCAATCCATGATACCTTCGGCAGTAGGATCAACATAATCCTCTTCCTTAGCTGTGATATTGTAAATGTGGTCCAAAGCATCCTGGTCTTCATCTCTTACTGGATCTGTGTATCTCTCTCCTTGAGAAGGGTCCAATGGGACTATGACTCTCATTCCTTTCCCTTCGAAAGTCATCTATCTCTTCTTCAGGTTGATGACTGCATCATTATCTATTTCCCATTCAATGCCTAGTAGTGCAGGATAGGGGTTTCTGTCATCAATTATTTCAATTACCTCAAAGTCTGCTAAGGTACTGACTCCATCAATATCTACTGGTAAACTAGGGAGTCTTCCTAGGGGCACAATCTTCTGCCGATTGGCTAATCTCAACTGTATAGGGGACCAATCAAGGGTAGGTTTTCCTATTTGTTCCCACATTTTCTTAGTTAAGACATTTACCTTTGATCCTAGGTCTAAGATAACAACAGTCATATCATACTCTCCTATCTGAGCATTCAATCTTATTTCCTTGCCAGTTCTCCTAACTCTATTAACATATTTTACCTGACCAGAACTTTGCTGAGGGTCGCAGGAAGTAATAACTTTCTGCAACTCGCTTAAAGCATTCTAATTTCAGAGGAGCTTCAGACAACTCTGTAAAAAGGAGGACAGTGTACTTACTTTGTCTGTTGAAGCTTCTTGTGTCTGCGACCGCTGCTAATGTTATTGCGCATGTGCTACTGATGTGCCAGGAGCAGCAAAATATCTTGTGGCTTCCATGAATGTATCTTTTTCTCTTTCGACATCAGATGCTGGGAATTTCGCTAGGGCCTTACGAACCCAAGCCTCGTCAGGTTGTTTCCCCTTATTCTATGCTTCCATCGTAGCTCCACTTCAGGTAACAACATTAATAGTTGGGGCAGGTCTTTGCTCGACAGAAATCATCTAAATATTCTGAGTAGGGGCACTATTTCTTTCCTGAATATTAGCTATCAACTGCAGGCACTGCTCGATCACATGATCTACTGCCCGGCAATACTGACATGTCGTAGTTGGGTTTCGACAGTCTCTCGCTAGATGCCCGGCCTGGTTACAGTTGCAACACACAACCTGGCCTCGACCTCTTCCGGCCATACCACCTCGACCACGACCTCCAAAAGCACCTCTACCTGATGCACCACCATGGTAGCCATAGCCATCATTGCTCTGTCCCTCATTTTGCACCCGATAAGCATCATAAGTTCATTCTCTCATGAGGTAAAAGCTGTGACACTCATCTTCGTCGTGTCCCACGGACTTACAGAATTTACAATAGGGGTTCTTAGGTACTTTCCCATACCTCTGTAGTAGATAACAGTCTTCAGGTCGATGCTGACCTGTTGTTCTGCAGAGCTCACAGTATAGGACTTGCGGTTGAAATGGGTTTGGTGCACCAGAATTCAAGTAATTTATTACCATAGGACACTGTTCCTTGGCATGACCTTCTGTCCGACATTGTGTACACCAAACCTCTTCGCGACCGGTCTTACCTTTTTTCATATCATGAAGCTCCAGAGCCATCGTTGCCAACTGCGCTTGGATTTGGGCGATACCAGACTTGTCTTCGACAGGAGTGGTTTCAAGCTTCATCGCGATTTCCAGGGCCTCCTGCTAGTCAGCAACCTTCTGTTGCATGAGCGGAGTTCTGATATGCAGTAACAAGGCTGCAATGAACCATTCCTTGTGCTGCACAGGACCAATGGTGAAACCGACTTGGTATAGCAAAACTTTGAATCTTTGATCAAAGTCCCACACTGATTCGCCGTGCCTCTGCTAAATCTCTTTTAACTCAGTGATACACTGTGACTCTGATTTTGGCTTCTTAAATTCCTTTATCATTACTGCTTTTATATCAGCCAATGCATGGTTCTGAGTGCTGGAAAACTTCATGAACCAAGTAGGAGCGCGGTCTCTAAAAGAAGTAACCAGTTGCGCTCTTTTTGTATCTTGGTCTGTAATGGTCTTAGCAGTCCACACTGCTTCACATAAAAACGAGAACTATTCTGGATCCTCTGATCCAGTTCCTTTGAAAACATGTAGCTTAATGTCATCATGCATGTGGGCCATAGTGGATCTAGGGGGGGTTGGAGGGGGACTGGAAGTAGGCGGGGGGGAACTTACTGGGGGATACTAACCTGCGACAGGAATACTCGGGATAGGGTGACTTTTAGACTGCGACGGGTTCTCAGGGATAATAGGTCTTCGCTGTGGGGTTACAGGAGGGTTTCCAACAGAAGGGGTTTCTTCGGGTTCTGAATCTACGGGATTTACAAGGGAATACTCGATATGCTAACCCTGGGAATAGGATCTAAAATATCTCTTGTACCTTTTTCCACTTCACAGGAAACCACTTTGATCATCGAAGGTATTTTCACTTGCAAACATATGTTAGTAATACTAAATCTAACAGTCTGATTCAATTAGCAATATACCTTTTTTCAGCTAATAGTATTTTAATTCTCAAACTAAATGAATTCAAAAACTTACCCCTTGGTCCTTTGAAAAATTGTCACTCAGCTTCATTAAAGGAAGTACTCGTGTTGATGGCGAACTCCGTCACAAATGCTTCGAGGGTTCGCGTTGTCCAGAAATCAACAGCGCGGGATATCTCGTTGTTCACCCTTTTCAGTATATTAATTCTTGTGGGGGTCCAATCAGGAAACTGACATTCTTGGAAGTTTTTCCTTCTCTCTGTTAACCTGGATAACCATTGGTGCAACTCTATGTGGATACTACCAAAGAAAATTTCATAAACATCACAGAAAACATACCTTTGTAAAAAGTCGTTTGCACTACGACGCAGATCTTTGTTCTCTTGCTCAGCGAATTTTAGATAAGTCTCATCAAGCCAATCACTGATTTCTTTCATAGAGGGTCTCCAGAACATATCCCTCGAGGTATGACAGAAACCCCTCTTGAGCAGATACTGAGTTCAACCGGCAACGGAACCAATTTGTTGGGCTATAGGGCAGACCCAGGATTTATACCATTAACTTTGCACCAACAAAAGACCCACAGTGTTGGCCCTTTCGGCAACAACCTGCGAACAGATTGCAGTCTCACCCGAAACAGCTATGGGGTGCTGCAGAATCAGGTTTCTGCAAGAAAAAGAGGGATATTACTGTACCTTAGCCTTTAACAACTTATATTCATATACACAAAGATTCAACATTCACATATATAACTTCGCAGCTAAATAAACAGACAGTGACTTACATAACCCTTTATTGGGAATTCACAGCGAAGTTATTTAGTTAGCAGTGATCTTATTTATCATATATATATTTATCAATGCATGAAGGAACATAACAGAAACAATACAAAGAACCACGATACTAGATATAACGTGGTTCACCCCCAGTGTAGGGGTTACATCCACAGAACTGTGTTTTATTCAACTCTATACTAAAATCACAGTTCTGATCTGCACACTCAGCTGCAGATCCTTTCAAGTCCTTAAAGCCACGCACACAGCTGCAGGCCTCTGTGCACACAGCTGCAAATTTCCTTAATCACCCAAAATCCTCTGCGCACACAGCTGCAGAGGTCATCCACGCACACAGCTGGGACTTAACCTTCTCTTACAAAATAGCCTTAGCTTTGCATCATATCATCTTACATCAAAAGCCTAACCTGATTTCATTACAAGAGTGCTTATTTATAGTGCACTTATTACAAAACCATGGACTTAAACCATGGGCACCCCGAACCCTAAACCCTGGATTTAAACCATGGGTTTATTACAAAAAGAGGACTTGGACTCAACCCCTACACCGCTAAGACTGTTTTGAGTCGTAAATCCACTTACAACTTCCACAAAAACCGTGGAGTTACCAAAATTAGGGACCATTAAGGTGCGCGCCCCAACAACACATCTCAACTTGCTTGATTTGGCTCGGTTAACAAATGAACCTATCCGCCATCAAATGTTTTGGCCACCCATGCCAACCAAACTTCCCTCAGACATTCCCAAGTTTAAAGGGAAGGTAGGGGAGTGCCCCCAAAACCACATCATGATGTTTCATATATGGTGCTCATCAAACATCAAACATCATCGTAGATGATTCGATTAGGCTAAGACTATTCCAATGCACCCTCACAGGTGCTGCAGCCAAATGGTAAATTGAGCTACCATAAGCCAAGTCCCTAGATTTCAACTCCTTGGATTTCATGTTCCTGTAATATTTCCAACTCCCCATCAGATATAACAAAGGGGTGGAAATCTTGCTATCTTGCTACCAAAATACTGCGACCCACATAGATGACCACATCCATGAGTGGAGGCGACACTGTAGTTTGTGTAAGATCCAACTTGATGATAGGATCTTCCTAGATTGGTTCCTTAAAAACTTGCTCCCACCTATAGAAAAGGACATTGCATCTGAACATCCCTAACCCGAAGAGTAAGCCATACTGAAATCCCAACAGTTTGATTTGATCTATGCACAGTCTAGATACCTTTACACCATCATTCTAGACGCCCCCCATGCAGGCACCTCCTACTGGGATGCATCGGGGGCATCCCATGCTGCATATGGCATCATAGGCTCAGTCTCTCACCAACCACAACACCATCCAACACCACCTATAATACCACCACAACCAAGCAACACTGCTAGTGTTTCCTACCAAAACTAAACTTTGGACTATGTAAGAATGATGTCCTAGTTAAGAGCCACAAATTCTTACGCACAACCTGTGCCACCACAGTAGGCTTAGGCCTTGGCTTGGCCAACATATCAATACGCGGGGAAAACACCCACATTTGTAGTACCACCACCCTCCCAAATATACTATGCACCACTAGTGCAAGAGGTTCAAGCCCTCGCCCCTGCTCCACCCTCTCCATTGGGACAGGTGTTTCCACAACAAAACCGTCCCAACCATCTAGCCCCCAATAATCCACACAGGAAATCTAGGAATAACCAAACCCAAAACCAAGGAAACAATCAACCACAGGGAGGTAGTCAACAACCAAACCCTCCCAATAATGTCACGGCAAACTGACCAGCCCCAAATCCTCCAGGAACAAATGCACCGAGATGCGATGCCATGATTGTGTACAAACCAACCATGCACACTCTATGAGGTCTACGGGCACTACAAATTCGAGTGTCCCTTCATGGGTCATGCTAAGCAGGCCATTAGGAATGAGGTTCAACATGCCATGAACACAATCTACCAAGCCCAACCTAATCCAGCACCATAAGGACCTCCTCCTATGGTGCTCCAAAACCAATTACCAATCCAAGGATTGGTGGCAACCGCACCCCCTTCCCAACCCAATTCCAATGCTCCGGGGGCACCTCCCATGGCAGAAACAGGTGTCCACCACCTGCTAGCTATGACAACTAAAGAGGTCAATCTACAAACCAGACGGAATTAGTAAAAAACCAACAACAAAATCATTGACTCATCAGTAGAATCTATGTCTAAAACAGTCAATGCACCTCTTCAGTTACCCCCTTTCCCGTACCCCCCCATACATCAGGTTTCCAATAATGCCATCGCTAGAGTTGCTGTCAGCTACAACATCGTGGATGATTTGGCCCAAACACCTATCGCCATGTCCACTCTTGAGGTACTCAAAACTTTCCTAATGCAGCGAAAATCCCTACTAGCCGCCCTTGGGGCCATAAACCCCTCTGACTCCAACTTGATCACATTCAACATAGAGAATGGAGAACCATGAATGCCATCAACCATTGCCTTTCAAATCCTGGTTTCTATCCAGAATTTGGTCATGCATTGATGCATAGTGGATGAGGGGGAATCCACGTGTGTTATGTCTACCCTCTTCTTGCAGAAACTTGGATCCCCAATTCTGCAACCATCCTCCCCAACTCTGTGGGCTTATGATGGCCATCCCACTAAATCCCAAGGAATCCTCACCTATGTCCCCATCACATTAGCTGGGAAGACAGTTCTGATTGACATAGAGGTTGTCAACGCTCAATTGGACTATAACCTTCTCCTCGGAAGAAGTTATATGTATGCCACGAGAGCTATCGTATCAACTATATTTCGTCTCATGATGTTCCCCCATGAAGTAAAAATCATGACAGTTGATCAATTGACTTATCACAATCCGCAAGGGCTAATGACACTCACCAATGTTATCCCTACGATCAACACCATTAATCCATAAGGGATGACCACACACTCCAATGCTTTCCCTGCGGTCAACACCATGGTTGACAACATACCATCCTCCCCATTGTTGAATGTGGGACATGGGTTGTTTGTTGATACCACCATGATGGCTCCTTTCCCCTTAATTTCACCACCACTGACACCAAATGAGACTATATACTTGTGCATGCTCTCATCCAGCACCATTGCACCCAAACAACAATCGTAGCCATAGCCCCAACCACAACCACAACACCGTCTGCAGCCGCAACATCAACAGCAGCCGCAATATCATTTGTATCCACAACATTACACGCAGCCACAACCACAACCTCATCCCCACATACAACCATCAGGGAATTATCTGGGCTCCTCTCCAGTCCATACAATTCCCTTCCTCTTTCCCCCACCTGGTGTCATGAGCAAGCCAATAATGTCCACCCTAAACCTACCCAACTTTACATTAGGAATTCCCATGTGGTATCTTGATCCACCAGCTCAACCACCAATTCCCTAGGTAGTCTTAACCCCCATGCAACCCATTGCAGTCGAGTCTCATCCTCCACCCGGCCCACAAAAATCAACCACCGCACCTGCACCGCCCCACCCAAAAACGGCCAGGGGAAAGAATGCAAAAGCTATCGTAGAACCTCAACAGATCCCACCTTGCACCATCTACAAAGAATAGGGCTATCTAACTCAGAACTACCCTAAGATTCCAATGATCTGCATGCATTTGGATGCAACAACCAAAAACCTCCCCATGGTTGAACTTCCAAGTGCACCAATAGTAAGAAACAAGTCATTGAGAACAAAACATGCTTGCTCCCTTTGCAAAATGTATGGACACTATTCTCACCATTTTCAAGACTTGCCCAAGTTTTGAATGGCTTTAGTCAACCTCTGTCAACATTCCCTTGAATCTAAGATCACCCTGATCGAAGAAGTTCACCCCCCACCTCCTTCTTCGGACACCATGTCCATTTACATGATGTCTAGTTCTACGAACCCTATTGTCTCCACCACCAATGACGGTCCATTTGACATGTCTCTTCATTGCTTCCGCAATGATGTGGAGATACTTGAAGCCTTAACTGCCTCGGAATACCCATGGGACGACATGCACCATCGCTCGTTCTTCCTCCTCAAAGAACTTGTGCCATGATATAATCATTTTTCCATGGAAACCAAAGATTTCATTCATGGGAAAGTCAACTGGTTCAAGAACCCCATACCAGCACCAGACACCTTTGAAGAAGAGAACATGGCCAACATCTCACCAACCATCAAAATCAACATCTCAACCAATCTCGAGGTTGTTGAAGAAATCATTCTGGGGGCATCCTGGTCCCTAGAAGAAGTTGTTGCCCCCAAAGCTCTCTTCCAAGAATTTTGTGACATCTTTGCCTGGTCTTACACTGAAATGCATAGGTTGGATCCATCCATCATGGAATGCCACAATGATACATGGCCTGATGTGGCCCTTGTACACCAAAAGCAACAGCCTATCCATCCTTCCAAAGTGGCCGCAATCAAAGCCAAGATAGAGAATCTACGCACAGCCAATTTCATTTACCCCATTTCCTACACCACTTGGGTTTCTAATCCTGTTCCCATGAATAAAAAACAGGGTACCATCCATGTTTGCACAAACTTCCGCAATCTCAATGGGGCATGTCCCGAAGACAACTTCCCAACACCCTTCATCGATCAGATTATTGATGCATGTGCCATACATGAGGTCTTTTCCTTCATGGATGGATTTTCTGGATATAATCAAATTTAGATCTAGAAAGAAGATCGTTATAATACTGCATTCACAACCCCATGGGGCACATTCACATATCGAGTCATGCCCTTTTTCCTAAAAAACATTGGATCCACCTTGCAACGCACCATGATGCACTGTTTCTGTGACCTCATTCACATCATGTTGGTTTATCTTGACAACCTCATTGTGCAGTCACAGAAGCAAGCATAGCACATAGACGACTTGTGGCAACTCTTTCTATGATGTCACAAGTACAAAATTCACTTGAACCCTTTCTAGTGTGTTTTGTGTGTCCCAATGGGCCGTCTCCTAGGGTTCATCGTGTCACACAAAGGAATGACTGCTGATACCCTGAAAGTCCAAATGACTTTCCCTCTAACACCACCGCTTTGAGTGACAATAGTATAGCTTGTATTATAGTATTTTCCTTTTTTGTTTTACACATTTTTCTAAAGTGAGTCTTATGTATTGTTTCCCCTCATTGCTCCAAATGGATCCTACCTCAGACCGGTACATGGGATTTGTTGATGGAGCAAGCAGATGGTCTTTGAACCTCACCTCGACTGCATGGGTCATCTACTCCCCATCACATGAATTGATACATATCGATGGAATATGCATGGGAAGTGCGACCAACAACCAGGCTGAGTATTATGGTGTCAATGGTCTCTTGGCCGCTACTCTCCAGTTAGGCATTTACCATGATCTCAATGTCTTCTTAGACTCCCAGCTGCTTGTTTCTCAGTTGAACAACTACTACTGGGTAGGTGACCCCTTCCTCTTTAGAAAATTCATGTGCACTAAACAAATGGTTAGAACATTTGAGTCCATCACATTCACACATTATCCCAGAAACCTCAATAGTGTAGCAGATCAAATGGCTAATGAAATTCTAAATTGGCACATTCATAATCACATATAGGAAACATACAACCATAACATCATGCATAATCATATCCAAAAATACACACACAAGTGTAACAATACATCATCTAGGCATTTCATTTCACATCATCATAAAAAGACTCACATATAAAACCATAAAAGCACATCCACGTGCGTCAAATATCTATATATCTATATATCTATATCTATATCTATATATCTATATATCTATATATATATACATATATATATATAGATAGATAGATAGATAGATAGATAGATAAGTTGCATGTCCAAAATATATCTAGCACAAAATGAGAAACCACATATGCTTTCTCAGTTGAATATACATAGCGACAAAAAGACTCCTAAGTGCACCAACGCACTAGGGGCAACCCCACTAGGTTGCTAATCTAACTCAGACTCATCATCTGGCTCAGTATCATCATCTTCCTCAGAAGAATCATCCTCTATAGGAAGATCACCTCTCACCGCCTGATGAGGGTAATCGCAAGCCACGTCCATCATCCTCATCACAGAGGTCCACTCTAGAGGAAAACTATGAATGGAAGCAATTAGATCATTGCTCAAATGCTACCAGCCATCATCAGAGATCCCATCAGCAAGCGCTCCAAATGCAGCAGAAGTCCATCCACCTCCTGCCATTTCCTGCGATGGTTCCTTGTAAGAACTGTCGTATGTGCCATAGCAACCACTCACTTGTGATACGTGGACAGTGGGTGGGGACCAATATCTACATACACAAACAAGGACACCATCAGTTTACACATATAAACATATAACTACCAACCAGCTCAACTACACTATGTATAAAGATGAACATAAAAACATCACACATACATACCAGCTAGTCCCCATGCATGGCATGCAGGTCATGGCATCTCGGGGTCCCCATGATAGTTCATACCCACATACGGATACTCCTCAATGACCACTGGAAGTTGATGCCACTGCTCCAACATCTTCTTAGTGAAAAAGTGGCCCACTCTACCGCCACCATCTCGTACCATCAACTGGCACCACCTATGCATCTATGGCTCCCGTGGACCACTCTCCCGCACATCTTGGTGTGGACGCAAAGTAGGTACTTTCTCAAAAAATAAAGCACATAGAAAGGAACCAAAGAAAAAGTATACCCCAGATTCCTTCGCATTGTTTAGCTAACGCCGAACAGCCTGAAGATACATATGGTCCCACCCGTAGTATGTGCCCCCCATAGCACACTCTACCAACTGAAGCTTCCCTCCAGATATCTTATGGCTCTCCATGGAACCCAATATACATAACAGTAATGTCACCACCTCCCATGTCAACAGGTCCTCAATGTCACACATCAAGATGTGGGAGCCACGCACATACATAGTATTGTAATAGTGCCTATCACATAGCTCCTCCAATGTCTCCCCCTGAGACAGCACTGGTGCCAGGTCACCAACAACTCTCAACATAGGGATCCTAGTCATGAAGTACAAATCCACTAGCATGATCTCAATATGCTGACCCCGGAAGAGGAAGGCATCCTCTCCATTATCCCAAAATCTCACCAGCGTTTGCAACAACAAATGTAAGCTCTTCATAAGGGGTATCCTCATGAATTTCAGTAAACCACAATGGGCCAGTGTATCATTCATATTCTTGTCCTAAAATGATGCCTTCTAGATTTCTTTATAGTCTCTCTCCCGCCACTTAATCTTAGCTATCCTCCACAAGCAAAACACAGATGTCAGCCATTGCTCTCATAAAAAAAAAAATGTCACCTAGAGGCTAAGTCGCATCTGTTTGGGAAAAATGAGTGACCAGGTCACTCAAAAATGCCAAATAGGTGCAACCAGGTTGCTCTTTTTTCCTCGAAATGTGTGAATTGGCTCCATGAAACCCCAATAGGCTCATGAAAGGCCTCCTGTTAGTTTTTCATTATATAAGCTAGCATTATGATCTTAGGATCTTTTCACTCAGAGAATAACAAGAACATCAATAAAACATAAGCACATCACAAGAGACAAGAGACACAAAGAGTTTTCCTCAGGGAAACCATAAAGGAGAAAACCCTGCAACTTCCTTAGAGATAGAATCAGCACCAAAACAGTAAGAGATCTCCCAAAATAGTAGTAGTCTTCTTCTTCTGTTTAGTCCCAGTATTTCCTTCTTCACTAGTGCGCCACACTTGAGTGAGTGAATGATGTGTGTGATAAATAGAGAGTCTCACTCTATATTTATATTCTTTCATTCACTTGAAGTGAACTCAATCATGTCGGCCCAACTTAACAATTACTTACTAGAGCCTACATCTCTATGAGTGTATAATAACGCTAGTGCCCCACCAATTGTGGGGACTTTGCCTCCTCCGACCAATAGGAGGGTAACACAATGGTGGAGACTATTGCCTCGACTTACAATGACTCACCTAGGGTCGACTTCACTAGTATATTCGAATAACCCAAGGGGTCCACAACTATGGGGACTTTATCCCTTTACAAATAGGAGGGTTACCCACAATGACTTGACATGACTTTCTCATTATAGCAACTTCTCGATCGGAACATTGGGGCATGACATGACTCAATTACATCCCGGAATAAACATCGGGTTACAATAGATAAGAAATACAAGTGAATACATTCTGAAGTTACAATTACATCAACACTCCCTCTTAACTAGGAAGGTATTCTCTTGACACAATTTATCAACACAAGTCTTCTTGTCTGTATCATCTAGGTCATCGTCATCTTCATCTTCAAGTGATCTTCATCTGTAATTCATCTTCATTGGATCTGGATCATCTCTCGATCTAGATCATCATGGAACATCATCACTGGATCTGGATCATCATCACTGGACTGGATCTAGATCATCACTCGATCTGGATCATCACTGCTGGATCATCGTTACTGGATCTCGATCATTACTCGATCTAGATCATCCCTGGTGCTATCTCATGATTCTTCTCATCACATGAATTTCTACAGAGCCAGTCCTTTTTCATACTGGATGTATCATCTCAGAGCTGGTCCTTTTTCATACCAGATGAGGCAGCTACTCAGAGCTAGTCCTTTTTCTTACTAGATGAGTCTTCCTAGAGCTAGTCCTTTTTCAAACTAGATGAGGCATCTACACAGAGCTAGTCCTTTTTCAAACTAGACGAGTCTTCCTAGAGCTAGTCCTTCTTCAAACTAGATGAGGCATCTACACAGAGCTAGTCCTTTTTCAAACTAGATGAGTCTTCCCAGAGCTAGTCCTTTTTCAAACTAGATCAGGCATCTACACAGAGCTAGTCCTTTTTCAAACTAGATGAGTCTTCCCAGAGCTAGTCCTTTTTCAAACTAGATCAGGCATCTACACAGAGCTAGTCCTTTTCAAACTAGATGAGTCTTCCCAGAGCTTGTACTTTTTCAAACTAGATGAGGCATCATAGAGCTGGTCCTTTTTCATACCAGATGTGCCATCCACTCAGAGCTAGTCCTTTTTCAAACTAGATGAGTCTTCACAGAGCCAGCCCTTTTTCATGCTGGATGTGGCATCCTGACAATGGAAGGAACCAATCCTCTCACCATGTCACTACCCTTACATCCGACCTGTTCGTCGGAATGGCCAACACTCACATCTGACATGGAAGGAACTTAATCCTTTAGCCACGACAGAATGGTTCAGCCCTTACATCTGATCAAGTGGGAACACATCCCTCTATCACATCAGAATGGCTACTCAGTCCTACACTGAGTGATCCTGGTAACTGGCCAGGTGCCTCCATTCGTAGAATGGCAATTGCCCTTACATCTATCCTACTCGACAGAATGGCCAGCACTCATATCTGACATGGAAGGGAGCAACCCTATCACCATGACATAATGGCTCAGCCCTTATATCTGACCTACTCGTCAGAATGGATATGGATCTCAGCACTCATATCTAACATGGAAGGAACCAATCCTCTCACCATGACAGAATGGCTCAACCCTTACATCTGACCATGGAAGGAACCAATCCTCTCACCATGACAGAATGGCTCAACCCTTACATCTGACCATGGAAGGAACCAATCCTCTCACCATGTCAGAATGGCTATGGGTCTCATCACTTTCTCTTGGAGGGAACCTCAATCTCGAGAACATCAAGTCTCTCCCTGAAGTACTCGAACTTCAACCTAGCCAATGGCTTCATCAATACATCGGCTATCTGTTCCTCCTTCACAACATACTGGAGCTCCACTGCTCCTTTTTGCACCATATCCCTGATATAGTGGTACTTGATCTCGATATGCTTTGACTTGTCATGGAACACTGGATTCTCTGACAACTTCACACAACTCTGGTTGTCACAATGTATACAAGTAGCATCCAACTGGAGATCAAATATATCAGACAGTAGCTTTCATAGCCATACTACCTCCCAACTAGATGAACAAGCTAGGACATACTCTGCTTCAGCTGTACTCAGTGCCACACAGGATTGCTTCCCACTAAACCAAGAGATCACACCTGATCCCATACTAAAGCAACATCCTGAAGTACTCTTCATGTCGATGGCACTGCCTGCCCAATCTGAATCAACATAAACCTCTAGGTTAATATTTTGATTCGCATCATACTTGAGTTGATACTCAACTATAGCCCTGCATGCTTTGCAACCATCAGGTGAACATGTCTCAATGTGTTCATAGCAAGCAAATATCTGGTCTCATGTTCATCAGGTATATCAAGGAACCAATCATCTGACGACACATTGTAGCATCAACCGTCTCTGATGAAGCATCAATTAACAGCTTCAGGTTCGATTCCATAAGTGTGGTCATGCAATCCATCATCCTAAACCTATTCAGGATCTCTACTACATACTTCCCTTGTCCACACCTCCATGCCTAGAAAATAATGCATCGACACATAACAGGAGCATCACTAGTCTTCCGCCTTCAACCTTGAAGCAAAGGTTGTAATCCACTTTACTCTCAGTAAATCCTAGAGTCATTAGTAATCTGCCCATCCTATTGTACCATGTTGAACCTCAATATATTTTGTAGTCACTCCCTCTGAAGCGAAGCATCATACTCCCTCTGTCTTCGGTGCTCTATGCACTAAAAACATTCTGTACCAGAGTGACAAGTAGCTTCCTATGCTACTAATATTCTATGTGACAATCTAGTGTATAGACTTGCATCTTCAACCTTCTAGCAAAGGTTAAGATCTTCATCAGGCTCATCATGTATGTGTTTAAACTCTTACTGGCTGCAAATGTATTTTCGTGAGAATCCTTGTTCTACAAATATTGCTTTGTATCCCACGATGTTTCCATCTACTGCATGATGGAACTATGAACTTTTCTTCAGGTCTCAATACTGCGCTCTGACATCATTCTTCTTGAACAGGTCTTCCCTTTCTTCTTGGTGGCTGGAAGGTTTTGCATCAATGATGTCACTGCACTCATCATATTATTCTTTGTCTTTGAACTATCGTCACTTGTTCTTCGAAACAAGTCTTCATTCTTCTTTGCTTGTAGGCGATTATGTATGCGGTCTTTCCTACAAGTCAAATACAGTTGTATGGTTAGAAACATTTCATAAGGAATATTCATATTGGCAAATTCTTATGCATAAATATATGATCATGCAACTACTTTAGCCAATACAACATTCATCCATATCTCACTGAAACTTTCTAGATGCCTTCCATCTCTACCAAAACAACATTGAGATTGTGCCCTAATCCAATATGTCAGAAAAGAGGTTTCATTCTAGATAAGTAGCAATGGAGAATTTGTATAGCACCATGAGCTACTTACCCATCACATGAATATTAGTAGTATACTGTCATTAATGCAAACATCCTATCATGCATAATACATCAACTAAATATCAACAAAATCATAACAAAATAATATCATGAAATGACAATTGAATACTTATCTTTATTTGTTTCGTGGGTAGATTCCTTCTTGAGCCTTCAGCTTCATCGTCTTCTTCATTCATAATAGCATCGTTTATTATTCAAGAGTTGAGTTCTTCATATTCCTCATTGCTTGAGGGATATTCTTTGGATGGTAAGAGCTTGTTATTCAATTGCTCTCATCTTCTCCTCTCTTCTTATGAGTCGAGCTTCTTCATATTCCTCATCACTTGAGCGATCTCCTTTGGATGGTAAGAGCTTGATCTTCAGTTGCTCCCACCTTCTCTTCTCGAGCTTCTTCTTCTTGTGAGTTCTCTTTCTAGAGTCTATTGAAAGTAATCACTTCCTTCTAGCACACATTCCTCACATGAATGAATTCCACGATCCTAGGAGGCCATTCAAGGTGGCCATCACCACTTCTGCATTCTTCACTTTTTCTTTTACTGCTTCAAGTTGTTCTTTGATTTGAGAGACTCTTATGACTGCATGGTCTCTGCATTCTGGATCTTCACATTCTTCAACTGGTTTCTTAAGGTCATGTTCTGATTTGTATTCTTCCCTTCAAATAGCTTGGTTAAGGAATCAACATCTTTGGTGTCTTTAAGGAAGACACTTGTGGTACAAGTTGATCCATGACTGAATCAACCATGATCTTCTTGGCCTTGACAAAATTCTTTTTGTGAAAGGCTTCTAGCCTCATCTCCCTCTGAAACTGGAACCTCCATACTCGTGTAGGTGTCCAATCCATTTTATTCAGAGAGATCATATACTTTCAGGCTTGGAAGTTTTCAACTTCCCCAAGCTTGTCACCAAGCTGATGTGATATATCACTTTGAAATGAGAACCTCAAATGAAAATAGCAAAGGATTAGATCTTACCGATTTGAGGTGTCCGTCCTGGTTCCGGAGCTCGCTGATGTAGGTTTTGTCACATAAACCCTAATTTTAAAAATTGGAATCTTTTAGATCTGATTTGATAGACAGATAGATCTCTTCAAATGGAGTTGTCCAATGTACTCGTTTTCTAAAAACAGTGGAGGGAAGCTCCCGGAACAGGAAGCCCTAATTTTCCAATTTCTTCTGCAGAAATGCACGTTACTGTTTCTGTGATATCTCCGAAATTACTGATCCTATGTTTCTGAAATTTATCACTGAGGTAACCTCACATGTCCCTGATCCAACACCATAGTTTTCATCAGAATTTGTTTCACCATTTGGGATTTATTATCCTTTTCCCAAGGTGACATGTTACAGGACTGTTTAGAACATTGAAGTTGTACGGCATGCCACGTGTCACTGGTTCATCTTCTGAGTTTGATTTTTGGACCACTGAAATTAAATGCTGTGCCATTTTTGGAAAATCTTCAGGAATTCCATTTGGACCTCTGTAGCCCAATATATTGCAATTCTCCCCAGGTGTCCTTTTTAAGGATGAATTCTGGAAAAGGCTAGAACCCTAACTTGGAGGGATTATATCTCCCAGAATATAGTGAAGACGAGGAATAGTTTTGGACACAGTTTTCATCAGGCGTTTATATTAGGCCCCTGAAATTTTTAGCTTCTGAGACTTCGCCAAACTTGGAATATAGCGAATGTACCAAAACTTATCAGTTTTAGTATTTAGGGTTTTTCCTAGCTCGGGGTCAAACTAGGGTTTGACTTTACCGGAGTTTCACCCAACCAAATTTATTGATCCAGGTCTCTAAACTTATGTTTTGATGAGGAGAACAATCCTATGTTGGTCTCACTCAAAAATTCCTCTTCTGTACAAATCCCTAAGTTCCGCACCGAAAACTGAAAATGCTCGGAATTGAAATCCGCTTCGACAAAAAGATGCACCCTTCAATGGAGAGTCATCCTAGCATACTTTTGCTGATAGATTATGGAGAGAGACACAAAATTAATAATCCCTAGCTTCTGTAGCTGCATAATTTCTTCTTCTCAGGTTAGCTCTGATACCACATTAGTTTTTCATTATATAAGCTAGCATTATGATCTTAGGATCTTTTCACTGAGAGAATAACAAGCACAACAATAAAACATAAGAACATCACAAGAGACAAGAGACATAAAGAGTTTTCCTCAGGGAAACCATAAAGGAGAAAACCCCACAACTTCCTTAGAGATAGAATCAGCACCAAAACAGTAATAGATCTCCCAAAATAGCAGTAGTATTCTTCTTCTGTTTAGTCCCAGTATTTCCTTCTTCACTAGTGCACCACACTTGAGTGAGTGAATGATGTGTGTGATAAATAGAGAGTCTCACTCTCTATTTATATTCTTTCATTCACTTGAAGTGCACTCAATCATGTCGGCCCAACTTAACAATTACTTACTAGAGCCTACATCTCTATGAGTGTATAATAACCCTAGTGCCCCACCACTTGTGGGGACTTTGCCTCCTCCGACCAATAGGAGGGTAACACAATGGTGGAGACTATTTCCCTGACTTACAATGACTCACCTAGGGTCGACTTGACTAGGATAGTCTAAAAACCCAAGGGCCCCACAACTGTGGGGACTTTAACCCTTTACAAATACGAGGGTTACCCACAATGACTTGACATGACTTTCTCATTATAGCAACTTCCCGATCAAAACATCGGGGCATGACATGACTCAAATACATAACGGAATAAACATCGGGTTACAATAGATAAGAAGTACAAGTGAATACATTCTAAAGTTACAATTACATCAACACCTCCAAGTGACCAAATGTAGAATGTAAACCACCAAAAAGAAGATATTTGGCAAGAGCTCTTACCTGGAGGTCATGGAACTCGAAACCATCGGTTGGATCAGGATAAATAAGCAAAAGAAATTCTAGGGCCCACCTCTACAAATCTATAGTGAACAGTGACAATGACACTTCACAATGTGGTTCCCACCCTTATATAGGCCCTATTTGACCTAATTTCTCCCGTTCGACACAACAGGACCATATGGAGTCCATTTGAGATGTCATTCACACCATTGGTTTCAGAATTCCACTCTCTATCTCCTGATGAGACCATCGTCTCATGTTTAGCAAACAAATTTTGGGAACGCTTCCTAAAATTTACCTCAATTTATGAGCCACGGCATGGTGATACAAGTGTCTATGGACCTGTACTTGCATCACACTTTCCTACTGCTACTGATGCGAATTCTTGGGCCACCACCCATAAGGAACATCATTTTTATTTTAAGCATATAGCTGTCTACTCTGTCCACCGCACCTTATGCGGGTCCTCAGGCCACTGCCTGGAGGACAGATCATTTCCTTTGCATGCATTTGGCATATAACTGCCTCCAGACTTGCACTCACATAACATGTAGTCAAGTCTGTCCACCACAATTCACATATGACTCTCCTAACCTTTGTCCAAGAGCCACCTCGTTTTGCATGCCTCTGTTGTATCAACTCATGTGCCTCTACTGCGATCTATCCCATACATGTATTGGTATGTTTAAGTTGCACTTGCTCCATCCATACTTTGCGGATGACATTTGGACCATTGTCCACCATCCCGACATGGGGCACCTCTTGTGCCACCATAATTGGTTGACCATACCAGAGTTTCCTTTAAACTCTTTTCTGACTCCTAAAAGAATGAAAATATTGTCGAGCGCAGCTGCTTCCTTTCCCACTCGCTAAAGTATAGGAAAGGGCATCTACATCATCTCGTTTACCTCCTTTTGAAGACTATGTAGACCATAAAATGAAAAGGAACACCTTGGAATATTCAATCCAAGACTGTTCCCTTCTGCATACTTTTATGCTTTCTTAGGTAGAGGGGCCACACTTTATGAAAAAGCTCACCATGGGTTGTCATTACGCTCTTTCCCAGCCTTCTCATTAAGAAAATATCACTGAGCAAATTCATGCTCGTAAAAGTGTCTGAATGATCGTCCAGTCAGTATAGGTTTAAGATTTTTCAGCCTGATTAGACTACCAGTGGTAAAGAAGTCTCTCATCCGATACAGGATGGGAAAGCTCTCCTATGTATAATTTTATCCTTTTTTAGGCATAGGAGACTACGAATGAAAAAGATCCCCCACTAAAGTCTTCTTCATGCTTTCAGACTCTTTAAAATTGAAAGCACCATCGAGCATTTACTTTCTTGGGCTCACCAAAAATCCACGAGATCGTACCACAACGGTGTCTCTAGACACCACCCCATAGATAACAATTTGGTAGAATTCCCACTTTGAGTTGCCTTTGGTCAAAGTAATCTACAATGTGTATTCCTTGGATCCCATCAGTACCAAAAGTATCTACCTCCCCCAAGTATATCCCATCTGTAGTGACATTCCTGGTATTACATCTATGATCCCATTCCCATGAGTTAGTTTTATTTGTTGCCTACTTCACCCTGTCGTCATACTCTGAACAAAGGAATTTTGAGTCTACTACACTCCCCCTGCCCCTGTTCAACTCTTTCCCTCCCCCACCCGATTATGTGGGTCAGTCCGTAGATTGTCTCACATCTTTCAATTATCTCGCTCGCGCTTCTAGTCAAGGAAACACCATTGCCTTGACCAAGGGAAGGTCTTCCTCTGTCATCGAAAACACACATATTCCAGAGGATAGACCCAGAGGTCCCTGTATCTTGGTTTCATTAACCTCATTGATGAGTTCCTTGGACCACTTGAGAGGAGTCCTTAGTGCCTCTCGGGATGGTTCTTTCTCATGTGCTCGACTCCGACTACATCATCACACCATTGAGATTCGTACAAGGTATAAGTCCGTGTAGTATTTGGTTGAAGACCCCAGATGTCACCTAATTCTAGCACGTTTATGAGTCTATTTGAGGGACCTAAACAGGTTATGTCCCTTGTGATTTCTGAGTTGCATTGGAGACATTGTTCAGAAGCCTGAGTAGTGCTTCTATATAGATTTATGATTGATACAGCATACTTGTACTAGAGCGACTCTAACTCTCAATCAGTAAGTCCATATAGCTATGTACCATTCCAGATCCAACAGGATATCAGTCATGAATATATAGCATTCCATGGGTCCAATGTAGCAGTTCTTTAGATCAGTATTGTATTCAGCCTCTCATTGAGGAAAACACTATGTATCATAAGTTGTATATGATCAGATCTTGTATTATAGAGCATAGATCACATTATTGTTTCGACATTGTTATGAGCATGGGAATTCCCGCCTCGTCCATATACATGTCACACATTATTTGTATCTCACCCATTGATGGGAACCATATTAATACAAAATCCAAAAGCCACCATGCCCCATCCTAGGAAGCACCACCTCTCCATAGAAAATCCTATGATGTCTGTCGACCATACGATGATCTCCTACCCTCACACATCCGGGGGCAATATGATAACCCAAAAAATACCTCACTCAGCTCTACATGGCCTACACCACCAAAGGACACCCATGCATGACCCTCATTTGACCCCATTTGACCCCCACACCCTCAAGAAGGATTAAAAACAGGAAAAGGGCTTAAAAACCCCTAAAAAAAGCCTAAATAGTTCTCATAGGGTCTAAAACCTCCAAAAAAGGGCTAAAACCCCTCAAATGAGCCTAAAAACCTAAAAGGAGCTAAAGTTTGAGCGAAAGGGGCTAAAGCCCTGACCAAGGGCTTAAAACCCTAAAAAAGCTATAAATAGAGGGGTGGGGGTCACTCTCGAAACACTTCTCCCTTGCATACTATTATGTTGCCCAAGTGGAAGCCTTGCGACCATTTTTCTCTCAAGCCACCTACACTCCCTCTCATCCCTCCTTCCATTGAGCCATAGATCCCCCATTGCCAAGAGAGAGAGGTGCTTCTCCCAGCTAGGGCATGGTGGTCCATTCCACCAAATGAAGGTATAATGTTTAATTTTTCTTGTTTACTTATTTTTATCTAGCCCATCTTTTCTTCCAGGTTTCCATTGTTTGTTTGTAGGTTTTCTAACATGTTCTTGCAGGGTATTGGAGCTAAACCCTAACCTTGTTTACAGAGGGGTTCTTTCTTTGTTGTTATTCATTTTTGTTCTATTTCATTTCTATTTTATTTTCTGCATCCACCCCCAGGAACCTATCCTTCCGTCCTATAGATGAAAGGTAGCCATTCCTGCCCTGTAGCAAGGGAGAAATCCCTGCTACATGACTGAGAACTGTTTCTAGGTTTTGTTTCGGAGATTAGTCCAAGGTATAAGATAATATAAATATACTCCCTGTAGAGGAAGAAAGGGGTTTGTTGGGCAACTTTCAAGGGCCGAGGCTCTCCATTGTATTTTTTTCTGGATTTCGGTGATATGAATAAAATTGCAAAGGAATGATAATTTTTGATGGCATATATTCCTGCATCGTCTTTTCTTTCAATATGTAATTTCCTTACGTGAATGTTTATCCTATTTTTCATTCTAGTTTTTTTATTTGCTTTCATGTTTTAACAGTAGTGTATAAGGGCCAGAATTCATCCTGTATTATATCGGCCCTTTGTTTCAAACATTTTAAAACAATTTATTCTAAAGTCACACAGAATTCATCCTGTAGATGCTCTACACGATGGGCTGTTTCCTCTTATCCACTAGTCACCTACTCAATATCTCTTGATTGAAAGATGGAGAGTTACCTTATTTATGTCTGTTAATTCTTATGATTATTTACCTCCTAAAACACGTCCCATACCTAAACTGTCGACTCCATTGCCCAATGGTCCCTCTCTTTGATCATCCCATCTACACCTTATAACAACATACCTATCCCATCCAGGAATCTAACCTCCTCATCGTTCTCAGTTGAATATATTGCGTGATCAAACTTGGTAAGTGAATGAGAGATCCCTCTCTGACCATGCTAGGACAGAAGCACAGTCTAAAGCAATTATGATGTTACCCAAGAGAGAGCCCTTCCTACAAACTTTGGGTTCGATCTCGGTGCTAACAAACTGGCACTGTTGCTGGGGACGAGATTGAAGATCATCCCTGGGTATGAATGAGATAATTTCAGTTTTGGTTGTTGATGGTGAGCAACAATCAAATATCAAGAAGGTGGCGCACTTTTCACCTGGTGACTCCACTCCTAAAGGATCTAGACTTCAGGGAATCTGCTAGTGGTATGACCCAAAAATTGAATTTTCAGAAAGAACTGGCAGACTTTGCTAGGAAAATGAGCTCGTTGTGAAGCCTAAAAATGCATGGTGAGAGGGTAAGGTACTCAAGTTTCTGTTTCTTCCAAGATGCCTTGTATTTCCTTGTAAGTTTGTTTTTATATTTTCCTAAACTTATCAAAACAACTTTCCATGGTTCATTTCGCTCAAAACAGAGATATGAATGCGTTCCTGTATATCCTTGTTTACGAATTGAAAGCATTGCATCATCTTATACATTTGATTTTCACCAATATATTTCGTCCAAAACAAATGACATTAAAGGTCACCCATGTGAACCTTATGAAACCACAGTTGGTAACATATCTATTTCACCTAACCTGGTCCCTCCCAGTATTCCAAGCTGATACAAGCCACTACACTTGCCTCCTATCCTCCATCATTTTCCTGCTAAGCATTACAAGTACCTCCCCAAATTTGATGGAGAATCCAAAGACCTCACTGCTGAGAAACATTTACAAGATTTTGAACATTTCTTTGACCTTTTTGAAATAGAACATGATGATGTTTGCACGAGGGATTTTTCCTAGTCCTTGTAAGGAGATGCTAAAGAATGGCTCAAACACTTGCAGCCTAAGTCCATCCATACCTGGGAAGAGTTTTGTTGCACCTTTTTGAAATTTTGGAGTAGGAGAAGGCCACTAGACCAAATAATTTCAGAATTTTATTCCCTGAAGAGGCAGGAGGGTGAAGCCATGTCTATTTTTAACCGAAGATTTGCAAGCTTTTATTATAACATGCCAAAGGAAGGCCAACCTCTTGAAAATGATGCTAAAATCTATTATGCAGCTACCTTTCCTCCTGAACTGTCATTACTTATTTTGGAAATAAAATCAACCACTCTGCAACATATGTTTACTGATTTTTTGGAAGTTGAAGAAAACCTTAAGATGTCCAAAAAATTGTCAGGTCAAGAAGGTGGTGGTGAAATAAAAGATACATTTAAATTGGCTGGGCCATATAAATGAAAGGGGATAGTTTTGTTCAGCTAAATCTTTCCACTACTAGAAAAGAAAATGATCATCCTAATATAGAAGTAGATGGTTCTACTGTTTTGTTTTTTGAAGGCTACAATCTGCTTGGCACCAAATCCGTTAATGATGATTTTAAAAGGGATTTCGGTATGCCCATGTATGATGAGTATAAGGAGGAATACCTAGACGTTATACCCAAAGAGAGAGCTATAGAACCAAGGTCTTCTAATGGAGAAAATCAAGCTGCAATCCAAAGTCAGAGGGCTGAGTTAGGAAAGGATAATAAGTGTGCTGAGGGTGATAGTATGCCCTTGTGTTATTCCTCATTTGAATTAATAAGGCAAAGAGTTAAGGCCTCTAAGCAGAAACAGAAGTTAGAGGATATGGTGCATTCCATAGACTTGTTTGGAATAGAAGATGATAAAGAGGAACACTCATGGAGTCCATCTTAGCCTATAGATACATCAAGAGTTTGTGATGAGGCATTGGGTCACAAAGAAGGAGGCAAAGGTCCTAAAACAAATGAATTTTTTGAATTTCCGCCTTGAAGTATATCACCCCATAAAGAGGGATTCTGATTACTCAATTCTGTTGAAGAAAAAGATGATCTCCATGCTGAGGAATATAAGGAAGGTGAGGTTCTAGATTCAGAATTTTTGAACGAAAGGGTGGATATTTCATTTGAAAATAGTACTGGGAATCCATTTCAAATATTAGCCTGACAGCTTAGCAGAGGAATGACGTTTTGGACAGCTTTCCCATGATGAACAGAGGATAGAGTATGTTGGAGATTGTCGTGCTTTCTATGACCCCGTAGCAGAGTACATGGAGAGGTTGGGTAATGGTAATGACTGGTTATATTTCTACTATGAAGATAAATTTATTTGTTTTAACCTTCTTCCATTATGCGTCTCATTTCTATTCATCAAGCATGTAAAGGAAACCATATTGTTGGGAAAGATGCTTGATTGACTTCATTGGAAGTCTGATTTCACTTGATTATGCATGTATACTCTATTAATGCCTCTATGTTGAATAGTTAAGAACCACTTATACTATGAAATGAGAACTTTATACTAAGAACGAGAACTCTAGCCATAAAAATGATGATTTTTGCATAAAAAACACCAAAAACACCCCCCAAATAGAAAAGCGTTCATACTAGTATACCTGGTTTTTTTTTTGGGGTAAAAAATAGAGCCATGGCCTAAACATGCCATACTGTTGTTTACAAAAACTCTGAAATCAACCCCTAAATTGGAAAAATATTTTTTTCTTCAAGAGATACATTACAATTTTTTTGAAACTTGCATATTAAACAAAAAAATATATTTCATAAATAATTTCACCACTCTAACCATTTAAAATCAAACAAATTATGCTGTCATTCATAATGAAATCATATATGAGACCCTACAAGAACAAAGTATTCATATAAATTATCAAAAACTCCTTTAGAGTTTCAATTACAAACATCATACTAATAAAAAACATCTAAAATGTTTCATGTGAAATTTTTCGAGTTCATCCATGGATTCTGACACACCATTAGAATCTATATTTTCTCGAGATGAAGGACTAGATAAAATAAATAAATAAATAAACCCCTAACCTCTTGACCCCCCATTAAATTACATTTAAAAAAAATAAAATTAAACACTCCCTTGCCCCTAATGCCCCAACAACACTACATTTACAAAATTTAAAACACCACCCCCTAACCCCCTAAATCCTCCAACAAAATTATATTTAAAAAAATGATATAATGTATTGTCATGGATCCACTCATTATACAAATCACAATAGCTTGTTATACTAATCCATTATTTAATGACGTCATATTCATGTAAATAAAGCCAAATTTATTAAGATACACCTAACATACTAATATAAGTGTTGTTGTTTATATATACTAATATACTATCTTATTAATCTAATTTAAGTGTTTTTGTTTAGGATTTTCCCTCTCATAAGAGAGAACCAAAGTAGCTGGATCTTTACTATGGATATATGATTTTTTTTTTTCTTAGGCTTTTCCCTCTCATAAGAGAATCAAAATAGCTATTTATCTATGCTATTGGTATATGAATATGATGTGTTTCTCTTTAGGCTTTTTCCTCTCATAAGAGAGAATCAAAGTAGCTACATTTTTACTATGGATATATGGATCTAAGATATGTGTTTCTGTTAGAACAAATAGATACTAATTCAAGTTATGCCAAATATTTAGATCAAGGTAGTTTAGTAATGTTCAAGTTTGAGGACATTTAAGAATGTGTTAAATTAGTTTTATATTTTTTCAACCCCATAAAACATATAAATGTCACTAGCTTTTTAAAATTTATTTAATTTAAATATATATATATATATATATAATTGTCACTCACCTTTAATTTGAATTTATAACTTATTTAATTTAAAAATATATAGTTTTGATTGTCATTAAGTTATTTATATTTACACTAATTTAACTCGTGGAAAAGAACAGAATTATAAATATATTTTACCTAAAATCAATTCTTATTAATAATATGTCCAATTTTTAATTATGTATAAGTTAAGTGTGTCATTAAAACTATTTTTTCAGTTTACGAAGATCTTAGATTCAAATCTATATAGATAAAGTATGTATACGTCGACTTAAATAATTATGTACATGATTAAAATATATAATGATGTTGGTTGAAACTTCTGACGTCCTTACATACCATGCTTGGTCACCCTCACAAGCATGAATATTATAGAACTAGTGATTGGAACTCAAACTCGCATAATATAATGTCAAGTATGTATTAGGCAATCGATTCTATAAAAAAAATTAAAAAATTTATAGTTGGATATGGCATTTATGTTAAAAATATCGATTAAAATTTAGAAATTGATTTTGTTCTATTATTATTTTCTGAGAAGTGGACAAACAATTCGAGACACAATGTATGAAGACCACAGTTCTCTTGTACTAAGCTAAATTAACAATCCTTTACATTATGCTTAGACCACATTATTTATTTTTCTTTAGTATTATTAGTTTTCTAAAGATTTTGAGGTATTATTCTGAAATTGCCTATAGGAATGAGAGGGCAGAAAATAATAGACGTAAAACAACACCTTGAAAGAGTTCCTGAAGTTCTATGGCCTCTTTTTCCCATGTATTCATAGAAAGAAACTCAAGAGTTGATGCACTGTCAAAAAACAGGGTAAACATGCAGCATGGAAGTTGGTACGTGATAGAGAAGGAGGCAAGAATATCCAAAGGGTATTAGGGATCAAAGGTAACTAGGGATCAAAGGACTAAAAATCAATATATGGTAGATAAAGTGAAAATGAGAAGGGATTTCTCAGTAGTAAGTCCATTTTCTGTTCGAAAGGCATTCTTTTTCTAAACTATAGAATTGTAGGTGAGGTAGCATTTTCAACTAGATCAACAGTTTTGAACCGCTTTTGATCCTCTATGTTCTAGAGTTTTGAGAGTTTATCATTTCCTTTAAATAGTGGAGATGAGTAATCTCCCAAATTCTTAGATAGTAGCCACCCATAACTGTAATCACTACCATTTTAACAAGTTACTATAAATTTTGTCACCGTAAAATAAATTAACTAGCTGGTTCCCAACAATATATACCTGTTGAAATTCAACAATGTATAAATACTGGAACAACATGGCCCAGTTGACTTCTTAGATCGATGACAAGCGAGCCAGATCATAGCTTCTAGTTGGGCATGGCCAAATTGACTTCTTAGATCGTATTATTATTAACATTTGCAATGACAAGCGATCATAGACTCAATACAATGGATACGTTGGACTATAGACAAATTGACTTCTAGATCGTATTATTATTAAAAAGATTTAAGTTGTCAATTTCATTTGAGTGTTCGCCATTATCTTAGCACCAGTACAACTATTATTGGAGATAGAGGATGACTATTAAATTTTGTTATTCTCCAGCCACGCTTCGTGTTTTTAATGACCAGCACAGGTTGACTATTAAATGTTTATTATTCACTCTCAAGTTGGAGTTAGTAAGATGGTTACTGTTAAAGTATTGAGTGAATGAATGTACCAGAAATCGCCCAAATTAAATTTATAAAAGAATCATTATTTCTACTCTGAAGCGCATAACAATCTTAAAATAAAATTTCGGAATGAATAGACAATGTTCAACCCCACATTGACCGCACAGTATTTGATGACAGTACACTCGAGCCCAAAACAAGCAATAAAAGAAACATATACAAAACCCTCAATTCAAACCATTCAAACGTTTGGTCTCCAATTACAAAACCCTAACAATCTCTGACTCCAAATTCCGAGACGCATATGAAAATTTCATAGCTGAGATGAGATAACAACTAAACTCGCTGAATGATTTGATAGAGTTGGATGAAAACAGAGCCATCACCTCGATATCTTTTTTTTCTTGGAATGCTTCCAGAAGTATAAAGAAATCTTCATAGATCCTGCACTGCATGATTTCTTTGAACTCAGAAGCCGTTTTCTTCCATGTATAGAGTTATTTCTTTTGTAGAAACAATTCCTAGACTTACAAATATACAGAAAATTCTTGATGAGCATTACATGGCATAAAGCTATTCCTAAATTTCTTGTATAGAGTTATTTCTATTGTTGATGATGCCTGGTAGATGGCTCTGTATTTCTTAGTTGAGAATTGCATGGCATCCTAATATACTAGTAATTAGTTAAGATATATTCAATGAAGCATGGGCGAAGGAGGAGGGGAAGGGAGGAGGGAGTGGAGATCCGCTCCCTTGGCCGCGAAAGAGCCACCCTTTACTAGCGGTGCGATTCTTAGAATCATGCCGCTGGTAAAGGGTGGCTCTTTCGCATCCAAGGGAGTGGATCTCCGCTCCCTCCTCCCTTCCCCTCCTCCTCCGCCCATGCTTCATTGATATTAACGTTGAAATCCCTTATTGGTTCAAGTGTGTTTATTGCATAAACAAAAGAAAAGAACATGAATTCATCCACTAATGAGCCAAAATGATCATTCCCATGGATTGTTTGAGTTATAAACTTGTTATATTTGAATAATTAGTTGCTACTTTAATATCAAGAATGAGGGATTTGAAGATCTAAAGTTATTTGTGGTGAATTTTTGAACTACGGGTTGCAAACATTTTGGAGAACCCCTTTGAAAAATAGCTTCAATCTAAATATGATATGGATTTGAGGGACACGAGACTTGATATGCATTTCAGGGATACACCACCTTTTATTGATCGTCACCTTCTATCAATGCATAAATCCAACAATAAAGATATTATTATTAGCGATCACCTCACCTCTCATGATGTTTGTTGAGCATAACAACATTTACTGAGATCATTATTCAACCTACCATTATAGTTCGATTGAGAATGATTCATGTTTACAAACTATTAATTCTGTCAAAACAAAGACAACTCCACTGGAACCTGTATAAACTTTTGCTTTCCAAAAAAAATAAGAAGCCACGGTATATCATTGCCTTCTCTTGCCAAGATAACCCTAATCCCAAGTTCCAACCATTTATATCAAACCACTGAAGGGTCGCTCCTCCAAATATATGGTGATTGAGTGGCCCCTTCTCCAAATATATGGTAATTGATCAAAGAGAATCTTAATTAAAATGTTGTGCATTACTATTCCATTGATTAACTTAATGTTAAATCCTACAATGGGGCACGTGGAGAGGAAGACCATAAAGTTTTGGAAAATATCTACTATTCCATTTATAAACTTAATGTTAAATCCTACAATGGGGGCACTTAGAGAGGAAGACCATAAAGTTTTGGAAAAGATAATTTATTGTAAGAAAGGAAACAAAAAAATCCAAATAGTTATGAAAGATTGCAAGTCTTAGTTATTTTAACATATCCTAATGGATCAGGAAAAAATGTCAAAGTTTATATTTATTCTAATAATTCTCTTGATTTTTTAAATATATTATACTTTAATTGTTATATTAAATATTTAATTTTTATTTTAACATAAGAGACTTCAAAATTTGATCAAATTTAACACAATCCATTTTTTACAATACTTTCAAATAGGAGGTCAAGTTTTGGTATTTCAAAAAGTTGCAGGGTCGTAGCTCAATGGTAGAGCATCTGCAATAATGCAAAAGATTGGTGGTTCGATTCCACTATTCCCTACTATAAATATTTTCATTTTAGGTGTTTAGTTGGTTTGACGGCTCCACTGAACTCAGTTGTGGCTCCATCGGGGTACTCCATGGTGACCATTGTGAACGGAGTTGTTCCCAACAAAGAGGAATGGATTCGCTTCATCAGTTAAACCCAAATTATATGTCAGAATGTTCTCATGGAGGCCATACCACACCTACTTATTCTTTATTTGTTACAATTATTACTAGATTGTCCCCATGGTATATATTATTATGTTCAATGAAAAAATAATTGGTATATATTGTTATAGTTCTTACCATTCACCAACAATGGCCTTGCTATGTCAACTATCTATATCAATATTTATTTTGTAAATGACTTTTTTTTTAATTAAATATTCATTACAATTAAATAATAATAAAAATCATATATAAGAGCGCAAAACTTGTAGTAATTATACTTTCTAATTTACATTTTCCCAACCACAAAACATAAAACCAAAATTTAAAATATGTAATTCTAATAAAAACCATGGATTTCCTCTATTTACTATATTTTGTGACAGTAATGAACATGGCATCATTGGTAAGAAGCAATTATGTCTATTCACAAAAATACACACATAGAATAAATTGAATTGGTGATTTGCATTCATTGGGGAAATATAATTCGACATGAATAGAGATCATGAAATGAGTTGAATAAATGAAATTAATAAAAACCATGGTTTTTCTCTATTTACTATATTTTGTGACAATAATGAACATGGCATCATTAGCAACTTGCCATTTTGTCTATTCACAAAAATAAATGCATTGAATAAGTTGAATAGGTCATTTGCATTGATTGGGTAAAAATAATTCAACATGAATAGAGATCATGAAAAAAATTGAATAAATGAATTGGTTATTTGCATTCATTTATATTTCCCAATTCAATATAATGTAATATTGATGTAATTTTTTTTAATGCAATTTTTTTTAATGTAATTTTTTAAATTTTAATGAAACACTTGTGTCGAAGATGTTAAAAGAGCTTCAACCCCTATTAGGAGGGATGTTTGTAGAGGAGCGCTTTGGGAATCTTGAAGACATATAAGACCTAATGAAAGAGTAAATTGATGTCCATGAAGAAATCCAAGCTCAGAAAATTCCAATTTCGATGAAGAATTTGGCCTGCATGATATTGTTGGTTAGTTTCATGTCTTGAAGAAAATGTGAACTTTGACAACTTTTTGACAAGATATATTTGTAATGTTTTGACTTTCAGACTTTATTTTAGAAATAAATTTTCTATATATAATGTTTTTAATATGTTATTTACATACATGTGGTATAGTTTTTCTTGAATTTATGTGAATTGGCCACTTTTTGGAAAATAAAATAAACTCGTATCATTTTTATTCAAAAATTCTCTGAAATCCATCAAATATGAATTTAAATGTATTTATTTTCTCGAATTTTTTACAATTTTGTCAATAAAAATGTCTTGCTTTGTCCATCAAAATGTCTTATTTTAAATAAAAAATTGCAAAATGCATATGTTTTTCATTATAACTTGTTTCTTAATGTATGATATTTTGTTAAATTTCTAAAAAATCACTTGAAAATAGAAATTAAAAATATTTTACGACAATGATTGTTCAAATTCCCAAAAAAATGTCTCAAAATGAAAATGTGTGATACTAGTATCAACCCTTTTTGAAACAAAGGTAATAATAGCTACTAAAATTAGGAGAGAGAAATACGAGAACTATGTCGAGTTCTCGTTTCATAGTATAAGTGGTTTGAGGAAAACGTATGATGGAGGAATGATAAAAGGATACATAAAATTGGTAAAGTTTAATAGTTTTGATTCCATTATTAAAATGCACATAGTGGTTAATTTGTTATGCAATCCAAAGGTGTAAATCGGTTGAGGTGAAATCTACGGTTTAAAATGGATCCGCTAGGTAAAGATGCATAGGAGATAAGTTATGTGGATAAGTGGAGGTGGTTAACAAAGATTAAAGATCAACGGTTATGGGACAAATAAAACAAAATCTGTGGCTGAGAAACAGTCCGCTAAATAAAGATGCTCACTTGAAAAAATAAGAAAGGCTAGTAGAATATGCATAACCGATCTCAATCCAACGGTTTAGGTAAAAAGTGAAAAATCATCGACGGTCATTATTGGTTCTGGAAGGTAAAGCTATGAGATGGTTAAAAGAGAAAGGTGGTAGCAGAATGTAAACCATGTTCCATGTGTCAACTTGAAGTGAATTCCACGGAGAAAAGTAGTTAAGGAAAAACTGCTTGATGAGGGCTCTGGAAAATCTCGTCGTATAAAGGTAAAGTTGACTTGGTTCTAAAAAAAAAATCATTTCATTTGTGTGCTGTAGGTGAAAGGAAGGAGATAGCTGCCATCTTTCCAAAGTCAACTTCTACGTATTTACAGTCACAGGTAAGCCTTAAAACACTTAAACTTGGTTTGAAGAGTTGTTGCCATTGTTCGTTATGGAAAAGGAACAAGGTTTAAGAGTTTTATATGAGAGGAAATAATTTGTTGTTGATAGGGAAAGAAATGTATGTGACCCTATTTTATCAGTTGGAAATGTATCATTCTCAAAGGAGTGGTTATGGCAGTGTAATTTGCAGGGGAATGATGTTCTAAATATCTGCAGTTCCTTTTCATATTATTTTTTTATTGAGAAAACCTTACCATTTCTTGAATTTGTCAAATGGTGAACAAATAGTTATTCTCCCTCCGAAAGAGTTGTCATGAGTCATACCACGTCCAAAATAATTTGTAATGTTGATGCAAAAGCCGTTCACAGAATATTGAACCTACCTAATAATTTCCCTGATAATTGTGAGTCCTTAAATGAGCCAGACTTAGTCGAAATGTATAAAAATTGTAAAACCGAAGTTAGATGCCAATTTATATCCAATATTCTCACAGTCATTAGATGGAATTTTTCTACCATACAATGTTAACATTTTCAAAAAAGATGTACAGTTGGTCATGTCCTTGGTTAGTCAAATTCTAGGTTTAGATGATGATATTCATATCAGCGAAGTTGTTTTAGGTTTCTTATTGAGTATATGTTCAATTGATCTCGAGTCCCATTTAATCCATTATTTCAATATAGATGAGTATTTGGCTGAAGTTATCCATGTCTAGTTGATCAAATTTCCTGAATTTATCTCTTATAGCTGATTTTACCACTCCAGGCGAATCACACTTGTATGGCCTTCCCATGTCCCTCTGTAGAATCCTTAGACCCCTTGGACCATTTTTTTCCTTTGATGTTTCCTTGACCATCCCTATAAACATGTGAAAATTCATATACGTGACTTTTAAACCTCTAATCGCATATATATTCGGGTTTGGCCACTAAAACCGCGTACATCGGGATGTGTGCAAAATCCAAATCCTTTTGGAGTTTTCCTTGACATGGATCCGACTCACTTGACTCCTGGCCTTCCACATTCCTTGAGATCACTCGGATTCAACCTTTCATTACCCCTTTGAAAAGCTATATAAGGAACTCTTTAATACATTGAAGGCATATGAAAGAATTGAGAGCAAAGAAACTATAGTCCATTGTTGCCAAAACTTGTGGTTGAGTCTACATCCCTTTGTCCCTTGGAGCACTTTTGTGTTCTTCCCAGGATTTCCTTTTGCTTATGAGATTGCTATAGAGAGATGGAGGATTGTGGTGGTGGAGGCCCAAGTGGGGGATTCAGTTTCTCCATTTCGCAGACGTGCTGATAGAGGTTGTACCCATTAGAACACTTGAAAAACCTTAAGCACGGCTGCATATGTGGTTGTTTTCCAAACAATCACATATGTACGTGACTGTGAGGGAATTTTCCACGTATATCCAGCCCTATACGTGAAAAAATCCTCAAATTCTGCGTGGGCCACAGCACCTATTTTGGAATGGCCTAGAAATTCAAATACACCATGGAATTTGACAAAAGTTGCATCAAAATGGAAGAGTGGAGCATGAGTAAGTACCTTGAAAAAATGGTAGTGGATTCCGCTGGCTGGATCTCCTGGAATTTGCTATTGATATTCTGAACTCAAATGGGTAAAAATTTCAAATGTTTTATAATGTTTTGAATTTTTTACTATTTATAGAAATTTTTCAAATTTTTTCAAATTTTTACCCCCTTTCTAATCCTTTTGGACCATTTTTGGACTAATTTATGATGTAGGAGCCCTTTTTGAGTGTTGTTTTACCATTGGATTGACCCGTTCATGCCAATTTTAGGTATCTTGTCTAAATTGGCATATAGGTTTGGTTTCATCACCGTTTTCATTTTGCATGAACTTATGACCGTTTTATTATAGCCTTAGGTACCAACCCACTCTACTATGTCACGAAACCTTCTTGCTGTTTTAGAAGTGGCATGATAGGAGTGGTAGAGTTTGACCTTACATGGGTACCCTAGTTAGAACCTTATTTGCATTTGGTGCCCATGCTGACAATTTGTCCCTTCGGGTGTGGGAGTCCATTGTATAGTATTTCCATGACATTTCGTAAGAGCCTCATACTCCTCTTGATATTTTGCTGGCCTATTTCCCTCAAGAATCCCTTATGTCAAGTTGTAATTACATTATCATGAGCTTTTCTTGCCTTATTGAGCCTTACGCTGGCTTCCCTGACTTTGTGTATCAGCAATATAGCCCGAACTTGTCTCATGACTAGCCATGCAGAGCCATTTTATATAACCTTTGCAACTTGATTCCTTATTTTTTACCGAGAGGGGAATTTCCCCCGAGTGTCGCTATCCTACACATGTATCCTTACATTGAGCATAAGTATGTTCCACTGCTTGAACTAGTTTGTTTGCCCCTATGACACCTGTCTCCTCCTATTCTGTAACTATAAAGAAGTTTTATTCTTTTTCAAGATTTTTAAATATTTGAAAAAAGTCCAAAAAAATCAAAAAACCAAAAATCCTGACAAGGAAAGATGTTATCTTTTGGCAGCTGTTGAGTTGTGTCTCCTTCGAACAGAGAACTGTATATCACATCCATTCGTTGGGTTTATAGTTTGACTTTAGGAGATGTACTCGTTTATCTAATTTTATCTCCACCGACTGGTTAAGCTTCCAGTCCCAATGGAGCCTTTGTTGATGCCTCCTGTGTCATAGAGATGTCCCAGTTTTGTATATCGAGTCTATGCTACCTTCATTAAGTCACCATACACTCTTATTCTCTTGTTCGAAGTAAATTGAAACCTGAGTTGGCCATTCCTTAGTTGTCTTGACTTTGCATGTTGGCCATTCCTGGTACAATTACTAGTTAGTGCACCTTATGATCGATTCCTTCCACATTATACAAATTTGCTGAGTACCTCGTGTTGGATGATGGGGGATGCCTTAATTCCCTCCTTTCGATGGATTGCATCCCATTGAATTCATATCATTTATTCTGGGATTGGAATCTAGAGTCATTTTTAAGTTCCTTGAGACTTGCAGTCATCAGTGGCAGGTTCTCTCACCATCGATAGTTTTTGGGAATACATCAATGTCCCCTAATCGATGGATCCTCTCAAGTGTTCGATGTCAACACATTTATTCACACTTGTTATTTTGCACTCTAGTACCTTGATTCCCATTTTCATTGTCGGTGGGTGATCTCGCGTCTGTTAATGGTATACATCAATGACTGGTAATCAGACGATGGACTACTATGTTCGACCTCGACACTTCTATTCACATAGTAGGACATGTACTCATAGCAGTTTGTGTAGAATACTTTCCAGACTGGTGGCATCTCTTATATGCTACCTCCTTGATTGTACCAATTTTCATGAGATTTCAGCTCTCGTGACTTGATTCTAGTATATGTCAGACATTTCTAGTTATTATGGAGATCTTTATCCATTGTATATCTTCATCCATTATGGAGATCATGATCCTTTGTATATATTCATCATGGAGATTATGATCTATGTATATTGTACATGGTGATGACTACTTATGTGATATGATGTATCATGCCTATTCATGGCCATTGTACTCTTATGTATCCGGGACTACTATATGTATTTGCAGTTATGTGCAGAGTTGTATCATTGTACTATGTTGATTGGGTGGTTGGTCTTCCATTTGGGATCCTTCATCACTCCACTTCTAGGATGGAATTATAATGTATTTCGACCATCGTATGACCCCTCTGACCTCACACATTAGGGGGCATCTGTTATAGCTGATTTTACCACTCCAAGTGAATCACACTTGTATGGCCTTCCCCTGTCCCTCTGCAGACTCCTTACACCCCTTGGACCATTTTTTGTCCTTTGATGTTTCCTTGACCATCCCTATAAACATGTGAAAATTCATATACATGACTTTTAAACCTCTAATCGCATATATATTCGAGTTTGGCCACTAAAACCGCGTACATCGGGATGTGTACAAAATCCAAATCCTTTTGCAGTTTTCCTTGACATGGATCTGACTCACTTGAATCTTGGCCTTCCATATGCCTTGAGATCACTCGGATTCGACCTTTCATTACCACTTTGAAAAGATATATACGAAACTCTTTGATATATTGAAGGCATATGAGAGAATTGAGAGAAAAGAAACTATACTCCATTGTTGCTGGAACTTGTGCTTGAGTCTGCATCCCTTTGTCCCTTGGAGCACTTTTGTGTTTTTCCCAAGCTTGCCTTTTGCTTGTGAGCTTTCTATCGAGAGATGGAGGATTTAGGTGGTGGAGGCCCAAGTGGGGGATTCAGTTTCTCCAATTCGCAGACGTGTCGATAGAGGTTGTATCCATTGTAATCTCTGAGTTTATATTAATAGAAATATATTTTCCTATCCAATGATGTATGTTTGAATGAATATTTTATCCATGGATGATTTCAAATGATTATACATTGTTGATTATATATGCTAGAATAGATCTAACACCAATATATATAGTCTTCTTGTCTTGTTTACTTGTTGTTGAGGAAGTGATTTATCAATTCAAGCTGAAGTTGAAAAGCTCAATGGGGATCTACTTCAACCGTCTAGAATAAGGTATGAGGTCTGATCCTTTCGTGTTAGACATTTGATTTCTATTGCATATTGGAAAGGATTGATTTCTGGAATCAATTTGTCTGTTGTGGTACCCCAAGCCATAGGAATTTCTCTCTGTAACGACAAACCTTACCATTTCCTGAATTTGTCGAATGGTGAGCAAACAATTATTCTCCCTCCGAAATAGTTGTCATGAGTCATACCACATCCAAAATACTTTGTAAGGTTGATGCAAAATCCGTTCGCGGAATATTGAACCTACTTGATAATTTCCCTGATAATTGTGAGTCCTTAAATGAACCAGTCTTAGTCAAAATGTATAAAAATTGTAAAACCAAAGTTAGATGCCAATTTCTATCCAATATTCTCAGAGATGGTCAGTCATTAGAAGGACTTTTTCTTCCATACAATGTTCACATTTTCAAAAAATATGTACAGTTGGTCATGTCCTTGGTTAGTCAAATTCTAGGTTTAGATGATGATATTCATATCAGCGAAGTCGTTTTAGGTTTCTTATTGAGTATAAGTTCGATTGATCCCGAGTCCCATTTAATCCATTGTTTCAATCTAGATGAGTATTTGGCTGAAGTTATCCATGTCTAGTTCATCGAATTTCCCAAAGTTAGGTTTTTTAAATATCAATCATACTTACTAAACATGCTGTTGTGTTCAAATGTGTCAGAATAGGAATTCATGTCCACCATTTTCTCTCCAGGTCTTCCAGAACAAATCAATATGTTTGAGTTTGTAAATACAATTATGGCCGAGATGTATAAATTGTTGTTTGATGATGTATTACCAAGGGTGTTAGAATAAATGAAACTCATGCTATAGTCTTCCTTAGAGGACGGAATAGGAGACAGTTTCTTATAGAAAAATTTTACTGATTTGAGGATGTATGGGTTCACTGGGGAACCATACAAGTTACCTATTTTTCTAACTCCAAGAATTTTTGCACTTGAGTTTATGAGGAAGATATTATGTGCAGAAGAAGAGCATTTTGGAGCGTTCAAGAAGTCTTCCAATGTTAAATTTCCTCTTGAAGTTGGTCCATTTATTTTCAAAAACAAAAGTGCCTTATTGGTTATAGAGAGGTTATTAGAAGTTATGGATTTCCAAAAGGAGCAACGAATCAAGTGTGATCCACATCACATAATTTCTCAGAGGAAACAGTCAAACAAAAATAAACCATTCGATCATCAAGTTGTTGAGGGTTTAGATAAAATATTAATTTTGTCGTGTTTTGAAGAAAATTCAGGAATCGATGAGGGTAGGAGCAATGAATTGACTGCAGCGGTTCAAGCACCTGATAATCCTAGCATTTTGAACAAGAGGAGTCTTTCTGAAACTAAGAGCATGGATGTGGATGAAAACATTTTACATAAAAAGATCAAAACACACCCTCAAGATGATCATATTTCAGGAGAAATAGTTTCATAGGATTCAAAGAGGATGGTCTTGTTCCCGAAGAAGTATGTACGAATGAATCAGTATTCCTTCTGAGGAGAAGGTAGTGCAGAGCCCAGTTCATGTTTCAAATATAGAGAAGAGTTAGCATTAAGTTATGCTGAAAAACAAATGCAGTCATCAGAGGAAACCAGAAATCTGCTTCCTCACGTTAGAAGTCTAACTAATCAAAAGACATCATTGATTTTTACTCGAGATGTGGAGAGGAAGACCTTGAATTTTGCAGCGGTTAGTGATAAAAAAGTATCTGAGATGGAAGTGAAGATAGATAAAATTAGTGTTTCCAATAAGATACAACTCCATAAGCAGACTGGAGATGTTATCTATTCTAATTTATTATATGTTATTATGAAAGTTAATAAATTGCAGTCCCTTGTAGATAAAATGGAAGTCCAATTGAGACATGAGAAAGTATTAAATAAAGCAAACCTTATCCAAACTAAAAATTTACAGGGAGATGTTATAAGCTTAAGAAACGAACCAGGAAATGTATAGGAAACCAAAAGGCTTTTAGAACAAAATGACAATACCATTCAGGTATTGAAAAAGAAGCTTAAAATCCCAAATGTTGAATATGATCAGTCCCCAGAATTATTTACACTACAAGAAGAAAAAGATAGAGTTTATCAAGAGATAATGGACTACAAAGGCAAAGCATCGAAGTTGCAAGACGAGGAAAATAGATGGGAAATGGAAAGAGTTGAATTGATGACCCAAATTTTGAAGTTAAAAAGGGATCAGAATGATGAAAAGGAAATTATGGAAGAGCTGATGAGTTAAACTCCTGTTGACACAGATTTATCTCTTGTGACTATTGAAAAACAGTTAAGTAAATATTCCGCAGATGATCTATTAGTTCCTATGTAACAGGTAATTCTAAAGGATGTGGAGATCAAAGAATTAAAGGAAGAAAATGAGAAGATTAAATCAGAATTGACTATAAGCATCGAAGAGAAGAATAAAACATTAAATGATAAAATCTAGTTATAGAAAAAGTTCAATGAGTTGAAGGAAAGAAGTATAGGAAAAACCCCTCTACAAAGAGCTAAACATTTAATTTGGGATACATTATCTATGGAAATCACCAAGTTTAGGCACTATTTAAATTTTATTGATGATCAAAGTGCATTAGTCAATTTAGCTACTCAAAGAGTGAAGTTGGAAAACGAGACCATGGAAAATAATCCTTTAAACACAGCTTAGAACGCTTTAAATATCTTGAATTCTGTAACATATCAGAAGTTGCAGGACATTGAAATTAAGGAAAGAGTAGCTATTGTCCTATGGGCAAAGAAATTTATTAACAAACATCAGCTCATGAAGGTGGTGCAGTATAAACCAAACACAATGTCTTCACAGATAAAGGATTTCAGGCTTGCTTTTAAGGATCTATTTGAAGACGTCCTCCCTTCTTTCTGGGATGATGAAGGAAGAATATTTTCTCAGGAACATTATCAGAGTCTTCTAGTACAAAATCACATGGACCATTCCAAGTTTGAATATTTGGTAAAAGGGCTGACTGGAAAGATCATTGTAGAAAAATTGACAGAGGATTTTGAAATATTGCAAAAGTTTTTAATCATTAGAAGAGGATTGCCCATAGTATCTTATGAATCCTATGTGGGTTTGGAGGTATTCATTAGACAAATGACAGAATATTACACACCAAATGCGGAACAATGGAGGATCATGGAAATATTCAGGAATACAAAGTATATACTTCATCCTTGAAAACAGGTGTTGCGCGTCATGGAGTTGCTTATTCGGGATACCCTGTAGTCACTAAGTTGATTATAATCAAACGATATATTGTTAGAATCGAAGAATGTAGTTTTATTCCTAGTTGTTAGGAATATAGTTACAAGAAAGTTTGATTAACAGATTATTCAGTTATTGATCCTCTTGGGAAGAAGTTATCTTTGTATATATTTGAATTTATTTGATGTATTGGGGGTTGGAACCCATAGGTTTAAACAATATTCTTGAGAACTCATGGTTTTTTGAATGAAATAACAAAGCCAAATGCTGGTGGATCTTCAGAGATTCCTGTGTCGTTTATGTTACAGTCTGTGCCTTCTTTCCATGTGATTATCTTCTAAGTGATTTCCTTCCATTTTGTTTTCTTCATATCTGAAACATTGTATTTAATAGTTCAGAATTCATACTTGTTATACTCTAGCTACTGTCTCAGATATTTCATAAATATTTCTGCTAAAATTAATATGGAATTCATCTTTTGATTCTCTATATTGATGGATTGTTCATGTTTCTTTCTTATTCACTTGAAAATCAATGAATGACTGTGACTGGATGGTTATCTTGCCTTTGTTGGGATTCCATGTATGAAAGCTTTGTATTATCTTAATCTATTTGACTCCATTGCACAATGGTTATAGGTGTTGTTTCAACCATCTACATAATTTAATGTATTGATTTCAATATCTGGACTTATTAAATTTCTATCTGAGAGATCCCTCTCCAGAAAGAAAATCATGTTTCTTTCTAATGTGGTTTTTGCTGTTATAGCTGATTTCACCACTCCAGGTGAATCACACTTTGTATGGCCTTCCCATGTCCCACTGCAGACTCCTTAGACCTCATGGACCATCTTTTGTCCTTTAATGTTTCCTTGACCATCCCTAAAAACATGTGAAAATAAATATACGTGACTTTTAAACCTTTAATCACGTACATAGTCCGCTTTGACCACTAAAATTGAGTACATTGGGATGTGTACAAAAATCCAAATCCTTTTGGATTTTTCCTTGACATGGATCCGACTCACTCGACTCCTGGCCTTCCCTATGCCTTGAGATCACTCGGATTCGACCTTTCATTTCCCCTTTGAAAAGCTATATAAGGAACTCTATGGTACATTGAAGGCATATGAGAGAATTGAGAGCAAAGAAACTATAGTCCACTGTTGGTGGAACTTATGCTTGAGTTTGCATCCCATTGTCCCTTGGAGCATTAGTGTGTTCTTCCAAAGATTTACTTTTGCTTGTAAGCTTGCTATCGAGATATGGAGGATTGAAGTGGTGGAGGCCCAAGTGGGGGATTCAGTTTCTTCGGTTTGCAGACGTGCTGTTAGAGGTTGTATCTTGTAGTCTCCAATTTACATTAATAGAAATATATTTTCCTGTCCAATAATGTGTGTTTGAATGAATATGTTATCCATTGGACTATGTCAAATGCTTATACATTATTGATTATATATGCTAGAATATATCTAACACCATGATATATAGAATGCTTGTATTGTTTACTCGTTGTTGAGGAAGTAATCTATCAATTCAAGCTAAAGTTGGAAAGCTCAATGGGGATCTAATTCAACTGTTTAGAATAAGGTACAAGGTCTGATCCTTTAGTGTTAGACATTTAATTTATATTGCATATTGGAAAAGATTGAGTTATGGAGTCAAGCTGTCTGTTGTGGTACCCCAAGCCATAGGAATTTCTCTTAGTAACAGAATTGGCGACTCTGCTGGGGAGTTCCTAGTAGTTGTCCTTTGGGGTTGTTTTATCGATATTTGTAGAAGGAGCAAGTTGAAATAAGTCAACTTGAACAAAGACCGACTTAGTCAGCCGACTAAGTCGATGGACCGACTAGTCGATCAACCGACTACGTCGGTCGGCCGACTAAAATAGTTAATTAAGTCGGCTAACTAACAGTCGTGTCGGTTCACCGAACCGACAGGTAGTTATTTTGTAACTATTTGTAACTTGTATATATTAGGCTGTTGAGCCACACAAGAACTCAGTTCAGTTCTGTGCTTTGTATGAACTCATTATAATAAGATATACTGTTCTATCCTATCTGTTCTTGTCTCTTGTCTCTGTTTATATGTATGTTTTAGTATGTATTATTGGTAACCTTATGTGATCTATGAGATTACAACATTGGTTCCGTTGCCGCTAGTACATGTCTAGAATATATGATCACATATGATACCAGAGCAGGAGATCAAGGACTGGTGGGAGCGTAAAATTGCCAATTACTTACAAAATTACGCACGTAGGAACAGACTAACAGTTGCAGAAGCCAAAGCCAGATTTTTCACTGAGACACACGAGAAGTTTGTTGAATCCATGCCACAACTACTGAAGCAAATCCTGGATGAAAAAGACTGACGCAACTAAAGAAGAACAGTTGCTGGAGAAACTTATTCGAGGGGGTAGAACAAATCTGTCGGAGTGGTGTGAGAAGATCGCCGATGACTTCTATGAGGAGCAAGCACTAGAAGACCGAACATCAGTGGAAACTGTAAAAGCTAAATTCTACACATATTTCATCGACCAATTTCTGTGCTCCTTACCGACCCTGTTGTTCAAGTTCTTGATAGAGAAAGGAGCAGGCCATATCGTCGAACCTCGACCACCATTGTATGAACCGCCATCAAACACTAACTGGGTGGAGAAACAAAAGAAGTGGGAGAAATTCATCACTGAAAGGGAGTGGTAATACTTCCTGAACAAATAGACAGCATTATCCGAGCTTTCTAAAAAGCGTCGGGTAGGCTATGGGGGGGTAGCTGGTCGTGTGTCAGAGAGGGAGCATAGTGGATACTAGTCGACCAGATTTAAACCAGTAATGAAAAGTTCACCGAAGGGGGCTCAAAGGAATAGTGTTGTATGAAAGTATGTCAGAAATTAAGAGAATCGAGAGGGATGAACGATAACAGAGAAGGGAAGCCAGACGAGAACGAGCCAAAGAGCTGCGAAGAGAACAAAACCCTAGGGAGACCGACCGAGATGAGAATCTGCCAGAGTCGGGTCATGACCGACAAGAAGAAGGCGTAGATGAAGAGACGGCCCCTAAGGATGAGGAAGTGTGGATAGAGCAGCAAGAAGCTCTCCAAATAACGGTTCCCAATGAAGTAACCCTGTCCTTAGCCAATCCACATACCATAATACAGACTATTATTGAAGACGACCTATGACTGAGAGCTGGTGACATCACTATCTGGAGTCGACTAGGTGATGAACCCTACCTGGGACGACACCTTGTCATACGCCGATCGGTCAAAGGGAACTATGTGACCTTTCAAATGGCACCTTCCTTTTGGAGTATCCACTTGCTCCTACCGACACATGAAGGAGCACCCCCCTGCCACATACAACTTTAGAAGACATCCAAGAGTCAAACCTGAGCACGCAAAGTGATAGTGGGCCATTGAGAAGACAAATTATCAAAAATCCGCTGTACGGCGAGAAACAATCGACCACCGACAGAAGCATAAGTTTCGTCGACCAAAACCCCATCTGCACCCCCACAGGTTCGACTGTATCAACAACCCCACCTCTTTCACCACCGCCCACCCCTCCCACCCCGCCAACTTCTAAGAGTAGTGATAGTGATTCAAGCATGGGTCACGGCACTGCTCACATTCCTCTCTACGAGGGGGATGAAGACTCCAGATGACATTGGTTCGTCTGTGAGTCGACCTGGGAAGCATACCAGGTCACGGATGAAGAACGACAGATGGCCTAGTTCGCAAGGGCCCTACGCAAACGAGCCTTGACATGGTTCATGACATTCACAGAAAGGACCCCCAAGGCGACCAAAGCTGAGATAAAGGTGCAATTCTTGTCCTTTTTCAAAACCCGAGACGCTAAGCACCTGGCAGCCAAAAAGCTGAAAACGACCCAACAGAAGCTAGGAGAAACTGTCTGCGACTATGACAAATGATGGAAGGATCTATTGAGCCAACTAGATTATGTTATTGATGAACAATTACTAATTCAATGGTTTCTTGCAGGTCTATCACAGAAAGTTCATTGACATATCAGTCTTGAAACTTTCAAGACATATGAAGATGCGCTGACTAAAGCTCTGCAGGTCGAGATGGATGAAGATATCCCTGCATATCCAACAGACCACTGCTTGGAAGAACAACTAGAAAATGTCCAGAAGTCTTTAAAAGAGTTGACCCTGAAAAATCAAGAAATCTGGTGCACCAACTGTTCCATGGCTGGACATTCAAAAGATACTTGTCGACAGCAGTACAGCCGACAAGATGTCCGTTTTGTGCAGACTAAAGCGTTTTACGACATCTACCAGGAACGTGGAGACCATTCTACAGCAGACTGTCCATACAACATGAAGAATGGAAAGGCTTCCTGGTGTTCCATCTGCGAGACAAAAAGCCACAACACGGCCGACTATCAACTGAACCTGAAAAATAGACAGAACTACCAGGCCGTCTACCAAACAAACACAGTATCACAGACTAATGAGCAGAGCAATTCAAACAATCAGAATGGGCAACAAGCTAATGGCCGACGATATGAACGTCAGTATGACAATCAATGACAAGGGTTTGGAAGAGGTCGATTCGTTGGGAATCGATACATACGCACTCGTCGACCCAGCCAGTGCTTCATTTGCTATAAAGAGGGGCACATATGCGCAGACTGTTCGTACAAGGACAGAACTGACCTAAAATTCTGTACGCATTGTGGAGTAGGCGATCACTCCTTGGAGGATTGTCCTACTATGTTGGAAAAAATTAATATGAAAAAGAATGTTAATGTCTTGTCTTGTGTACAAAAGCATGATGTATTACATACTAAAAATCTGCATATTGTCACTCGTCAAGGCACAAAAACAGGGCCTGATAACCCACAAGTTACCAAGATAAAAGACACCAATGATTATCCAAACCCTATAACACAAAAAAACACATATCAAGAGGCATCACACATATTTCAAAACATTGCACAGCAATAAGACATTATTCACAGTCGACTTAGCACGACACAGCAGTTAACCCATCTCATTCAAACAGATGAGTCGGTAGCCCACTTCATTGATTTATTGCATCAACTCAAAAGTACTAACCCTGAAAAACAAACTAAGAACATTTGCAACCTAAATCAAAAAGACAAAAATGATGTTGACCCTCTAGTCAACCTGGAAATCGAAGGTTTTCATGTCCGACAAGTGGTGCTTGATTTCAGGTCTCAGGTAAATATTATGACCCAGGACACATGGGAAAAGATGGGAAGACCTTGAATCTATGAGTCAGGTATTTATCTAAAACTAGCTGACCAAGGTCTCATTGAACCTATTGGGGTTTGGAAAAATGTAGACACGACCATCAAAGGAATATCAACCAAGGTTGATTTCGAAATTATTGACCCAAAGGAAGGATCTAGCTCCTTCCCAGCCCTTGTAGGTTGACCTTGGGGTCGAAAGATGAAAGCCTCTATCTCTTTAGACAAAGAATGAATTAAGCTCAAAGGAAATGGCCAAAAGGTCATAGTACCTATCAATCCATCCCATGGACAACCTTGGATTGAACCAATTGATGAGGAAGTCCATATCCGACAACTTTATCAGATCCAGAACAATACAGACTATACTGAACCAAACACCTAAGGGGAGCTTTACTTAGGTAACCCAGACTCAGTTGGATATAATTCAGATGCTGAACTCTATGAATGGGAGATAGGAAAATACGAAACACAAGCAAGAGGGTGCTGGACTATTCAAACAGTACAGAAAAAACCCACCCGACAGTGCTTCATCGTATCAATTATCCCAAAAAATTTTGAAAAGAAACAAAGAGAACTCCCTACCTTACAACCCACGAACTTAAACAATACTCAACTACCCCGGTATAAGGAGAGGGAATCCCCAGTCATGCATGTCGAACAAGTTTCTAAAAATATTGCAGAACATGGTCGACTGCAAAGCTTAGTGGAAACATTTACAGGTCAAGCAGCTAGATGGTGGGATACCCATCAAGCAAAACTACAGACCTGGACAAGTGCTTCAACCTTCTTTGTCGAACGGTTTGGAGGGAATAAGTTAACACAGGAAGCCCAAATCCCTATCTTCACTCAAGGCCAGAACCCAGAAGACCACATTAGGACTTGTTAAAAGGAGTGGCGAAGACTTGGTTACAAAGACGAGAGAGCCTGGCCCCATTTGTTTCCTTCAACCTTAGATGACTTACCTAACAAATGGTATAAAATGGAGGAAGCTAGGGGAGAAACCTTCTTTTGGCAGGAATTGAGAGAAAACTTTATCAAAGACTTCCAGTTTACACCTCAAAATGAAAAATTGGGTGAGACAGCACAGCAAATCAAACAATTCCTCCAACCGACTGTCAATCAACCTGACCAGACCCATCAACTGGTTAGGGACTGTAATACTATACAAACCAGATCCAGACCACAGTCGACCTGCTTGCACTTAGAAAATGAACACACCACAGGCAAAAGCTTCAGATGGAACCCTGACCACAGTGAAACTAACAAACCTATCTATTCCATCTCGAAAGTCAAGATCATAGATAAACCTGACATTGACAGAATGACTGCAGCCGACTTTCCTGCTACATTCTCACAGTTCAAAGAGGGAAGTCGGCCGATCAATGAAGCTAAAGCACCAGAGTGGCTAGATGCAAAAGTGAAAACCAAGGAGGTTGACATTTCAAATGACGAACGTCCAAAGTTAGCTAAGATTGGAGACTATTGGAATGAACACCAAACCACTGAAATCATAAACTTACTTAGAGAATTCCAAGATTTCTTTGCACGGGACTACAAAGACTTAAAAGGACTAGTACAAGAAATGGGAGAGATGAAAATAGATACAAAACCTGATGTCCGACCTGTTAAGAAATGACTTATAAATTAGCTCATAAATATAAGGAGATAGTTAAGAAGGAAATAGACAACATGTTAGAAGCAGGGATCATTTACCCCATCGACGAGTCAGAATGGGCAAGTCCCATGGTCGTCCAACCTAAGAAACATGACCCAACCAGATTGAGAATTTGTGTCGACTTTAGAGATCTTAACAAAGTCACCCTAACAGATCCATTCCCAACCCCGTATGCTGATGAAATCTTGAATGAAGTGGCAGGCCATGAATGCTACTCATTTACAGATGGATTTTCAGGATACAACCAAGTACCTATAGCAAAGGAAGACCAGAAGAAAACTACATTTGTCTATGAATTTGGCTCTTTTGCTTACAGGGTTATGCCTTTTCGACTAAAGAATGCACCTGCAGTCTTTTCCAGAATCGTTGTCAAAACTTTCCAGGAATACATATATAAAACTATGGTAGTCTACTTCGACAACTGGACTATATATTCCACCCTAAAGGATCACTGCACATGGCCCCAACTTATGTTGGAAAGATGTCGACAAATACAACTTTCATTAAACATTAAGAAATGTATCTTTATGACCCCCATAGGGATACTCCTAGGACATGTTGTTTGCAAAGATGGTATTAAAGTTGATTTTGCCAAGATTAAAATCATCCTCGACTTGAAGCCTCCAATAAACCCTGAACAGGTTCAGGTGTTATTGGGACATACAGGGTATTATAGGAAGTTTATCCGACATTACTTAGACATGACCTACCCTCTGGAAGAGCTGCTAAAACAAGATCAAGAATTTAAGTGGACAGAGGAATGCCAAATATCCTTCGACAAACTGAAGAGAAAACTGGTTGAACCCCCATACTTAAATTTCCAAATTGGTCGACCAAGTTTCATGTGCATATTGATGCATCAGGAATAGCAATTGGTGCAATCCTGACTCAACCAGGAGATGATGGAATGGATTACCCCATAGTTTACAGTAGTCGAAAACTCAATAAGGCTGAAAAGAACTATTCAACCACCGAGAGGGAAGCCCTAGGTATGGTCTTTTCCCTTCAAAAGTATCGATATTACCTGTTAGCCAACCCCTTCATATTTTACACCGACCATCAAGCATTGAAATACCTTGTTAATAAACCCCTTCATCATGGAATAATTTGTCGATGGCTACTTCTTTTTCAAGAGTTTGAGTTTGAAGTAGTAGTCCGACCAGGAAAGCTCAATGTCGGGCTCGACCACCTATCCCGTATCGACACAAAAGAGGAACCGACGGGAGTAGATGATGACTTGCCGGACGCACACCTATTTCATATAGAAGTGGTACCAGAAGAACAGGAAGAGATTGCTCAGTTCTTGGAGATAGGTCAGGCACCAGAAGGCCTGAACACTAAGAAGAAGCAAATCCTAGCTATGAAGGCTGCCCCTTACAGCCTCATCAATGGATTTCTATATAAAATGGGGTTAGACGATGTCCTTAGAAGATGTGTACTTGACCATGAACGAGACCAGATCATGCACAAAGTACATTATGGACCGGAAGGAGGACATTTTCAAACAGACACAACTGCTAAGAAAATCCAACAATCTGGATTATGGTGGCCGACACTTCACAAAGATTGTAAAAATTTTGTTAGTTGATGTGATAGATGTCAACGACTTGGTCGACCACTACCGAGCACAGAAATTCCCCTGATCTCTGTAAACCCTAGTCTCGCATTTGAAATTTTGGCTATAGACTTCATAGGACCATTCCTTGTCCCAACCCGACGATCAGGTGCAAGATATATTATCACTGCAGTGGAATATGTCACTAAATGGGCAGAAGCTGAACCTGTCAAGACATGTTCAAGTGAGGTAGCTGCTAAATTCATATATGAAAACATCATTACTCGATTTGGATGTCCACTCACATTGATCAAAGACCAGGGATCACACTTCATTAACAAAACCATCAAAAACTTAACCGACCAGTTTCACATCGACCACAGACGAAGTACAACATACCATCCTCAGTCGAATGGTGCAATTGAAGCTTTTAATAAAACACTGACAAAAGGACTGACTAAAATATGCAATACCGACAAATATGACTAGGACGAGAAAATCCCTACAGTCTTATGGGCATACAAGACTGCGTATAAACGGTCGACCGACCAAACTCCCTTTCAACTAGTATATGGACAAGAAGCAGTCGTCCCCCTACACTTTCGACAGTAGGCACCTATTGTAGCTCAACTACTACATATCGATGTCGAGCATGCAAGAAAGGATCGACTATTCCAACTCAGTAAACTGGAAGAACATAGAGTTATGGCTATTCAACACCAGGAAATTCAAAAACAACAGCAGAAAGCCTGGCACGACCGTAACATCAAGAACAAAAACTTGTCGGCCGGTGACCTTGCCTTACTCTATAACAATCGAGTAAAATGAAAACCAAAGAAACTGCACACAGAATGGATGGGGCCCTATGTTGTCGAAGAAATACACCCTAATGGTTCAGTCGGACTAAAAACATTGCAGGGCCTAGTATTTCGAAAGCTCGTCAATGGAGCCAAACTTAAATGGTTATAAAAAAAAAAAACCGACCTTAACCGTCAACCGAAACCTATAAAAAGACAGAAAAATTCCAAAAATCAAATAACCACAAACCATGATAGCAACTCACTACCTCGACCATCGACATCACTACCATCAACCATCCTCGTCGACCAGTTAGGACGACCTTTTTCACCCATGACCCCGACCGTCGACCTCGAATGTCCCATCACGCATTGATGACCTCGAGCGCCGAAACAAATCCTCCATTAAGTTGCACTCGAGTATTGCAGCTGGATTGTCAAGTCCGCCATTACTACACCCATCTCGACACTCAACCCCATCCACACCTATAAATAATGGACTGTCGAAGGTTCATTCACGAAACCGCCCACAAACAGAGCCCTTGCATCCTCCGTCGACTAGAACCCACGAACCCTGTCAAAACCCCGACCAGTCCAACACAATGGCACCCAAACTAACCAGAGCTGCGGCCAAGGAAAAGGAGTTCCAAGCAGAGAACACACCGTTGGTCCAAAGATTGAAGCATATCAAAAATGCCAAAGTCCAGGAGGGTCCATTTCAGAAACTCTGGGTAGAAATCCAAGAGTGGGCATATGAAGGTAGTAAAATGACACAGGCCGCTGAGAAAGTCCGGAACAACAGCATTCTCCAGTATCCTAATGCACCATTGATGGCTAGCTTCGGTGGGACGAAGGAAGCAGCTGTTAAATTTATTATCAGTCATTACCACAACAGTCGATTCTACTTCGACCAGCCGATTGACATCACCGGGGATGTTATTTCGACGCTTATGGGTCTGTCGAACAAAGGTGACCCTATCCTAATTGGGATCAAGGAGGGACTCGTCCAAGAACTTATAGGCACACCAACTGGGAAAAACTCTAAAGGATTAATGATAGGATAGATTGCGACAAGGACACCACAGATTGTGGCTAAAATCATCACAATCACCCTTACCTTGGCTGGTCGAAGTAGTGACCTTAAACTGGAGATGCTGGAGGCATTCAACACAATCGCCACCAATAGAAGAGTCTACCGATAGGGATACTAAGTCGTCGACATGGTCAAAATCATCTGCGAACGCTGTCAGGAGACGGGAGGTATCATCAAATTCCCCTCCCTGATTATCTGGATAGTCATGTATCATTTTTTTCTGAAAGGTAGTCCAATCTTCCAGGAGCCGACCAAGTTCCAAATGCACCGCTTCAAACCCTTTTCACAAAAAGGCACCCTACATGAATTGGCACAGGGGAAAGTCTTCTTGGAGACTTGGTTTCAGCAATTGAAAGTTCGCACGACCAGGTGGAGGGTGCCCCAAAACATCTGACGAAACCTCCCTGCTAACTCACATATCTAGTTAGCACTTGACCATACATCAGTATGGTACATGCGAGGTCAAGACCCCAAAGCATAGGACCTCAACTACTACCCGACAGTTGAACAGATTTTCAGAGAGTTGACCCGACAGGCAAGAACAAAGGTACCAATTTCGGAGGCTGCCAAACAGGTCGACTTCTCTATTATCGAACCACTGACAGACCAAGAGAAGGAGGAGGACTACGAGCTTAATATGTATATTAGTACATTTGTGTCGGAGGATACCCCAGCCGTGACCACTAGTCGGGTACACATTACTGTCAAACCTCCGACTGCACAGGTCGTCAACCCCCAGCCGATAGAACAACAACAACCAACAATACAAATGCAGCCAACAGTGCAACAAACAACTCCTCCAGCTCTAGCAATCGTCAAACCCACTCAAGAACTGACAGGTGAAGTCGAAGATGATGACCCTGAGTATGCCCTATCCAAAAGCAACATCAAGAAGCTGGCTAAGGAGATAGCGGTCACCAGGAAAAGACTCAAGACTCAAAAACAACAATCAGGCAGCGATAAGCGCAAGCTTATTCTTGACTGTTCCGACGATGAGGAGGAACTAGCAACCGCGGCTGTCGACATTGTCGAAGATGCCCATGCCAATAAAGTGTCGGTTGAAACCCAGTTTCAACGATATCTTGAGGCAGGCGCTCTAGAAGGTCATCCCAAGAAAGCCAAAACACAACAGATGCTTGAAAACATCGTCGACCTTGTGTCGACCCCCCCTTCTCCATCTCCGACATGCATAGTCGAAGAACAAGCACTGGCAGAACAGTTGGGTGGCCCCATGGACGAATATCAAAGAACAATTCTGGAGGCACTCAGAGCCAGGGTCGACAAGGATGCTGAGCTTAAAGCCTTCTTTGCGATGCTACCTGCACTGTTCCAGTCGGCACAAAAAATATGGACAACGACTCCTCTCAAAGCAAACAAACAGATCTACGCCCAAGAAACAACGACATTTACCAGGATCGACGAGGGAGGAAACGTGATTGGAGACATCCATTCTGTCACAGAGAAAATCAATCCCGAGATACAGAATGAACCACCCACATCACCGTTAGAAGCAGGTATCTCTTCCAACCAAAGTCCACCACGCAGTCCCATCACCCTTTTGACCCCTGACCATTCCCCCACTCCATCTCCACCTCCACCACCATCATCTCCACCACCTTCGCCACCTCCTGATTCACAACCAAAACCACCATCATTTTCACAGCCGGAAGTGGTCATACCACCTCCTCAAACAGAAAAACCACCGTCCCCCATACCCCCTCCTCAAAAAGAAACACCCCCGACTTCTATACCACCTCACCAACCAGAAAAACCCTCGGCCTCCATTCCACCAAACATAGACCCAACTTCAACTACTGCAGGTACCCAAGAGCCACAGAAAGACACCCAGAAGAAAAAGAAAGAGCACCATAAAATAGCCGGCCTGAATATTAGCCTAAGAGATGCAAGTTCGCTAACCGACACAAAGGTCGGTCAACTACTCAAAACCTTGGCCAAAGAGTCAAAGAAGAGGACAGACACCAAAAGTAAAGAGCTCAAAGACAAGGAGGCAGAACAAGTCAAGTTTCTCGGCAAATGCAGGTCTCTTGCACAATCTGTCATTCTAGGCCCGGTCGAAGACGCTACAGATCGAACTCTAGAAAGGGCATACCAACTTTTTGAAGGCATGGTGTCGACTATACAGACACATCTCCAAGAGACTAAAGCAGAACAAAAGGAACAGACCGCCCGACTCCTCTTGACCCAACACACTGCATTTTCGGAGGCTTACAAAGTCTTACAGGACCATATGGAGGAATCCATTGTTACTGAGGAAGTACTAAGAGACTGGCCTACTCATTATGCGCAAGTCTATTACCCAACCAGGTAGACAAGACAAGGTATTCAGGCCTTGGAGGGACGTAAGTCGATAGAGGCCGACATGAGGCAGACCATTGAAGAGCAGATTGTGATGGAGAATAGCAAATTGCAGAAGCTAGAATGAGAAGCTCATCAGTGGGTTCAGCAAGCCCTCCCAAACTTAGAGAAGGTCGACAACATCTGCTCGCAGATGAAAATACTCCTTGATACTGCAGAAGAATAGAACCAAATGTTGGGTCCCAACATGGAGAACATTGCAGAAATGCCCATGGCAGAAAAGATGTCAGTACTGTCAAGTCTAACTACTCTAATGATCGACATTCAGAAAGCCTTGCAGACATGGACAAACTTCCAACATCAGCTTGCCGTCACTGCACCAGCAATAGTCGAAGTATGCGTCTAGAGAAGACCAACTATCCGTCTGCACAGTCCACCTCAGTAGCAGTTTTGCAGGGTCCGACCAACACTAACAATTTTTGTACCTCCCTGTTTCTTCAGGACGAAGAAATGTTTTGTTTGTGGGGGAGATGTAGAAGGAGCAAGTCGACATAAGTCGACTTGAATGAAGACCGACTTAGTCAGCTGACTAATTCGATGGACCAACTAGTCGATCAGCCGACTACGTCGGTTGACCGACTAAACTAGTTAATTAAGTCGGCTAACTAACAGTCGTGTCGGTTCACCAAACCGATAGGTAGTTATTTTGTAACTGTTTGTAACTTGTATATATTAGGCTGTTGAGCCACACAAGAACTCATTTCAGTTCTGTGCTTTGTATGAACTCATTATAATAAGATATACTCTTCTATCCTATCTGTTCTTGTCTCTTGTCTCTGTTTATATGTATGTTTTAGTATGTATTATTGGTAACCTTATGTGATCTGTGAGATTACAACAATATTCAATGAATTTGAATTGCTCTCTCTCTCTTGTTTCTGTGTCGGGTCTAGGGGCATGTATGCCTGGTAGTGTTTGATCTATGTGACGTTTGTCTCAGCTTGTCTGTTTTCCTTGATTTTATGCACCATTCTTCCTATACACGGGGTTTTAACTCATAGTCATGTATACACGTGGGTTTCTCTGCTATTTCCATGTATACACGTGGGTTTACTACGAACAGTAGTGTATGCCCTTGGTTTTTCCTTTTTGTGGAAGTTAAATGGTTGCTGGGTCAAGTTTGATGATTGCTGAGTCTCCTTTGGCCCTGCCTGAGTCGGTTAATACCTCTGTTTTTTACCAGAGATGTTTTTTTTAGGCTATTTTTTTTTAAGAAGGTTCTTGTCATGGCGTTTTCAATTTTTTGTTTGGGATTAGTGCATTAGATTTCTTTTACCTTTGTGCTTTTCTTGAGTGTTGTTTGATTGTGCTTGCAGAGTCGGAGGGTCATAGAATCATTCTTTTGCTTTTCATATCTCATTTTATTTCAAAAAATCCAAAAATATTTTCTTATCATCATGCATTGCATTTTGCATTTTTCATTGTACTTGCAATAGATTTTCTTTGGAGTACTAGTTAGGACTTCATATAGAAAAACTTGCATTCATCATTTGAAGAAAAATTGTGCATTTCACGTAGTAGCATACGCTATTTTCACGGACACAATGCATTTGCATTGATTGTTAGATGTGCATTTTGCGTCATGTTGCGTCATAACACCATTAGTTGCACGGACACATCCCTATTTTGAGTAATAAAGCCAATTAAAAACAACACTAAATTAAAATGAATTACACTATTTTCTTTTCTAGGGTGCACCAACAAGCTTAGGTTTTAGGATCTTGGAATAGTTCATTGTAAGTAAATTCTTCAATATCACTAAACAACAACATGTATGTGTCTGTCCAGGTGAGTGTGTGAAATCCTTGGTATAACCAGTGTTTCTTAGGATCCTCCTCTCAAAAGGGATTTAAGCACGAGGCATTGTGAGTGGTTATTGATTGGGATGACCCCTAGTCGTAACTGAGTAGTACCGGAGATATTTCCAGGATTGTATTCGTATCTGAGGGCTCTTTCAAGAGTTTCAGGCTTTGCTACCCTTCCCATATGGTCAATCCCACCTACGACTGTCCACTTGAGCATTGATTATATTGAGGTGACCTTAGTGGCCTTACCTACGATATCGAGAGGGTACTTTGCAGGGGTTATTTTGTGGGTGTCCCGGCCAGGTTGGGGTCGGACAGCATAGTCACTTTATGCGTTGAAGCTAAGGGACACAATAATTGGTTACATACCTCCGCTTGTTGTGTATGGGAGTCTCAAGCCTTTCCTGGGCAAGACATACCTGCTTCATTCGGAAGCTCACTTATCTAGCCCTTGTTTGCTTGCATTTGGATTTAGATTTTATTAGTGGTTTCTCTGTGCATGATACCTTACCTAGGGTTTGCGTAAATAGAGAGTCTTTTTTTATTTTTTGAGTCATTATGGATTCGGGTGCAGATCCCCGCCATTCTTGTAGTTTAGCAGGCCTTCCACCTTCTACTTCTCCTCCTCCTTTAGGAGAGAGACCTAGACAGTCTAGGTGGAGTATCTCACACATTGATTCACACACCATGGGAGACAATATAGAGGATCTTCCTGAACCACCTTCTCCCATTCGTGTTGACGATGGGGAGTTTACTCCTACTTACGATCCTTCACCTGACTTAGCTGAGTTAGGTCCTATGATTTTTGAGATAAGAACCTTTCATGATATACCTACTCACTCTAGGATTGATTCCCCATTGACGCATTATCGGTATGGAATGTTGGAGGATGCCGAGACTCATTTTCCACCCGCAAGCACTAGCCATGGTAGTTACGCTACATTTGGTTTTCCCACACACGATTTGAAATTTCATGTCGAATCTAAGTTCGAGCCTAACACTATGACTAAGGGCACTCTCATTCCTTACCATGCGGAGAGGTTTGGGAGCACTAGTCACATTGCACCTTCCATCCCAGCGGTGGAAGCTACATCATATGTTCCTCCTAGGTCTAGGGTTAGTGACACCATTAGGATACCAGATCTGAGACGAGTAATGATAGGGAATAATATGTACATTATTACTCAAGTCCCTCCGTCCTCGGTCCCTACTTATTCAAATGTTCACCCTCCATCCTATTCACGTGGTCCTTCGGGCTGAAACATTGCTATGAGTTATGTCTATACTGCGGTTACTAGATCTTTTGTGTCTCACCCTCATGTACCACCCATTGCATCAGGAGGTCATGCTCATACTTTTAGGGGTCATATTCCTACTTTTGGAATGTATATTCCTACTTCCGGAGCGTATGTTCCTACTTCTGGAGCGTATGTTCCTACATATGGAGTGTCCTATGGGACATCTCATGCGATGACTTATGGGACGCAGTATGGATAGAGTTCTTCACCTTATGGGGGCAGGTATCAACAACCTACTTACTCTCCTAATTACGGCTTCATAGCTCCTACTAGTCAAGGTCCACCACACTATGGTGTTTCCACGCCACCTTATATGGGTTATACGGGAGGAGGGAACTATGGACAAGGCCATGGTGGTACTTACACCTATCTGAATCAGGGAGTGGTCCATCAACCTCATCATCCTGGGCTCCCTTTCTTTGTGACACTCAATCTTCCTGACTTGTCAAGATTAACGAATGATCCGGTAGCTCATGATCCAGCTTGGACGACTGTCACTACCAAGCTTCCTTTGGACATACCTAAGTTCGAGGGAAAACTGGGAGAGGATCTGAGTGAACATGTTACTATGTTTTACCTATGGTGCTCTTTGAATTACTTACATCAGGACTCAATCTGTTTGAGGCTATTTCAATGCACCCTTACAGGGCCTGCTGCGAAATGGTATATAGAGTTACCTAGTGGAGCTTTCGCTTTGTTCGATGACCTTGCGATGAATTTTATTAATCACTTCCAGCTACCAGTACGTTATGACGTCGATACTGAACTCTTGTCAACATTTCAGCAAGATAAAGCCACACATATCTCTGATCATATTCAAGAGTGGTGTAGATGAAAGAGGTTAATTAAAGCTTTTATACCGCCAGAGTTCCTCTTTAAGTGGTTCCTCAAGCCATTATTGCCATATATAGCGAAGGATGTTTCCACATCCAGAGTGCAGAATGAGGAACAAGCGATTTTTAGGGCTCAGGAACTAGACTTGATCTATGCTTAGTCTGGTTTGTTATATGAGATTATTCCAAATGCTCCACGTTCCAGTTTCGACCCCAAAGTCAAACCTGGACCACATGCCGATGGAATTGTGGGTTGTGCAAGTGTGAAACCTATGGATTCGGCTGCAAAACAAGTTAGTCAATTGTCAATCAACTAGTCTACGTCGAGGAAAGATGCGGCTTCGTCTCAGCCCACCCAAATGATGAGTGTACTTTATGTGCAATTATCGGACCAGAAGGGTAACCAGAAGCCCGGACGAAATAGAAAAGAGGGTAAAAATAATCGTAAGGGTGGGAATAAGAATGAGAATGCTAATAGTAATGACAAGAATGGCTGAAATGATGGGGGGGACAAGCAAGCTAAACGTAAGGTTAAGTTCCCTTGCAAGTTATGTAAGGATGATCACCTCATTTACTTGTTCCCTCATATTGTGGAAGCTTCTAGATTCTTGGCACAGGGCCCAGCTGTGCTAACTAACCCTTTACCGCATAATAAAAATATGAACTCAAAGTCCCATGACCAGTTTAGTGATGTTCATGATTCACTAGAGGGTAGTGGTCATGGGTACATTAACATGGTTCATGCTGCGAAAGTTGTGACCCGTGCGAAAGATTATGGTTCGTCACAACCCAGCCCATGCAAAGAGCCTAATCCACCAGGGTCCCCTTTGCATATTGAGAAACCTATGGATAAACCTGAGACTGCACCTCACATTCCTAAGGGAGTCCTTAAGCATTCGGGGCATAATCCAAATTCCCAAGCTACCCAGAACTATTTAGTTGTCAAGGACTTGGGCCAAACTCCTTGTGTGATGTCTGCATTGGAAGAGCTTTAGAGTTGTCCTTCGCAAAGGAAGGCGTTGCTTTCTGCCCTTGGTGTGAATGATGATGATTCTTATTTAGTGATCAAATTTGAAACCACAGGACTTCAGCCTCACTTTCCCTACTATGTGTCTCTTTTGATTCACGTAGAATGTCTTAATATGATCGTCAAGCACACTGTGATTGATGAGGGCCCTGTTGCTTCTGTGATGTCTTTATCCTGTTGGAAGGTTTTGGGTTCTCCTGAGCTATCTAAATCAGTGACCATGTTAACTATGTTTGATGGGAGATCTTTTAGGCTGCACAACATCCTTCCATCTCTTAAATTCCGTTTAGGAAACAAGACTATTGCGATAGAGGTTGAGGTGGTTGATGCACCCCTTGAATACAATCTCTTGCTGGGTAGGAACTGGATGTACACTATGCAAGCCATTGCTTCTTCCTTGTTCCATATCGTATGCTTTCCACATAATGGGAAGATCGTAACAATTGATCAAATGACATTCAAGAATCCGTCTGTTATCGCATCTTTAGGAGCTTCGATCCCGATCATTGATCACTCTCAGCCGGAAACTGGGAGTGTGGGTGTAGGAATGTATCCATCCCTCATGGGAAGCTTTAGTTGTCCTACACCGATCCTTATGATAGGATCTAGTTCCGATGAGGCTTCGACATCTACGAGATTGGTGGATTTTCGCACAAGTCATATGGAAGATCCTTGGATTATTCCTACACCGAGTACTTTGAGTGATCCCATCATGACGGACGTGCCGTTTCATGCAGCTATGATAGCTTATCAAGCTAATCTCAAGTGTGTTGCAGAGCCTAGTCCTTCCTCTTCGCGGACGGAGGAGGAGGACCTTTATGTGCTGCCGGCATGGGAAGTACAGTCTCCTCACATGCACGACTGCCTTGATACAGTTTTCCCTTCAGATGAAGCGATTATTGAGGCCATGTCGGTAGTTGAGCCACCATGGGAGGAACTCCACCATAGATCATACTTTCTTCCAGATCTTGACTGCTTGGAGCGTGAGGATTTTAGAGCGGTTCTTAGTCAGAGAGTTGGTAGTCCTGTGGTTCCATTAAGCTCTCTTGGTCTGATGGCTGATGGAAACATGGTGAACATATATTCAATGATTCCTATCAACATATCTCACAATCCTGGCATGATAGAGAATGTCTATATTGGGGCAAAATATTCCCATGCTAAGATTCTTGAATACATCAAGCTATTTAAGGAATTCCATGATGTTTTTGCTTGGTCTTATGACAAGATGTTAGGTATTAACCCTCGTATTGTTGAGCACGAGATTAAGACTTACCCCAACATTAAGCCTATTCGACAACGTTTATGTGTGGTGAATCCTAGGAAATCACCCGTGATTAAGGCAGAGATAGAGAAGTTGTTGAAAGTTGGTTTCATCTATCTCGTTCCCTTGATGAAGTGGGTCTCAAAACCCATTCTGGTTGATAAGAAGTAGGAAGCGATCTACATATGTACTGATTTTCATGATTTAAATCATGCCTATCCTAAGGACAATTTCCCCACACCATTTATTGATCAGATTTTGGATGAGTGTGTGGGTAGCGAGGTGTTCTCCTTCATGGATGAATTTTCCGGATATAATCAGATACAGATTAAAACTGAGGACCAACATAATACTTCATTTATTTGTCCTTGGGGAATGTTTGCATATCGAAAAATGCCTTTTGGCCTTAAAAACGCCAGAGCTACATTTCAGCGGGAAATGACCTTGATCTTCCACGATCTCAAGTCCATTATTGAAGTATTTTTGGATGACCTTGCTGCTCATTCTTGCATGAGAATGTGTCATCCCTATCACTTGAGATTGGTATTCGAAAGATGCCGCCACTATTCAGTTAGATTAAATCCTCATAAGTGCATCTTTTGTGTGAAGTCAGGGCGTTTGTTAGGATTCATCATTTCTAAGGAAGGTATAAGAGTCGACCCTTTGAAGGTTGAGGCAATACTTCAGTTGTCTCCCCCAAAGAATATTCGTCATCTTCAGTGTTTTCAAGGCATGGCAAACTTCTTACAGAGATTTGTTATCAATTTTTCCAATTTGACTAGTGGCTTCATGCATCTCTTGAAGAAGGACACCCCCTTTTATTGGGATGAGTGAGCCCAGGAGTCCTTCGATGCACTCAAGCGAGCCCTAGCATCGGCCCCAGTGATTAGTCCCCCAGACTATAGCCATGATTTTATATTATATGTGGCGGTGTCATTGGAGATGATTGGTATGGTTTTGGTTCAAGACGATGAGGAGCTCCAAGAGCATGTCATATATTATTTGAGCTGAAACCTTGTTGACGCAAGGATTCGTTATTCTCGTGTCGAGAAGCTTGCTTTAGCTACTGTACATGCGGTGCAACGTTTGAGACATTATATTCTCCTTCGCCAGAACTTGGTTGTAGCCCATGTCAATCCATTTCAATTCATCCTCACCTAATGGATGATTGGGGGAAAATATAATAAATGGATTGTCATTCTACAAGAATTCTATCTCGAGTTTGTTTTGGTAAAATCAAAGAAGTCTTTAATTTTTGCAGAGCTTATATCGGATTTCCCGAGCGAGGCCGAGGAGTTGGTTTGTGAAGATACGTTTGTCGATGAGCATATATTCTTAATCTCAATGTTATACCCATGGTATGGGAATATCATAATATATTTACAAACATTGAAGACCCCTACTCACCTCTCACGAGATGAACGATGACGATTACGTCACGTCTCTAAGAACTATCTCATAGTGGATCACACCTTGTACCGCTGTGGGGTAGATTCCATTTTAAGACGTTGTTTAAATCATGAAGAGGCTGAGGTAGTGCTTAATGATTGCCACGGAGGGGCGTGTGGTGGTCATTTATTTGGGCTTTCTACAGCTCAAAATATTTTGAGAGCGGGTTATTTCTAGTCGTTGATCTTTAAAGATTGTGTTGATGCGGTCAAGAGGTGCCACTCTTGCCAGGTGTTCACATGTAATATGCGCTTGAAACCTACCCCATTACATCCCATTATCACTATCGGTCCCTTCACTAAGTGGAGGATCGATTTTATGGATTGCAACCCAGCTTCGGCTAGGGGGCACCATCATATTATAGTGGCTATTGATTACTTCACGAAATGGGCTGAGGCTATGCCTATAGTAAAATCCAATAGTGAGACAGCCACTCACTTTGTGTTCAACCAAATCATTACTTGGTTCAGGATTATGAAAGAGCTTGTCACTAACCATGGCTCGCACTTTCAGAATCGTATGATGGAAGAGTTAGCATCCGAGTTACGGTATAAGAAAGAGCATTCCTCTTCTTATTACCCTCAAGCGAATGGATAGGTAGAGGTTGTGAATAAATCACTTAAATCCATTATCCAATGAACCATTGCACAGAGCAAGAATAATTGGCACATCATGTTATATTTTTCTTTGTGGGCATATCGAACCGCTATTAAGACTGCCACTGGTTTTTCTCCATATCAACTCGTACATGGATTGGAGTCGATATTTCCAGTTGAATGCGAGATTCCTTCTTTGAAACTAGCTGTAGAACTCTTACCAGATACTTCCCCATTGGAGGAGCATTTGGTTCACCTTGAGCAACTTGATGAGCAACATCAAGATGCCTTGGTGGCTCTAGAAGTCAATAAGCGTCACGTAAAGATCCACTACGATAAGTCTGTCCATCCAAGGAGGTTTAGTGAAGGAGACTTGGTCCTTTTGTGGGATCAACCGAAAGAACCCTTGGGGGAAGGGAAATTTAATCCTATGTGACGGAATCCTTACGTGGTCAAGCGTGTGTTAGAGAAGGGTGCGTATGAGTTAGTGGATTACAAAGGAACGGCCTTGGCGGAGCCTAGAAATGGGCTCTATCTTAAAAAATGCTATACATAATTTTCAGCCAGGGCTACTTATTGTATATTATTGTACAGTTTTGCATAGTTAGGTATTTTTCTTATCATGATCAGGTTTGTGATTAGTTTCCATTTCTTTTGGCAGATGTCAATGGAATATTCCACCTACATAGGATTCGCGGATGGTGCAAGCCATCACACTCAACACTCAGCCTCTGCTGCTTGGGTGATTTATACTCCTATGGGTCAGGTACTGTCTTTAGGAGGCATATATCTATGGCCATATTCCAACAATGTTGCTGAATATAGTGCCGTTATTGAGGTTATACGGGATGCCATTTCACATGGAATTCTCTCTCTTCAAGTATGTCTTGATTCGGAGTTAGTAGTGTCACAGCTTAATGGTTTGTACCATGTTAGAGATCCGACGTTATTGAGAAGATTCTTACATGTGAGATTGTTAGAACGACAATTTGACAACATAACATATATACATATTCCAATAAATAATAATCAAGTTACTGACTCATATGATAACTACATGTTAGATTGACATTTGTTTCATTCATAGTAAATTAATCACAAACACAATTTTTACACTTGTAAATCAATAAACCGATCACCATAAAAACGTTTTATACAAAAACCAAAATGTGGTAATACATAGTGCCATAATACAAAATTGGGGCTCTCGAGCCACCAACATATAATACACGGTACTACAAAATGTATACACTCCCAGGTGTCTAGTCCTATGGAGGAGGAGGAGGGTTGTGATCATGGAAGGTCACTACGGCTCTAGATAGCTGTCGGAATAATCACACCCATGTATGTGGTACACCCACAACTTGTCACTGCATAGCCTTAGGAAAGTCCTCGACTTGCACCATGGGAATCCTATGTGTCCATCTCACAAAATTTGTATGAATGCCCTGGAGTGTCCGCTCTGCATCCACACCTGTGATATCATCTCCTCTTCCCCTCCATCTATGACGTGGGAAGCCCTCTGGCCACCATGGTCCCACATATACACATAAATGGTAGATGTCACTATGTATTGTCATGCAAAAATATGTCTTTTTGATTCCATATAATCAAGAAAACATAAAAAATTAAATAACTAAAAAATTCAAAAAGAGAGGGTCAAGATTCGTTACCTATATTGCGATATGCCGATCTTGGTGGTAGCGGCATGTCTGGGTCCCCCCGAAAATCTATCCCTGCATAGGGGTAGTCAATGATGACAACTATCTGTCATCGCCACCATGGAAAGAAGTCAGCTAGATATGGGTTGGCCACCCTACCACCCCCGAGTCTATGCATAGCATCTTCCCAACGCCGTTGGGATGGATCTCGAACCCTATGAAGAGGAACGCCCACTCTGGGGCTCAATCCTGGAACACGCTTGAAGAAAAACATGCTCAGAATACTGCTGAACCCAAATTTTTGCACTCTACCTGCCTTACACTCACAGAGCTGATGTTTCATGTTGCTCAGTAGTGTAGTGCTCCAGTCATAGATCGTGGGTCTCATGCACTCCATTGCATAGAACATCAGAGGCTGCGAGGCCTGGTGGAGTGATGTCAATCCTGCTATCCTACCCAATGTCAATAGTATGGCCTTTAGGCCCAGCACCTATATAGCATTGGTAGGGACCTGAATCCCCACCTTCTCTATGTCTGGATAGTAGTACATCGTAATGTACTTGTCGATAGTCAGGCCACCTCTTGGCCCACCATGAGAATGAAGGTTCACCACTTCCCCTCATCTATAAAGTCCTGTAATGAAGTATATGTCCTCCACCTCTATAGTGAGTGACATCCCATCTATCTGGAAGGACTCTGATTCTAGATCCCAGTAATCCACCAGCATCGGTAGTATTCTTGGTTTGTCTCTCAAGCCACCAAGACACCAAAACTTGTAGAGTTCGCATGCACATAGAGCCTATTGAGCCATTAAATCAGCCCTTACTGCTTCCTGTACCTCACCATGTTCATGCTCTCTCCATTCTAGGACCATCTTGCACAAGAAATTGCCAATTTACCCATTAGATTATTGAAAAAATCTTATGCGCGGCCTCATATTCGACTGTTTTCAAAATAGTCACGTGTGTACGTGGGTTTGAGGTCATTTTCTGCGTATGTCCATCCCTATATGCGGAAAAACCATCGATTCCCGCATGGGCCACAGCTCCTATTTTAGTTGGGCCTAGAAACCTGAATTTACCATGGAATTTGACAAAATTTGCATCAAAATGAAAGAGAAGAGCATGGGTAAATACTTGGAAGAAACAGTAGTGGATTCCGCCAGCTGGATCTCCTAGAATTCGCTGTTGAAAATCTCAGCTCAAATGGGTAAAAGTTTCAAATGTTTTATAATATTTTGGACTATTTACTATTTATAGAAAATTTTCAAATATTTGAAAATTTTTACCCCCTTTCCTATAGTTTCGACATTTTCTAACCATTTTGGACCGTTTTTGACATAATGCATGATGTAGAGGACCTTTTTCAGTGTTGTTTTAGCTGTTGGATTGACCCGTTCATGCTGATCTTAGGTATCATTTCTAAACTGGAATATAGGTTAGATTTCATCACCATTTGCATTTTTCATGACCTTATGACCATCTCATCATGACCTTAGGTACGAACCCACTCTATTATGTCACAGAACCCTCTTGTTTCTTTTGAAGTGGCATGATATGAGTGGTAGACCTTCACCTTACATGGGTACCCTAGTTAGCACCTTATTTTCATTTGGTTCCCATGCTGACGTTTTCTCCTTTAGGGTGTGGGAGTATGTTGTATAGTACTACCATGACATTTCGCAAGAGCCTCATACTCCTCTTGATCTTTTGCTGGCCTATATCCCTCAGGACTCCCTCATCTCAAGTTGTGAATGCAATATCATGAGCTTTTCCTGCCTCATTGAGCTTTATGCTCGCTTCCCTGACATTGCGTTTCATCCATATAGCCCAAGCTTGTCTCATGTCTAGCCATGCAGAGCCATTTTTATCCTTCGCAGCTTGTTTCCCTTTCTACTGGGAGGGGATTTTCCCCCGAGTGTCGATATCCTACACATGTATCCTTGCATTGAGCATACGTATGTTCCACTGCTTGGAACTAGTTTGTTTTCCTTTATGACACTCATCTCCTCCTAGTATGTAACTAAAAAGCTATTTTATTCTTTTTTCAAGCTTTTTAAATAACTAAAAAAGTCCAAAAAAATAAAATAAAAAAACAAAAAGTCGGACAAGGAAAGATGTTATCTGTGGCAGCTATCGAGTCGTGTCGCCTTCGAACAGAGCACTGTATATCACATCCATTGGTTGGGTTATAGTTTGACTTTAGGAGCTGTACTCGTTTATCTGAGTTTATCTCCACCGACTGGTTAAACTTCCAGTCCCTATGGAGCCTCTCTCGATGCCTCGTGTGTCGCATAGATGTCCCAATTTGTATATCAAGTCTATGCTACCTTTATTCAGTCACCCTATGCCATTATGCTCTTGTTCGAAGGAAGTTGAAACCTGTGTCGACCATTCCTCAGTTATCTTGACTTTGCATGTCGGCCATTCCCAGTACAGTTATTGGTTCGTGCACCTTATGATCAAGTTCTTCCACATTATACAGCTTTTATGAGTACCTCGTCTTGAATGATGGGGGGTTCCTTAATGCCCTCCTTCCAGCAGATTTCATCGCATCGACTTCAGATCATTTATTCTGGGATTGGATTCTAGAGTCATTTTGAGTGCCTTGAGAATTGTAGTCATCAGTGGCAGGTTCTCTCGCCATCGACAGTCTTTGGGAATACATCAATGTCCCCTGATCGATGGATCCTCCCAAGTGTTCAACATCAACAGATGTATTCACACTTGTTAGTTTGCACTATAGTACCTTGATTCCCATTTTCATTATCGGTGGGTAATCTCGCTTCTATTAACGGTATACATTAATGACCGGTAATCAGATGATGGACTACTATGTTCGACCTCAACACCTCTATTCACATAGTAGGACATGTACTTGTAGCAGTTTGTGTAGAAGACTTTCTAGATTGGTGGCATCTTTTATATGCTACCTCCTTGATTGTGCCAGTGTTCATGACATATCAGGTCTCGTGACTTGATCCAGTATATGTCAGACATTTCCAACCACTATGGAGATCTTGATCTATTATATATCTTCATACATTATGTATATCATGGTCCTTTGTATATCTTCATCATAGAGATTATGATCGATGTATATTGTACGTGGTGATGACCACTCATGTGATATCTTGTATCATGCCTATTCATGGCCATTGTACTCTTATGTATCCGGGACTGCTATATGTATTTGTAGTTATATGCAGAGTTGTATTATTGTACTATGCTAATTGGGTGGTTGGTATTCCATTTGGGATCCTTCATCACTCCACTTCTGGTATGGAATTATAATGTATTTTGGCCATCGTATGACCCCTATGACCTCACACATTAGGGGGCATCTGTTATAGTTTATTTCACCACTCTAGGTGAATCACACTTTGTATGGCCTTCCCCTATCTTGCTGCAGACTCCTTAGACCCCATGGACCATCTTTTGTCCTTTAATGTTTCCTTGACCATCCCTAAAAACATTTGAAAATCCATATACGCGAATTTTAAACCTTTAATCACGTACATACGCGGGTTTTACCACTAAAACCACATACATCGAGATGTGTACAAAAATCCAAATCCTTTTGGAGTTTTCCTTGACATGGATCCAACTCACTCGACTCCTGTCCTTCCCTATGCCTTGAGATCGCTCGGATTCAACCTTTCATTTCCCCTTTGAAAAGCTATACAAGGAACTCTATGGTACATTGAAGGCATATGAGAGAATTGAGAGCAAAGAAACTATAGTCCATTGTTGCCAGAACTTATGCTTGAGTCTGCATCCCTTTGTCCCTTGGAGCACTAGTGTGCTATTCCCAAGCTTGCGTTTTGCTTGTAAACTTGCTATCGAGAGATGGAGGATTGAAGTGGTGGAGGCCCAAGTGGGGGATTTAGTTTCTCTAGTTCGCAGACGTGCCATCAAAGGTTGTATCTTGTAATCTCTGATTTACATTAATAGAAATATCTTTTCCTGTCCAATAATGTGTGTTTGAATGGATATGTTATCCATTGGATTATGTCAAATGCTTAGACATTATTGATTATATATGATAGAATAGATCTAACACCATGATATATAGAATGCTTGTATTGTTTACTTGTTGTTGAGGAAGTAATCTATCAATTCAAGTTGAAGTTGGAAAGCTCAACGGGGATCTACTTCAACCATCCAGAATAAGGTACGAGGTCTAATCCTTTAGTGTTAGATATTTAATTTCTATTGCATATTGGAAAATATTGATTTCTGGAGTCAAGCTGTCTATTGTGGTACCCCAAGCCATAGGAATTTCCCTCCGTAACAATTTCCAGGGAACGAAAGTGCAAATCATCCCTGGGAGGGACGACAAAGTTTATAAAGATTAAGAAAAGATTTTTGTGGGCAAACATGAATTGTTGTCACTAAAGAAGGTTGTATATTTTCCCTGGTGATTCCAGTTTTAAGATTATTTCAATATTTCAAAAGACATCCTGGCTTCGAAAAGACATACACGAGGTAATTCTGATACTGAAGTTTTACGAAGTTTGGAGGATCCAGAAAAATTATTTAAGAAAAAAGACAAAGAAAGAGTAGATATTTTTCTATTTGGTGCATCATCTTCTCAAAATTTTCATAGCATCTTTGATCAAAAATGGGAAATTGATATTGAAAAGGGTTTGGTGAAATCTAAATCTGAGTCTGATCTTGAAAATGTTGAATTTAACTTTTGACGATTAGAATATTATTTGCTTGATTCCCTTTGGAGAGATATTCAACTATCTACAAAACTTGAAGAAGCACCTATTATTCAAAATATTAAAAAATCCTCAGTCCCTCCAATTCCACCTAGATTAATGGCAGCCAGATTTTCTCCTTTACGTTTACCTATTGTCTTGCATGATCTTCCTCAAAATTATTCTTAGAGAATTTATTTATTTGATGGAGAAGGAAGCATAACAGCAAAGAAACATGTAGCTAAATTTGAATATTTTGTCGACTTGGAGGAAGTCAATTATATGGATGTTAAAATGCAGTTGTTTGCTGAGAGTTTATCAGGGGAAGTGAAGAAATGGTTTAACGATTTGCCAGTTGCATCAATCCTAACTTTTCAAGCTTTCCAAAATGCATTTTTAGAAATATGGGATGACAAACAGAGCCCTTTGCATCTTTTGTCCCAATATAATAGTCTCAAGAAATGAGGTTTTGAATTTGTTCATGAATTTGCAAGCAGGTTTATGAGAGTTTATAATTCCATTCCAAAAGATATAAAACCTTCTCCGGCTGCTGCTAAACTTCATTATGCTGGGGCTTTTGATAATGACTTTTCTTTTTAATTAATAGAGAGACAATAAACAAGTCTTGTTGCTATGTTCATAGATTCTTTAGAAGTGGAAGCACAAATGATGGCGAGTGGACAGATGAAACAAAGAGACATTGATAGGAGGAAAACAAGAGAAGAAAATATGCCTTCTACTTCTTGTTCTGAAACTAATATTAAATTTGAAATGATTTTGAAGAAAATGGAGAAGTTAATAGATAGATTAGTTGTGGACAATAGATCATTCAATAGAGAACAAGCTGATCCTCGAATCAGAAATCTGAATTTTAGAAGGCCAAATCCTCCTATGCCTCCACAAAATAGGTAAAGAGATATGAGAAACCCAAGGAATCAAGAATAGCAACATATTCTACCACCTTTCCCTAAGAATTATGTCACAGATGAAGAGGATCCTGCTAAGAATGAAATTCATCTTTTTGGGGAATTAGATTCAAAGATATATCTTACTGAGGAAGAACATCACATGTTTGCATAGGAAGATGGAAATAAATATTTTGAAAGGGAGTCGGAGCAATATCAGAGGGGTTATTTACATGCTATGGATGATGTACAAAGGAATATCAGATTGAGAAACAAAGAGGTTGTTGTAAATAAAGGGAGGCTAAATCCAAATCAGCCTTCCACAAGTTCATTAAATACAGAAAAAGGAAAGGAAATACAAAAGGATTTGTAAATAAGGAAGTTGAGAATAAAATAGAAAAAACAAAAGGAACAAAAGAAGTGGTACCATTAGATGTAGAGAAAGTTAATTCTAGTTTCAATTTGCAGAATGAACTTTTTAAGTTGAAAGTCTCTCTTCCTTTTAATGAGTTGTTGAGAAATAATGAGTACAGGAATATGATAACAAGGATGGTTAAAGGTCAAGGAGAATTTTAGTCTGAAATTTTAGAGTTAACAGATGATAATCCTACTATTTAATTTGGGTCAAAAGTTGAAAGTATAGATGATGAAGAAGTTCCTTCTTTTTATTTGAGTTCGAATGTGCATGATATGGTGGTACATAATGCAATGTTAGATTCAGGTGCATCACATAATCTAATTCCAAAAGAAGTAGTTGAAAGTTTGGGATTGGAAGTAACAAGACCTTATAAATATTTGTATTTCTTTGATTCCAGGAGGATGAAGTGTCTCGGTTTAATTAAAGATATGGTAGTAACTTTGAATAAATTTCCAAGTAAAACAATAGTAATGGATGCGGTAGTGGCCGACATTCCATTAAAATTTGGGGTGTTGTTATCAATGTCTTGGACTTTAAAGTTGAAGGGTAGCTTACAAATGGACATGTCATATGCCACTATTCCTATCTAAGATGGGAGTAGGAGGTTGTATAGTGAGAAAAGAACTCCTTATGTAGCGAGCAGTGAAGATAGACCCAAAATTCATCATATATATACTATCAATACTGAGTTGGATTCTTCTATTTTATTTAATGATATTGTCCCATGTGATTTGGAGTCTACATTGCAAATGAAATATGAAAAGAATAAAGAAGGAGTGATAGAACAAAATGCTTTGGAAAAGAAACAGAAAAGAGATGGTTTGTGGACTATGTATTTTGATGGATCGGTGGCAAAGGTTGGCACTAGTGTTGGTGTATATATAATTTCTCCTATCGGGGATTTTAAAGCTTTATCATATAAGTTAACATTTGAATGCATGAATAATGTGGCTGAATATGAAGCTCTGTTACTTGGGTTGCATGCATTGAAGGATTTGGGAGCACAAAGGATAAGAGTTTTAGGAGATTCAGAGCTTGTGATAAAACAAGTGAATGATAGTTATCAAACCAGACATCCTCGGATGAGAGTTTACAGAAATGAAGTGTTTGTGCCAGAATTTGTTCTCAGACTACAGAAGAACAAGCCTACACAATCTCAATAAACTCAATTAAGTAAAATAGGTATTCTAGGTTTTTTGTTGTACAGTTTGAAGAAAAAAGGGAAAACATTCATAAGACCAAAGAAAACACTAAATCATATGCATTTGAATTACTGAGATGCATAACATATAAACCATAATATAACAGAGTAAACACAATACTGAGTTTCACCCATAGTTAGCAAGAATTTCAAGCATAAAAACATTAAACAAGAAATGAATATACCAACTGAGTAATTAACACAAATTAGAAATGAAACCAGTCAATAATATAAAGGGCATATAGTGCATATATTTCATAGTTCAATCATCAAAAAAACATAAGAGTATTTACACTTAGCTCATAAACCAAGCCTAATAGCCTCCCCTTGTCAGCAAAAATCGAACCCTTCTCCTGGACCATTGTCCAGATTTTATAATTACAAAGAAGTAATTATATATTCCCTTCATTAGGTATAATTTGAAACTAATTAGTAGTTACATTAACTAACTTTCAACTAATTGACTAAAAATAGCAAAATTGGATTCCTGGTAAATATAACGAATTTATGAAAAATAGGTGTCAAAGAAGCTTCCCTATCTCTTAAACTGTGACACCTATGCAAACACGGAGAGAGGTTTTTTTGAATGGGTCTATGATGGACAAAAAATTTTCTTGGTTTTTAAAAATTCATCTTCAATCAATCACAATATTCCCCGCAAGATGAAGACTAAAATAGAAAAATATTAAATCTTTTTTAAAACCCTGAAAAATAGGTTGTAAATATTAAACTGAATCTTTCAAATATTGATAGTTGTTGCCAAACTGAGAGAGGTTTTTATGAATTAGTATATTATGAAAAAAAACCTATTTTTTTTTTCTAAAATTCATCTCCATTAGCTCTTTTTCTGCAGTCAATTGAAATAACCAAAAACAGGGAAAACATAGCATAATTCTCAATAATCTTTGCACACTCCAAGATTTCTCTCAGTATTTTATTTGCAATCACTAATCCTTCATTGATTTCATGTAGGTACTCAATTTGATGCTTGTATTTCTTAATACTCCTTTGTAGATTTTCCTTTTCATAATCAATACATTTACCTTCTACTATTGGCTGCATCCCTTCTAGTATCCATGGGATTTTTAGCTTCTTGAATATTTCTTCATCCTCCTTCATATACTCTGTAAAGGTCTCAGAAATTTTTGAATGTTCTTCAGCTTCAATACTGGACTGTACTGCTTCTTTAATTTCCTCTCTTTTTTCCATACAAGAACTCTTTATATCATTTTGCTGTTGTTCTTGAATCATCTTATTTCAAACTTCTATGAATATGCCTGAGATCTTGGTATCAATGAAGACTGATTTATATTTTGAAACTATTGGTTTTTTACCCTTCATAAATTCTTTGTTTTCATGCTTACTATCTTCCAATTTCTTCTGAGATGATGAATCTTCTATTACTGTAACCTTTTTCTGAGCCAGTTTGGGATTTAATAACTTCTTCATATTTAACCTAAGTTTGTTCTTTGGCCCTGTATTGGGCCTCCAAACTGATCCAACCTCTCTTAACATTTCAAAGCTTTCCCTTGATGTGTAATTGAAGCTAATTCAACAACTTTCATTTTCTTTCTTCGTGACACTGTCTGTTCTTCAGAATGGGTATGCATTTCTTTTTTAGAATGAACCCTAGCTTCATTGGTAGTAGGAACCGTAGCCTCATCAGATAAGTATTTTTCATCCTCTTTAGAAAGCACTGTAATAGGGATCTACTTCTTCTCCTTAACATCTTCCTCTTCACCTTGATTTTATTATCCAGGTAAAACATCTTCCACTGGCTCAACTTCCTTTATCTCTAAATTTGAAACTCTTCCTTCCTTAACATTAACTCCCTATCCAAGTTCAATGTTTTCATTTTCCTGATTTGAAGCTTCTTGATCTTTGACTATGACCTTCTTTTTGAGTTTCTTGATTACAATCTGACCCTTATCTAACTGTCTCTTCTAATACTTCTCCTCCTTCTCAGTTTTGAAACCTAACCAAAATAAGAAGTGTTCCCATGTCTTCTCTCTTTTCTGCAATATAGTACTTATGATCAGTTTTATGATCCCATGGTGAAAAATTGATTGTTTTGTAGGATCCTAATGTTCTTTCACCCTACTTGACATCTTTTGTAAACTTCTCAAAAAGAAGAAAGGAAGCTTCATCTTGGATTCATGACTGAGATGGTGAAGGAATCTAAAATGATACTTAAACACAAAGGAAAATCTCCCCTCACAAGTGACATAGCTTTGTAAGATTTTGATAGGATCTATCCACTCAGGTTTAAAATTTTGAATAGGAACACCCTTTCCCGATTTTTCTACTACACCTGGAAGTAGATATCTATGAGCATCAAAAGTGAAGGGTACCTTTTTGAACCATAATTCTCCCTCATCCAGAATTCTTGTTGCTTCTGCTAGTAACTCCCTGGTTAGTTTGAACTTCAAAGTGTATAAA
>LPNX011097216.1:167530-186641 GCA_001517045.1 Pseudotsuga menziesii | reverse complement strand
AGGTGCCACCTAATTAAGCTAGTGGGTGAATAATTAATCAAATAATGATTAATTATTTTATCCTAAGTTGTGAGTGGGTTTAATATATTCCAACACAAAGTGTCGAAAGGCACTACATCCTTGTCTAAACATTGAGTGAATTTGTAAGAAACCTCTGAGTGATAACCTTCAATGTTTTCAAAGAACACCAACCACCCTACTTCTGCAAATAATTGTGCACAATCTGGAAATTTTTGAACCCAACTTAAGTCTGAGGGTTCTTCCCTATTAGTATTACCAATATTTTTCATTTTGAACTATTGTCAAATGGATTCTGTCAATAAAACACACTCTAACTGTCTTCAAATATTGATAAACTGATAGACAATACTATATAAGGGAACCCTAAAAACCCTAAATTGAAGTCTTCTCATTTAAGTTGGTAAATACTTTAATTCCATGACTGAGAATCCATCATTTAGTATCAATTAGGATTAAAAACTAATAATATACCATAAATTTGGTCATTAATCCTCTCTTTAGAAAAAAACCCAAACTATAAACCTTGATAATCAGTTTGCATCTTACCTGTTAAAACGACTAATCCAGCTGCTAGAATCTCGTTCTCTTAACTGTCAAGTGTCGAATTACATGTCCCAATCTTCTTTGACCGCTTTGATAGATCTAGACGACCGCTCTTTTAAGCCCTAATTTTCGCTCTGTTTCAAAATTCCGATTACCAAGTACTGATTTTTCGCCATGACCTTCACCTACTCTACATGCACTTCAGGGAATAGGTGATTCAAAAAGCCTTTGTCTCATTATGGTTTTCTATCATTATGCGTCGTTGATGCAATAAACCTCCACGATTCACCCTCATGATAATATTTACACGTCTCACAGTGATTATTCTAAAAGACACATGTATCAAATCCATCACTAAGTATGATTAACATCTTATGTGTGAGAATTCCACAGAAAACTAAACCAGAAATGATGATTTTTGACTTGCGTGACTTTCTTATAGCGCGCTTGTGTAACATTATCTGGCTTACGCTACAGGAATACCTATTTTATGATTTTTTTAACCAAAACTCCAAACAAAGTGTTGTTTTTTGGTAAATAACTTTAAATAAGGTCTTATGATATTTCTTTAGAACCTTTCATAAATATATACATCCTATAAGCCCATAAAACCATGAAATTAATTAAGTAAAGCAAAAATTAAAAAGAAAACCTATTAAATCAACTATAAACATAAGCCTAAAATCAAAATATTTTAAAAGAAACCAAGGTAAAAACTTTAAAACAATAAGAAAAATCATATTTTTAAGAGAAGCAAATGGTTAAAAAATAGAAAAAAAAAATAGGCTATAACATCTGGCTCCTACTGTGGGATGAAGTCCTCCCTATGAGGGTTCAAGAACCTATATACTAGTGCCTTCTGTAACTAAAACTACCTGCTATTTTGCAAAAAATCCATTGGGCTATGGAGTCTTTATTCAATCCTTCACACACTGATATATACAATGAAAATCAAATCTCTTTCTTTGAGGAACCTTCCATCTATTGAATCAAATTGTAATCCCATTTCCAATGTAACCAGGAAAAAATTTCATCAACCCACCAAAACTTGTTTCCAACTCTGAATATATATATAATCGGAAATATTAGAAAACATGAAGAGCAAAGATCTAGCAAATTATACTCACTTTCAACAAATGGTGTCTCTAAAATAATAGATTTATAACTTAGTATTGACTCTAAATAATCTGCCACTAGATCATAAAAATTTCCAAAAGTTACCTCTTCTTGTTCTCTGAAAAAGATAGGCTGTCCATAAGAATATTTTTTTCCATGAATATCAAGTAGGCACTGGCGATAAAAGACATTAGTATCAGCCTGAATTTCCTTTGGAATTTTTTGGACAGTATCATCAATAATGTCAACAAGCTGAACCTCCTTTTCCACGCTGTCTTCAAATGGATAACTATCATGCATTGGATTTGGCTGTTCAAGGATAATGGACTGAATGCATTCCTAAATTTGCTGATCAGATTGTGCCGTATCACACACCTCACACATTTTTGGGTCTTTCTTTTCAATTTAATCATCATATTTATTAAAAATTAGAGCATCTTCATAATGGTTTTGAACAACAGATGTATCATAACCATGAATATAAGAAACTTCTTAAAAAATGCTAACAACCTGGATTTCATCGGTTTTAGTATCAAAACAAAATGGAATAGAATATAATTCATCATAGAATTCTTACCTTGGAACCCTAATCTCTTCATCATAACGAGGAGCATTTTGGGAAATTTCGAATGATGATGCTAAAGGTTCATATTTTTATTCAATACACCACCGATCTTTAACACAACATTGATTTCCAATAGTTTGTTGAACAAAAGATTGACCTTCAAGATGATTAGTATTCAAATGATTATTAGGAGTGTTGAAATCATTATGAGAATATTCCAAACTATCTCTGCTGATCTCATCACTAGAATAATCTTCAACCTGACCTAAAATAACAACTTGATTGTCATAATGATCATGGAATTCTTCCTTGACAATAGTATCTGAAAGTGTTACCTCTTCATCTTCAACAAATTTTGAAACTACAACTTCTTCATGATATGTTTTGAATCCTTGATTATACTTATCATCATGATTTAGTGAATCAGAAATTGTATTATAAAAATCACCCTGCTCACAACAATCTTTAAAAAATAATTCAGCTGAGAACACATACTTACAATGTTTCTGAAAACATGTGTGGAATTCTTTCAGTGAGGAAATGCTAGCAGCAGGAAGAGAAAAATACCATTCTCATGCATCTTGCTCGAGTGAATACATGAACATCTTCATGCTGTATATTTAACTGAACCATATGTTGATGAAATCTGATTAGGTGATCTGAAGGATTATCCTCTTTGCTTTCTCTAAACTATGGAAGACAATATCCCCAAACATCCATAGTAGGTACTGGATTTGGAAAACCTGGAACATCAAGAAAATTGAAAGGTGCAAACCTTCAAGCCAGAATGGCTTCCATGGTCTTTGGCCTCTACATCTTGAACCACTGGAGTCGCCAATCAATTTGTCAAGATAGATTTTGTTTTTCCTCCTCATAAAGTGGAAAGGGTGATAGTAGGTCAAATTAATTAGGGCTGCATAAATATGGGGATGACTGAGACCTTTTGATTTTCCTAGCTTTTTTCAAAATCAATTATGGGTCTGAAACACCCAGTTGTAAAGGTGAACTAGGTCTACTCCCTATTCCAACTCCCTTAGTCACCACTGTGAAATACTGGTGAAAAGTAGTCTTTAAAATTTGCTGGTTTAAGTTCACCTCTCAAAATGAGTGAAATGATAAGTATCCCAGGGAAAATAGGTTTTCAACTTCATCCCTGACAATGGCGCCAAAGATGTTTGCGCCAGAATTTGTTCTAAGACTACAAAAGAACAAGGCAACATAATCTCAATAAATTCAATTAAGTAAAATAGGTATTCTAGGGTTTTGGTTGTATAGTTTGAAGACAAGGGGAAAAACATTCATAAGACCAAAGAAAACACTAAATCATGAGCATTTGAATGACTGAGATGCATAATGCATAAACCATAATCCAACAGAGTAAACAAAATATTGAGTTTGACCCACAGTTAGCAAGCATTTCAAGCATAAAAACATTAAACAGGAAATGAATATACCAATTGAGTAATTAACACAAATTAGAAATAAAACCGGGCAATAATATAAAGGGCATATAGTGCATATATTTCATAGTTCAATCATCAAAAACACATCAAAGTTTTTACACTTAGCTCATAAACCAAGCTTGATAGCCTCCCCTTGTCAGCAAAAATCGAACCCTTCTTCTGTACCATTGTTCATATTTTATGTTTACAAAGAAGTAATTCTATCTTCCCTTCATTAGGTCGAATTTGAAACTACTTGGCAGTTACATTAACTAACTTTCAACTAATTGACTAGAAATAGCAAAATCGGATTCCTGGTAAATATGGCGAATTTATGAAAAATAGGTGTCAAAGAAGCTTCCATATCTCTCAATCCATGACACCTGTGCAAAACCTGAGAGAGGTTCTTGTGAATGTGTCCATGATGGACAAAAATATCTCTTGTTTTTTAAAATTTTTATCTCCAATCAATCATTATATTCCCCATAAGATGAAGACTAAATCAGAAAAATTAAATGTTTTTTAAAACCTTGAAAAATAGGCTGTAAAGATTAAACTGAATCTTTGAAACCTTGATAGATGTTGCAAAACTGATAGAGGTTTTTGTGAATGGGTATATTATGAACCAAAAACTCTTTTTGTTTTCTAAAATTGATCTCCATCAGCTCGTGGTCTGCACTCAATTGCAATAACCCGGAACAAGAAAAACAGAGCATAATTCTCAATAATCTTTGCACACTCCAAGTTTTCTTTCAGTATTTTATTTGTAGTCACTAATCCTTCATTGGTTTCATGCAGGTACTCAATTTTATACTTGTATTGCTTAATACTCCTTTGCATATTTTACTTTTCATAATCAATACATTTACCTTCTACTATTGGTTGCATCCCTTCTGGTATCCATGGGATTTTCAGCTTCTTAAATATTTCTTCATCCTCCTTCATATACTCTGTCAAGGTCTCAAGAATTTTTTAATGTTCTTCAGCTTCAATACTGCACTTAACTGCTTCTTCAATTTCCTCTCTGTTTTCCATACAAGAACTATTTATATCATTTTGTTGCTGTTCTTGAATCACCTTATTTTAAACTTCTATGAATATGTCTGAGATCTTGGTATCAGTGAAGACTGATTTATATTTTGAAACTATTGGTTTTTTACCCTTTATAACTTCTTTGTTTTCATCCTCACTATCTTCCAATTTATTTGGAGATGATGAATCTTCTATTACTGTAACTTTTTTCTCAGCCAGTTTGGGATCTAATAGCTTCTTCATATTTAACCTAAGTTTTTTCTTTGGCCCTGTATTGGGCCTCCATACTACTCCAACCTCTCTTAACATTTTCAAAGCTTTCCCTTCATGTGTAATTGAAGCTAATTCAATAGCTTTCATTTTTTTTTTTTTTGTGACACTGTCTGTTCTTCAGAATGGGTATGTATTTTTTGTTTAGAATTCATTGGTAGTAGGAGCCCTAACCTCATCAGATAAGTATTTTTCATCCTCTTCAGAAAGTATTGTAATAGGGCTCTACTTCTGCTCCTTAACATCTTCCTATTCACCTTGATTTTATTCTCTAGGTAAAACATCTTCCACTGGCTCAACTTCCTTTATCTCTAACTTTGAAACTCTTCCTTCCTCAACATTAACTCACTGTCCAAGTTTAATGTTTTAATTTTCCTGATTCGAAGCTTGTTCTGGTTTATCAACTTCTTCATCTTTGACTATGACCTTATTTTTGAGTTTCTTGATCAAAATATGACCCTTATCTAACTGTCTCTTCTGAGACTGCTCCTCCTTCTCAGTTTTGAAACTTGACCAAAATAAGAAGTGTTCCCATGTCTTCTCTCTTTTTTGAAATATAATACTTATGATCATTTTTATGAGCCCATGGTGAAAAATTGATTGTTTTGTATGATCCTGATGTTCTTTCACCCTACTTGACATCTTCTGTAAACTTTTCAAAAATAAGAAAGGAAGATTCATCTTGGATTCATGACTGAGATGTTGAAGGTATCTAAAATGATACTTAAACACAAAGGCAAATCTCCCCTCACAAGTGACATATATTTGTAAGATTTTGATAGGCTTTATCCACTCAGGTTTGAACTTTTGAATAGGAACACCCTTTCCCCAGTCTGCTACTACACTTGGAAGTAGATATATCTAAGCATAAAAAGAATTCTCCCTCATCCATAATTCTTGTTTCTTCTACTAGTAACTCCCTAGTTAGTTTGAACTTCAAAGTGTGAAAATACACTACATCCTTGTCAACATTGAGTGAATTTGTAAGAAACCTCTGAGTGATAACCTTCAATATTTTCAAATAATACCGACCACCCTACTTCTGCAAACAATTGTGTACAATCTAGAAAGTTTTGAACCCAACATAAGTCTGAGGGTTCTTCCCTATTAGTCTTACCACTCTTTTTTATTTTGAACTATTTTCAAATGGATTCTCTCAATAAAACACACTTTGACTGTCTTCAAATATTGATAAATTGACAGACAATACTATATAAGGGAACCCTAAAAACCCTAAATTGAAGTCTTCTCATTTAAGCTAGTAAATACTTTAATTCCATGATTGAGAATCCATCATTTAGTATCAATTAGGATTAAAAAATAATAATCTTCCATTAATTGGGTCATTAATCCTTTGTTTAGAAAAAAACACAAATTATAAACCTTGATAATCAATTTGCAGCCTACCTGTTAAAACGACTAATCCAGCTTCTAGAATCTCCTTCTCTTAACTGTCAAGTGTCAAATTGCATGTCCCAATCTTCTTTGATCACTTTGATAGCTCCATATGACCGCTCCTGAAAGCCCTAATTTTCACTTTGTTTCAAAATTTCGATTAGCAAGTGTTGATTTTTCACCATGAACTTCACCTGATCTACATGCACTTCAGGGAATACGTGACTCAAAACGCCTTTGTCTCATTATGGTATGCTGTCATTATGCATCGTCTCAGTAAGAAACTGCCACGATTCACCCTCATGATAATATTTACACCTGTCACAGTGATTATTCTAAAAGACACACATATCAAATCCATCACTGAATATGATTAACATCTTATTTGTGAGAATTCTGGAGCAAACTAAACCAGAAATGATGTTTTTTTATTGGCGCGACTTTCTTGTAGTGCGCCTATGTAACTTTTTATAGCTTGCACTACATGAATACCTATTTTATGATTTTTTTAACCAAAACTCCAAACAAAGTGTTGTTTTTTGGTAAATAACTTTAAATAAGGTCTTATGATGTTTCTTTAGAACCTTTTAGAAATATATACATCCTATAAGCCCATAAAAACCATGAAATTAATTAAGTAAAGAAAAAATTAAAAATAAAACCTACTAAGTCAACTATAAACATAAGCCTAAAATCAAAATATTTTAAAAGAAACCAAGGTCAAAACTTTAAAACAATAAGAAAAATCATATTTTTAAGACAAGCAAATGGTTCAAAAATAGAAAACAAAAACATGCTATAACATGAAGTATGGGATATGTTTGGTAATTATTTTATAGAACATATAATAAGGTGATTCCAAGATATGAGAATACAGTAGCATATTCTTTGGCGATTACTGCTGGTAAATTTAAAACTCCAAGTGCTGGTCAAATAAAGTATCAAGTAGAAATTGTAAATAGACCATCTATACCTGATAATTCTAAATATTGGCAAGTATTTGAGGATGATATGCAGATACAAAGATTTTTGGAATTGTCTGGTGAGTTTGTAAACACTCATATTGATGCTGAAAATGATAACAACGAAAATTTCCAAGATGTTGAAGAAAACGAAGAAGAAAACACTAGTACTAAAAAATTGAAGGGAACTTTAGGAGGAAAGGATATCATTCAATTGAAAAGTAATTTTATACCGAGAGGTTTGATCCCTTTCAAGAATTTTTTTGATCAGAATGATGTAGCTAAAGATCTGAAAGTAAAACCTGCTGATAATGCTATTGAAGATAGAAATATTGGTACTAAAGAGAATCCAAAGATTGTAAAATTGTCTAAAAACTTGCCTGCAAAAGAAAAAGAAGAATATGTGAACTTGATGAAAAAGTATGCAGATGTATTTTCCTGGAGTTATGAAGACCTTAAGGAATATGAAACTTCAATAATACATCACACTATTCCAATTAAACCTGGAGAAAAACCTTTCAGACAGAAGCTCAGAATAATAAATCCAAAGCTACTACCAGTTATTGAGAAGGAAATTAAAAAATTATTTGATGCCAAAATTATTGTGACTTTAAGATTCTCAATATGGGTTGCTAATTTAGTTCCTGTTAGAAAGAAAAATGGAGAAATAAGGATTTGCATAGATTTCAGGAATTTGAATAAGGCTTTGCCAAAGATGGATCATATTTTGTAGAAAGTGGTTGGAGCTGAAAGAATTTCTATGATGGATGGTTTTTCTGGATACAATCAGATTAAGGTGTTACCTAAATATCAAGAGAAAACTACTTTCACCACACCATGGGGCACCTTTATGTATGCAAAAATGCCTTTTGGTTTGATGAATGCAGGGGCTACCTTCTAGCATGCCATGGATATTACTTTTGCAGGAGAAATACGCAAATTGGTGGCAATTTATATGGATGACATCACCATTTATTCAAGGTCTAATAGAGAGCATATTCATCATTTGGAAAAAAATTCATTAAATGCAGGAAATTTGGTATATCATTGAATAAAAAAAAATCAAATTTTGCATTGGAATAAGGAAATTTGTTGGGCCACATAATCTCGAAGGAAGGAATAAAGATTGATCCTGAAAGAGTCAGTGCAATTTTGAAAGTGGGAGAACCAAGAAGCAAAAAAGAAATACAATCATTCTTGGGACAGGTAAATTTTCTAAGAAGGTTCATTCCCAGTTTTGCTGAAATATTAATGAATATCACAAATATGTTGAAAAAGGGTCATGAGATAAAATGGATAGCGGAGGCTAAAAAATATTTTAAATAAATAAAAAAAGATATTTCGGAGGCCCCTGTGTTGGTGAGTCCAGATTTCACTAAATATTTCTTAGTATTTTCTTATGCTTCAGAACATACTATTGTTTCAGTTTTGTTACAGAAAAATAATGAGAACATGGAGCAACCTAGAGCCATTTTCAGTAAGATGTTGAGATATGGGGAAAAATATGATATTATGGAGAAGAAAGCATACGCTTTGGTTAAAGCATTGAAATATTTCAGGGTGTACATTCTTCATTCACATATAATTGCTCATGTTCCAACCGCTGCAGTAAAAGGAATCCTCACACAACCTATCCCAGAAGGAAAAAGGGAGAAATGGATAGCAACATTACTGGAGTATGACATAGAGATTATACATACTAAGTTGATTAAAGGGAAGGGATTGGAGAAAATGTTGACAGATTCAAACTATGAATCTTTACAGCTCAATTTCTTATCTAGTCAATTTCATCAATTGGATATAGGGGTGGAGGTAATGATTGACTTTGCTACATCTCCATGATATTCCGATATTGTTCATGTTCTTCGGAATTTACAAGTTCCTGCAGGATTAAGTAAAACCAGAGCAAGATTGGTGAAGTTGAAAGATGCTAAGTTTTGTATTATAAATAAATACCTTTAGTAGAAGGATCTTGAAGGTGTGTTACTTAATTGCCTTTCAGAAAATGAATCCTAGCATACAGTAAAATATTTTCATAAAGGAAACTATGGAGGACATCATTCTTGGAAGGTGACGACAAACAAGATTTTGAGAGCAGGTTTTTATTGGCCAACATTGTTTTCTGACGTGTACAAAGAAACTAGCATATGTCATCAATGCTAGATTTTTTACGGTAAAAGAAAAGTAATTCCTCTTCCTCTCAATCCAATAATAGTAGAAGCTCCTTTTCAGTAGTGGGGTTTGGATTTCAATGGAGAAATAAACCCAAATTCTTCAGGACAACATAAATGGATTTTAATGGCCATAGATTATTTCAAAAAATGGATCGAAGCAATTCCTACTAGGAGAGCAACTGAAACAGTAATTATGGATTTTCTTGAAGAAAATATATTGGCTAGGTTTGGGTGCCCTAGAAGAATAGTGACTGATAATGCAACATCTTTTAAATCCAGAAGATGATTATTTTTTATCATAAATATCATATAAGCTTAAATCATTCAACTGCTTATTATTCACAGGGAAATGGATTGGTCGAGTCTTCCAATAAGAGCCTGGTGAGGATTATCAAGAAGTTGTTAGAAGATAACAAGATATCTTGGCACACCAAACTTAAGTATGCTTTGTGGGATGACAAGATTAGTACCAAAAGAGCAATTTGAATGTCTCCTTTTCAATTGGTATATGGAACTGAAGTTATTTTTCTAGCATCATTGGGTGTTCCAGTTATGAGATATTTTCAGGAGCAACAGGAAGATCCAAACCACATGGAGAGAAGGATAAACCAAATCATTCAGTTAGAAGAGCAAAGGAATAAACCCTATGATAAAGTGCAGACACACAAGAAAAAAATGAAAAATACTTTTGATCGAAGGGTGAAAGAAGAACAGTTCCAAATTGATGACCTGGTGTTAAAATGGGACGCTCCTAAAGAATATAAACATGGAAAATTTGATCACATGTGGGTAGGTCCTTATGTTATTGTAGGTTACAGAGGAGAAAATGCATTTGTTCTGGAATATCCAAATGGGGTTTCATTGGAGATTAACCCTGTTAATGGAAGGTTTTTGAAGCATTACATGTCCTAAAGTGGAGGGTAAATTTTGTACCATAGTTTGTAAATATTTGTTTTCTTGAAAGCAGTACAGATGGTGAACCAAATATTTTTGAAGCCTGGAGTGAAGGCCCTAAGATTTAGGAGGTAAGCCATTTTATTTATTTTAAGAAGAAATATATCAGAGGAAAAGTAAAAAGTTTGGAAGTTTGGATACAAAGGTTAGAGACAAGATGCTGGTCTACAAGTTCTTTGATACCTCACAGGGAGGATATCATCCCTAATTGGAGCCAGTTGTTAACACCTCTATGTTGAATAGCTGAGGAAGAGGTATGATGGAGGAATGATAAAAGGATACATAAAATTGGTAAAGTTTAATAGTTTTGATTCCATTATTAAAATGCACATAGTGGTTAATTTGTTATGCAATCCAAAGGTGTGAAGTGGTTGAGGTGAAATATACGATTTAAAATGGAGTCGCTAGGTAAAGATGCACAGGAGATAAGTTATGTGGAGAAGTGGAGGTGGTTAATAAATATTAAAAATGAACGGCTATGGGACAAAGCAAACAAAATCTATGGTTGAGAAACAGTCCGCTGAGTAAATATGCTCACTTGAAAAAATAAGAAAGCTAGCGGAATATGCACAACCGATCTCAATCCAACTATTTAGGCAAAAAGTGAAAAATCATCGACGGTCATTATTGGTTCTGGAGGGTAAAGCTACAAGATTGTTAAAAGAGAAAGGTGGTAGCAGAATGTAAACCATGTTCCACGTGGAAACTTGAAGTGAATTCTGTGGAGAAAAGCAGTTAAGGAAAAACCGCTTGATGAGGGCTCCAGAAAATCTCGTCGTATAAAGGTAAAGTTGACTTGGTTTTAAAAAAAAAAATCATTTCATTTGTGTGCTGCGGGTGAAAGGAAGGAGACATTCTGCCATCTTTCCAAAGTTAACTTCTACGTATCTACAGTCACAGGTAAGCCTTAAAACACTTAAACTTGGTTCAAAGAGTTGCTGCCATTGTTCATTAAGGAAAAGGAACAGGGTTTAGGAGTTTTATGCAGAGTTTTTTATGAGAGGGAAGAATTTGTTGTCGATAGGGAAAGAAACGTATGTGACCCTGTTTTATCAGTTGGAAATGTATCAATCTCAAAGGAGCGGTTGTGGTAGTGTAATTTGTAGGGGAATGATGTTCTAAATATTTGCAGTTCTTTTTCATATTATTTTGCTATTAAGCAAACCTTACCATTTCCCAAATTTGTCGAATTATGCGCAAACAGTTATTCTCCCTCCGAAAGAGTTATCATGAGTCACACCATGTCCAAAATACTTTGTAAGGTTGATGCAAAAGTTATCCGTAGAATACTGAACCTACCTGATAATTTCCCTGATAATTGTGAGTCCTTAAATGAGCCAGTCTTAGTCGAAATGTATAAAAATTGTAAAACTGAAGTTAGATGCCAATTTCTATCCAATATTCTCAGAGATGGTCAATCATTAGAAGGACTTTTTCTGCCATACGATGTTAACATTTTCAAAAAAGATGTATAGTTGGTCATATCCTTGGTCAATCAAATTCTAGGTTTAGATGATGTTATTCATATCAGTGAAGTAGTTTGTAGGTTTCTTATTGAGAATAAGTTTAGTTGATCCCGAGTCCCATTTAATCCTTTGTTTCAATCTAAATGAGTATTTGGCTGAAGTTATCCATGTCCAGTTGGTCGAATTTCCCAAATTCAGGTTTTTTAAATATCAATCATACTTACTGAACATGTTGTTGTGTTCAAATGTGTCAGAATTGCAATTCCTGTCCACCATTTTCTCTCCAGATCTTCCAAAACAAATCAATATGTTTGAGTTTGTAAATACAATTATGGCAAAGATGTATAAATTGCTATTTGATGATGTATTACCAAGAGTGTTAGAAGAAATGAAACTCATGCTATAGTATTTCTCAGAGGACAGAATAAGAGACTGGTTCTTATATAAATATTTTACTGTTTTGAGGATTTATGGGTTCACTGGGGAACCATACAAGTTACCTATTTTTTTAACTCCAATAATTTTTGCACTTGAGTTTATGAGGCAGAGATTATGTGCAGAAGAAGAACATTTTGGAGCATTCAAGAAGTCTTCCAACGCTAAATTTCCTCTTAAAGTTGGTTCGTTTATTTTCAAAAACAAAAGTGCCTTGTTGGTTATATAAAGGTTATTAGAAGTTGTGGATTTCCAGAAGGAGCAATGAATCAAGTATGATCCACATCACATAATTTCTCAAAGGAAACAATCAAACAAAAATAAACCATTCGATCACCAAGTTGTTGAGGGTTTGATAAAATAACCAATTTGTCTTGTTTTGAAGAAAATTCAGGAATCAATGAGGGTAGGAGCAATGAATTGACTGCAGCGGTTCAAGCACCTGATAATCCTAGCATTTTTAACAAGAGGAATCTTTCTGAAACTGAGAGCATGGATGTGGATGAAAACATTTTACATAAAAAGATAAAAACACACCCTCAAGATGATCATATTTTAGGAGAAATAGTTTCAGAGGATTCAAAGAGGATGGTCTTGTTCCTGAAGAAGTCTATACAAATGCATTAGTATTCCTTCAGAGGAGAAGGTAGTGCAGATCCGAGTTCATGTTTCAAATCTAGAGTAGAGTTAGTGTCAAGTTATGCTAAAAAACAAATGCGGTCATTGGAAGAAACCAAAAATCCACTTCATCGATTTAGAAGTCTAACCAATCAAAAGACATCATTGATTTCTACTCGAGATGTGGAGAGGAATATCTTGAAGTTCGCTATGGTTAGTGATAAAAAAGTATCTGAGATGGAAGTGAAGTTAGATAAAATTAGTGTTCTCAATAAGATACAACTCCATAAGCAAACTGGAGATGTTATCTATTCTGATTTATTACATGCTATTATGAAAGTTTATAAATTGCAGTCCCTTGTAGATAAAATGGAAGTCCAATTGAAGCATGAGAAAGTATAAAATAAATAAAATTTGATCCAAATTAAAAAGTTACAGGGAGATGTTATAAGCTTAGGAAATGAACTAGGAAATGTACAGGAAACCAAAAGGCTTTTAGAAGAAAAGGACAATAGCATTCAGGTATTTAAAAAGAAGCTTAAAATCCCAAATGGTGAACATGCTCAGTCCCCAGAATTATTTACACTGCAGGAAGAAAAAGATAACGTTTATCATGAGATGATGGACTACAAAGGAAAAGCATTGAAGTTGCAAGAGGAGAAAAATAGATGGGAAATGGAAAGAGCTGAATTGATGACCCAAATTTCAAAGTTAAAAAGGATTAGAATGATGAAAAGGAAATTATTGAAGAGCTGATGACTCAAACTCCTATTGACACAGATTTATCTCTTGTGACTATTGAAAATCCGTTAAGTGAATTTTCTACATATGATCTATTAGTTCCTATGTAACAGGTAAGTCTGAAGGATGTGGAGATTAAAGAATTAAAGGAAGAAAATTAGAAGATTAAATCAAAATTGGCTAGAAGCATCGAAGAGAAGAATAAAACATTAAATGATAAAAGTCAGTTATAGAAAAAGTTCAATGAGTTGAAGGAAAAAAGTATAGGAAAAGCCCCTCTACAAGGAGCTAAACATTTAATTTGGGATACATTATCTGTGAAAATCACCAAGTTTAGGCACTATTTAAATTTGATTGATGATCAAAGTGCATTAGTCAATTTAGCTACTCAAAGACTGAAGTTGGCAAACGAGACGATGGAAAAGAAGCCTTTAAACACAGCTCAGAACGCTTTAAATTTCTTGAATTCTCTAACATATCAGAAGTTGCAAGACATTGAAATCAAGGACAGAGTAGCTATTGTACTATGGGCGAAGAAATTTATTAACAAACATCAGCTCATGAAGGTGGTGCAGGATAAAGCAAACATAATGTCTTCATAGATAAAGGATTTTAGGCTTGCTTATAAGGATCTATTTGAAGACGGTCTCCCTTCTTTCTGGGATGATGAAGGAAGATTATTTTCTCAAGAACATTATCACAGTCGACTAGTACAAAATTGCATGGACCATTCCAAGTTTGAATATTTGGTAAAAGGGTTGACTGGAAAGATTATTGTAGAAAAATTGACAGAGGATTTCGAAATAATGCAAAAGTTTTTAATCATTAGAAGAGGATTGCCCATCGTATCTTATGAATCCTATGTGGATCTGGAGGTATCCATTAAGGAAATGATAGAATATGACACACCAAATGCAAAACAATGGAGGATCATGGAAATATTCAGGAATACCAAGTATATACTTCATCCTTGAAAACAGGTGTTGCGCCTCGTGGAGCTGCTTATTTGGGATACCTTGCAGTCACTAAGTTGATTATAATCAAACGATCTGTTGTTAGAATCGAAGAATGTAGTTTTATTCCTACTTGTTAGGAATATAGTTACAGAAAACTTTGATTAACAGATTATTCGGTTATTGATCTTCTTGGGAAGAAGTTATCTTTGTATATATTTGAATTTATTTGATGTATTGGGGGTTGGAATCCATAGGTTTAAATGATACTTTTGAGAACTTATGGTTTTTTAAATGAAATAACAAATATGAATGTTGGTGGATCTTCAGAGATTCCTGTGTCATTTATGTTATAGTCTGTGCCTTCTTTCCATGTGATTGTCTTCTAAGTGCTTACCTTCAATATTCTTTTCTTCATATCTGAAACATAGTATTTAATAGTCCAGAATTCATACTTGTTATGCTCTATCTATTGTCTCAGATATTTCATAAATATTTGTGATAAAGTTGATATGGAATTCATCTTGTGATGCTCTATATTGATGGATTGTTCATGTTTCTTTCTTATTCACCTAAAAATCAATGAATGATTGTGACTGGATGGTTATCTTTCCTTTGTTGGGATCCTGTGTATGAAAGCTTTGTATTTTCTTTATCTATTTGAATCCATTGCCCAATGGTTAGATGTGTTGTTTCAACCATCTACATAATTTAAAGTATTGATATCAATATTTGGCCTTGTTAAATTTATATCTAAGAGATCCCTCTCTAGAAAGAAAAACTAGTTTCTTTCTAAAGTGGTTTTCATTTTTACCTTGGGATATACATTCTACAACCTAGGTGCATTCTGAGTTCTAACATGCTCAATTAGGTAGAATAGGTAGGTACAAATAAGCTCAAAAATCATCGAGCATTTCCTTTAGTACTGTTTAGTTTGTTTTCATTTTCAGTTGTAAGTACAGGTTTGCAGTAACAACTGTTCTCAGTTTCAGAATATGGTTAAGAGCATAGTTTGCAAATTGACATAATGTTTTATAGCAGTAGCTCTGAGCAGGTTCAAGGCTTTGAAAGAAGGAGTGGGAGCAGCCTAATGGATTTGGCACTTGGTCTATGGGGTTCTTTGCTACCTCACTAGGAGAATAGCACCCCTCGTTGAGCTAGTTGTTAGCACTCCATTTGAAACTATCTAATTATGGGATTGGAAGGATTTGAAAAAGGGGTCCTATTCAATGAAGAGTTATACAAACAACCCTTAGGTTATCAAATTGATAGTTTCCGTTGGCTGAGATAGTCAGATAGAGAAGGCATCCCAATCTACGACGGTAGATCCTTCCAAATACCAAGACATGCAGCATCCATAATGAGATAAAGGGCATTGTAGATCTATGATCTCGATTCACATCGAAGAAAATAAATGATGGATCATAGGTTCATTGGATGCAGATGCAAGGAAAGATTTAAATTTGGTTTTCATGAGGCTTATTAAATGGGATAAGCAATGAAAGGCTGAGATCAAGGTGAAGCCCGATCAATGGCCTAAGGCAATTCCATTGGGGAAACATGTGCAGAAAAATGATCTTTTCCAAATCACAAAATGGATTAAAAGACCGAGATATCTGACAGTGGAGATAAGAGTATGATCGGATCAATGCCCATGAATGATTTCGCAGTCCAAACTTGTGCAGACAAAGTCACTATTTGAAATCGTGAAAATAGGTATGAACTGTAGAGACCAATGATTATGATGAAGGGTTGAGTGATCAACAGGTGTGGTAGGTTTTGCAACTTGAAAGTGCTCGTTTGAATAGACAAGGGAAGATGGGAAATTTTTTTAACATGCACACGATTGGATGGTCCCGATGAAGGCTAATCATGGATCAATGGTTGAGGTTTAAAGAAATGTGGATGACAGATGTGAAAGACCCCCAAATCAAAGGGTTGAGAAGGTCTCAAGGCTGTAGGTATCACCTTTGTAACAGATATGATAGTAAAGGAGACGTTCCCACGCATGATCTACTTCTCGACAGATTAATCGATTCCCTAGGATGCCATTTGTGGAATACATGCAGGAGGAATCATTCCTGTGGTGAACCCATATCACCTAAATATGGGCATCCTCCATGTGGTTTTGGCGTGTGGAAGTCAGAAAGTAGTTGATGAATCTTCTCTTCACATGGGATAAGGCAAGTGCAACAAGGGAAACCATTCTATTTTCAACGTCACAGGAGAAAGGAAGTATGCGAACATCGATTCCATATGCTTTGCAGCATGGGGTCGACTATATAAGGTGACACCCAAATATGTTTCCCGAAGCTAATAGTAAAGTGCCACAGTCGATGAAGTGACATGACTAGATCTCTAGTAGGTAAAAGATCACTCGACTCATGCCCTCACGCATGTCAGCACCGAGACACTCAATGACAGATGCTGCAGGAATGCTAACCAATCATTGCAGAGTCTCTTAGCCCTATATATATAACACCATCTTCCAAAGCTTTTGTAATACCAGGAATGAGCTAGCATACTTTTTAGAGCCCAAGTTTTTGTTTTGTTGTGAATCCATAGAAGTTCAAGAAGTTGGCAATGGTGATTTGGTTCGAAAAGCTTGTCCATTTAGGTGTATTGATGGTTGGTGAGTTATTTTCTACACTTATCCGTCGCCTTGGTTTCCCATACTAAGGATGACACCAGCCATTGGGCTTCAAGTGTGAAGAATTTTGAGAGATATAACCGTCTTCATATTCCCACACCTCCAGTTGCACATTGAATAGACACTCATGTCCCATGGGTGTTTTTCTAGGAGCCCTAGATACCATCGCTGCCTCCAAAACCTCTGCATAGGAGGATAGTCCTAGGTTGCACTCTGTAGGAGTAGTTGTTCAGGTGGGAGCATCAGGGGTCCAATGCCTGCATTGCCCTATTTCTAAACTCCACTTGCCAAAGGTGATGGGGCTAGTGGAGGTGCACTCCACTTTATTTCCTGTCGAAGAGCCCATCTCAATGTAGGTGAGGAGTACAAGAATGACAAGCCACTGCAAAGGCTTGCATTAGCCAGAGGCAATGCATCCCTTCTTCTATATCCCTTGTCTAACAGTGTTACCTAGAGAGGGGGTAGGCTGCAGAGAAGAGTGAGAAGGGGAGAGATACAAACCACCCTACTAGTTTGCATCCATATAGAAAGGTTCCTTTGAGCACGGAGGAGACACAAATTTAAGAGGAATAAAGGGGTGCTAAGCTGACTCGACTAACTAGATAAATATTCCAAAACCTATTAAATGGGGACTCGCCTAAAAGAGACCATAAAGGCATCGTTCTCGAGGTCTACAACAGCAACAAAAAATGTTGGGCTATTACCCAAGCCAAGAACGCCTAGTTGTTCCATAATGTTTGTTAATATTTGTAAATCATGGCGATAATACCACACTCTAAACTGTTAGTGTCTAATTGTGACTGAAAACAGTTTCTAGGTTTTGTTTCGGAGATTAGTCTCAGGTCTAAGATAATATAAATATACTCCCTATAGAGGGAGAAAGGGGTTGGTTGGGAAACTTCAAGAGCCGAGGCTCTCCATTGTATTTTGTTTCTAGCTTTCCATGATATGAATAAAATTACAGAAGAATGATAATTTTCCATGGCAGAGATTCCCATGTCATCTTTTCTTTCAATATGTAATTTCCTTATGTGAATGTTTATCCTATTTTTCATTCCAGTTTGTTATTTTCTTTCATGTTTGAACAATCGTGTATAAGGGATAGAATTCATCCTGTATGCTCTCGGCCCTTTGTTTCAAACATTTAAAAAAAAATTCTTCTAAAGTCATGTAGAATTCATCCTGTAGATGCTCTACACGATGGGATGTTTCCTCTTATCCACTAGTCACCTAATCAATATCTCGTGATTGAAAGACGGATGGTTACCTTGCCTCTGTCTGTTAATTCTTATGATTCTTTACCTCCTGCAACACTTTCCAAACCCGGACTGTCAACTCTATTTCCCAATTGTCCCTCTCTCTGATCATCCCACCTACACCTTATAACAACAGACCTATCCCATTCAGGAATCTATGTTACAATAATCAACCCATAGTTTACCCACTTAGACATTAATTTCATTATTTTTGTCTTATTTGCCTAGTTCATGTGTCCCACCTTGTGCAAGTTGTCATTTGCCTATCTGTAATGGTAAAAATTTCCTTATTTGACTCATGTAGAGCATGGGAGAGCTAAAGGAATCAATTATACTTTATTCTTGGCCTCCTAGGCACCCTTCTTCTTTTTCTGCTTTATTACCTGCTTTTTTAGTGTTTTAAGGCAAAAGGAAAAGCTAGACTAGGTGAGGTTGACTAGTTTTTTGTCCTACACATCCTCCTCTCTTTTATCCATGCAAAAGCATGTATGAGCTGCCATTCCACCACTCTTTAGCTT
>LPNX011097216.1:70638-167356 GCA_001517045.1 Pseudotsuga menziesii | reverse complement strand
TGCTTTATGCTAGATTCAAATTGCTCCTCATGCATTCGAATCCCTGATGTATGTTATTTATTCAGCAACCTATTATTTTACAGGGTTGGCTATTGTACATTTATTTAATACAGTTTAGTGTTCAGCTCCAATTTTCAGTCTCTTTGTGAGTGATTTTGCATGATCAATTGTTAATTGTTGTGAGTAAAATTAATCTATCACCTGGTTCAATTTCCACAATCTGACCTCCTGATCATTCTCAGTTGAATATATTGCATGATAAAACTTGGTAAGTGAATGAGAGATCCCTCTCTGACCGTGCTAGGACAGAAGCACGATCAAAAGCGGTTATGCTGTTACCCGGGAGCGGGCCCTTACTGCAACCTTTAGGTTCAATATTGGTGCTAACATGATGGTTGAGTAAATTATGGGTGAGGTGGATAGGAGGTCCTAAAAGGATGGATCTCGATCCCAGGTGGTCCTCAATTTTAGGGATAAGGGAGCCACAAAGCCTTCCTTCGAGAAGCTTCGTGGAAACCTCTCTTTTTCACTTTTGACCAAGGGCACCGCTTCTTCCTCACTATGAAAAAGCGATGACAGGGTAGAACTACACCGTCAACAAGACATAAAGGTAGTGGAACCTCCTACTATCAATATATTAAAGGAGGTGGTGAAGAAGGTTATGCTCATTGACTAAATGGAAGGAGCAATGCTAGATTTTCATATGCAGGATTGATATCTGGACCACAATTTTACTTTGTGACTTGGGATTTAGGGAAAAATACTATGTTTGGGGCCTCATCACATGCTGATGATGATATTTATGTGTAACACAAAACTCATAAGACCTAAAGTTCTTTCTTCAGCAAGGAATAATTCACTAGTTGGTTTATTATTTACATAGCTCTGGCTAACCGTTTATATTTTATGACGATAAGTGTGACTTAAAATCCTTGGAATTCAATGCAATTGTGCACGTAAAACTTCTTCTCTAAATATTTGTAAATTTTCTTACATATATTAGATTTGTTAATAAAATATTAATAGCAGTTTAGTATACCTTTAAAAAAAGGTTCCTCCTTGTACTAGTTTTGTCCATAATTTCTTATTAATATTTTTAACCTCTGCTGCACATGTAACAAGGTTAACCTATGATTTCACTATTTAAAAGTAAAAATCCATAACCAAATATTTACCCCAAAAAAACCTAACAACATCCTTCCAACGTTGTATTAAAATGGATTTTTCCAAGGGAAACCAAGATCCTAGCTAAAGAGGTTTGCATACGAACAAAACAATAACCCTAAGTTTTCTACAAAGAATACTCTACCTTGAATATTGTACAACCACTACTTTAGATACTAGATTAATGGAGAGGTTTTACAAATCATGAGTGAAACCAACGCCAACCTAAATTTGGAGATTCTTCAATTACCGGTCATTATCACCTCTATCAATCCAAGTACTAACTGATCTTTGGCTAGTTGAAAGGAACTAGTCATAACTTTTCGCAGTCAAATCTTATTCAAAACAATGGGACTTTCCCGAAAGGAACTCTAAGGTAGAGGCTAAGGTGAACAGAGCCCACCATTCACACTATTCTCTTTATGGTCTCGGCTATATGTTTGAAGGTGACTCTGGTGCGGTCGATGGAAAAATTTGCAGGTTCCAGAGAATATTATACTTATAGCTTGTCCTTAGTAACCGAGAGGCCCAAGTATTTTTGTCACCAAAAACTAGGTTCAAGATTTAGTCTTTCACACAGAATAACTTTGTGTTTCCCTAACACTTCTAGGAATACTTCAGGTACGTGTCATCTTTGAGATACTTTCATTACAGTTCTCTGATTCTTGGTTTTCATCCTTCACAACTTTGTTAATACGAATTTACATTATATTTTATCGGTTCAACCAAGTCTGTTGTTGGTTGTAGCTCATGTTAGTGGACTTCCCCAAACTTGTATCATGGATCCAACCCTTTGAGTAAGAAATAAACCATACAACACCTATTTTCCTTCACTAGATTAAGAGGAACTAAGGGTGGATGGGCCCCGATTAAGGTATGCATGGGAAATGTCGTCACCGTACTTGGTATTTCGACAATGCTTAACGTTGGTACTTATCTTTCATTTAGACGAGAAAAGGTATCCTCTGTCATGGGAACACCGTGGTTATAGTCGTATATTGATGTTTTTAGGTTTTGGGGTTTTTATAAAAGTCTGTAGGATGACTCATCCCCGACTATGGAATATGATAAACTTTGTACAAAGAGTCTGACTCAGAAATTGAACATGGGAGTATGCCACAACTGTTGATGTTGATAAAGTTTGACTATTTTTTAAAAGACATGAGTTATGAAATTCCTATCTCATCCATTTTCATTGTGTAATATATATATATATATATATATATATATATATATATTTATATATTGTTGGGACTTGGGATTATGACCAACACTTTTTATAAAATCTGTTAAACTTTCATATATCTATATGTTGATAGATCTTGGTGTTATGATCTCGCGCTAATTTGTTAGCTCTTTTCAGTTTCATATATATATATACACGTATGATGTTGGCTCTTCGGGATGACCCTACACTAATTTATTAGCTATTTTTTAGTTTTCATATATATATGTATATGTATGTTGTTGGATATTGGGGTTACAACCCCACATCAAATTATTAGCTATGTGTAACATTCATTACAGTTTTATGTAAAAGAACTCATCTCTACTTCCTAGGATTTAAACCAAAATTTCTTTACTTGATTTCCTGCAAGAAATAATTAAATTTTATGCATTGGTTCTTGTGTCTAATTGTCGAAGAAAATCTCAGGGCTTGGTGTCATTTTTCTTGTCATTCATTAATGATGGTAAAAATATCAGTGACACTTAACTCATAGTTATTTTATTATATTATGGTTGTATCATTTTTCTTGCATATCATTTGTATTTTATTTTTATTGTAACACCTCGATCTAGATACATTTCAAACTTCACCATTACTTTGTAGCTTTGCTTAAACTACTATAAATATTATTTATTCTAAATTCTTACCCATTCGGGTAGGTCTTCTTCATAGTGAGAAAAAATAAGTAATAAAATAGGTTTCATCCCATACTGATCCAATGTTTAGGGTTTTAGTGTGTGTCCATCGGGAAATCCTACACCCTATATACTGAGGGTGAAAGCATTTAACGTTCTGTGTAGTAAATTGTATTGCGACAACTTGTGGGCGTAATTCTTTATTTCCACTTATACAAATTTTCATTTGGAATTTACATACCTTTTCTATGAATTAATAACGTGATTAGACATTGTGCGTTCAGAAAGCAAGTAAAAATATTTCTCTTTTCTAGAAATGAAAGAAGTGGTTAATAAAAAAATGATAATAACATGTGGTAGGAAGAACCCTTTCTAAATGCTTTCAAAGAAAAGGCATAAGCCATATCTGGACATCACCAAATATTCCATATCTTAAACTACTAGATGGAAAATGCTTTTAGGTTAAGACTACCTTGTGTCCTTAGCCTATTTTAACCTTTCAGATCAAATCCATCCTTGATTGTTTCTTAGGTCTAATTCCTAGCGTTACCAAAATAATGGAGTAGATATTTTAATAAGGTATTCAGCACACTGACATAAACACTGCTAATAAGTTATGATGTTAGTATTCAATCACATAAGGAAGTACTGTGCTATTAATTCAATAAAAATATAAAATTCTTATGTCAGTGAAGTATAGTATTGTAACAAAACAGTATTTATTCATTGTTTTTCTTTCAATAATGCACTGTAGAATAAGGCTGCTTTTATCTATTCTGATTATTATTCACTTCCGTTTATAGCCAATAATCGGATAGTAGAATTTGTTTTTAATCTTCATATATATTAACCTGAGAACTCAAAACATAATGAAATTTATAGTAGTTGTCTGGAATAACATTCATAATCCATAAACTAATGCAATAATAAAAGCATATACACATTTGAGAAAAGAAATATTTACAAACTGCATTGAAACAATTACTATAATAAAACTTGGATCTTTGTGATCTGAATGTAGCAGGAACAACCACGTTCCTGCCAACCATAGATTAAGTTCATCTACAATGTACACCCTTAATCATCCTTGAGCTAAATGATGCATGAAAACAATAAGGACAGTCAAACTCAGTTTCATATCTCTGTTACTCATTAAAAAATGTCTTGCCTAACATAGAGTGCTCCCGCAACAAGAATTCTTTTCTAGCATACTAAGAAGCGCCTAGACTTCCTCATATGCTTCCTTCTTATAGTTTATTTTTTCCTAGGTCTTTCCACAAGCAGCCAATTTCCCATGGAATTTTCATAGCTAACAAAATCTATGATTTTCAGGGTGTGTCTAGTGCCATAAATGCACTTCTGACACTTTTTCCATCTTCCCTGAGATTAGCACTTACTTGTCCCTTACTCTTGCATGCATGGTATCCTCATTTAACATGGTTTTTCTTCATTTTTTCTAAAATTTAACCATAATGCCTTATTACATCAATCCTTCTAGGACTTATTGGCATATATCATATCCAACCAATTTTATTAAACTTAAACAATAGTTCAAAATAATCAAAATTACTAATTTAATGCTCACTCTTTGGGATATGTTACAATCTCACCCTCTTATTATGAACTTTGTACTCAATGTTTTAGACTTCTTCCATATTTTCTAGGAATAATTCAGGGTACTTTCTTTGTATCTCTTTTCCTAATTTCCAAGTCACCTCCTCGGAGATAAAGTGCTTCCATTTCACCTTTACCCGAGTGATGACGATGTTGCAAAGTGTTGTTAATTTCGTGTCCAGAATGTGTGAAGGGTCCACTTGAAACTCGCCTTCTGGTTACACCTATACCACATTCCAATCAATAATGTGATTGGAACCATAAATATACCATTTTAATAATGAAACATGAAAACACATTATGAATCTTTAAATGAGCCAGAAGTGCAAGCTTATATTCCATGACTCAAATTCTTTCCAGTGTCTAGAAAGGTCCACAAAGTCACGGTACTAATTTGGTGCATCTCCCTAGTTTTAGAGAGCTCTTCTTTGATTTGACCCAAAAATATACACACTATCCAACTGAATATTCTTTATGTTTTCTTTTCAAATTAACATAATTCTTTTGGTGGTCTAGTGCCACCTTCAAGTTTTTCTGCACTTTTCAAACAATTTTCCCTTATTTGTTCTAGAGAAGTTTCTACTAACATCTTGTCCTTAGTAACTAAGAATCCCAAGCATTTTGGTCAACAAAAATTGGGTTCAATATTTAGTCTTTCAGGAAGAATAACTTCTCATTTCCCTAACATTTCTAGGCATATGTTGTAATCTCACAGATCACATAAGGTTACGAATAATACACACTAAAACATATATATATAACAGAGACAAGAGATAAGAACAAATAGGTGAATTAACAGATTATATTATACAAATGAGTCCATACAACAAAGAGAACTAAACTGAGTTCTCATCTAGCTCAACATCCTAATATATATGATTACAGAACGGTTACAAAATAACTACCTGTCAGTTCGGTGAACCGAAACGACCTTAGGTGGCCGACCTAATCTCTAGTTTAGTCGACCGACCAACTTAGTCGGATGATTGACTAAGTTGGCTCATCAACTAAGTCAGCTCATTGACTTAGTTGGCTGATTGACTAAGTCAGCTATCCCTCAATTCGACTTATCAACTTGCTCCTTCTACATCTCCCCCACGAACAAAACATTTCTTCATCCCGAAGAAACAAGGAGGTACAAAATTCTTCATGGTCTCAATAGTTATTACGGTGGGCTGTGAAGTATGATGGTTGGTATTTTCTGTACGCATACTTATACAATGGCTGGGGTTGTTATTGTGAGGTTATATTGGAAATCTGTCCAACTTTACAAAATTTTATGGATGTTGATGGTGAGTGTGGTCAAGCTTGATAAGATCGACATTTTCTCTAAAATGAAGACTTCAGCTATCCTCTCCATGTCGGGACCAATAAACTGGTCCTTCTCTTCTGCAGTCTCGATAAGTCATTTCATCTGCGGGAAGATGATGTCAACTTTCTCCAAGTTAGGGAGAGCTTGTTGTACCCACTGATGTGCTTCCCTTTCTAGTTTCTACAGTTTGGCAGTTTCAAGCACTATCTGTTCTTCTATTGTCATTTTGAGTGCTTCCTCAGTGTTTTTTCTGCTTTCTAGTGCCTGAATCCCTTGTCAAGTCTGTCGAGTCTACTGATAGACTTGCCCATAGTAATTAGGACAATCTCTTAGTATTTCTTTAGTTATGACAAACTATTCCATATGATCCTGTAGCACTTTATAGGCTTCAGAAAAGGCAGTGTGTTATGCAAGTAGGAGTTGGGTTGTTTCCTCTTTTTGTTCCTCCTTTGTTTCCTGAATGTGAGCTTGGAGGGATGACACCATGCTCTCAAATAACTAATACACCATTTCGAGTGGTTTGTCTATGTCGACCTCTATGGGGCCCGCCATGATAGAACGGTCCAGATTCCTGCATTTGTGGAGGAACTCGACTTGTTCTGCATTCTTGTCGTCAAGTTCCTTATTTCTTTGCTCACTCCTCGTCTTTGCTTACTCCTCGTCTTTGCTTTGCTTGCTAAACTTTTGAGGAGTTGTCCTAACTCTGTGTCGGTGAGGGAGATTGCATCCTTCAGTCTGATTTGGACCTTTGAATGATATCCATGATACTCCTTCTTTTGTTTCTCCTTCCTCTTCTTATGCTTCTATTTTTCTGCTTGTGTCGCCACTTGTGTACCTGTAGTAGTTGAGGCGGGGTATTTGGTTTATGGGATAGAGGCCAATGGTTTCTCTAGTTGGGGAGGTGGGATGACTACCACCTCTAGTAGTTTGGATGTAGCTAGTTGTGGTCGGCCTTTCTCTAATTCAGGGGGTGGTGGTGGTGGTGGAGATGGTGGTGAGGGTGGTGATGGGGTTGGCGAATGGTCGGGGGTGATTTGTTTGGGGGAAGTATGGATGAGTGGTGAATTTTCAAGGTGGGGAGTTGATTCTAAGTCAAAGAACATTTGGTGGATTTTGTGGGCTATGTCCTCTTCATTTTCTACTCCTTTAGTCGGGGCAATGGCTGGTGGGTCGGCTGGGGGTGCAGTAGGGGTAATGGTTGATGTTTGACATGTAACTACTTTAGCTTCCTTATTGGTATTTCTCTTGAAAGTCAATGTGATGGTCACAAAGGTTCTAGACTGGGCTTCAATTCCTAGTTGGTATCCACTGGATGTGAAGAGAGGTGCTTGTGTCGAGATTTTCTGAGCTGACGTAAATAGCTCAGGCAGCTTCTCAATAAAAGCCTGCAAATCCCTATCTTTGTCAAATTTTTCTTTCTCCTCTTTCGACATCACACTTTTGCATAAGTCGAGGGGGCTGACTGACTATGGTGCCGGTGCTTGTTCCTTAGTTATTTTCATCAGTGATGGGGGTGTAGGCGTCAACACCAGGTCGACAACGTTTTCAGGTGTCGTCATAGTATTTGCTTTCTTTAGTCGACCTGCTTGTGCTCCAGTGTCGACAAATCGCTGGAACTAGGTTTCAACCGACACTTTATTTGCTGTGGAATCCTTTATGATGTTGAGGGCCATGGCTGCCAATTCCTCCTCATCTTCTGATGAGTCCGCAAGGATATACTTGCACTTACCTTTACCTTGTTGTTGTTGTTGTGTTTTGAGCTTCTTCCTAGCTGCTGCTGTTTCTTTTGACAATTTATGAATGATGCCTTTTGTGATAGCGTACTCATATTTTTCTGGCTCTATCTCCCCCCTAGCTCCTAAGTCAGGATGACACTTTCTATAGTTGGAGGAATTATCTACTGCTGTGGCTGTGGCTTTGTAGTTTGGGGTTATTCCTTCTTTGCGGTCGGAGGTTTGATGGTTATTTGTAGTCGACTGGTATGTTCGACTGGTGTCTCCTCCGACACAAATGTGCTGATATAGAGGTTGAGCTCATACTCTTCCTATTTTTCCTGGTCTGTGAGTGGCTCCTCGATCGAGAAGTCGATCAGCTTTGCTACTGCTAGTACTGGAATTTTTGTTTTTTCCTGTCGAGATAGTTCCTAAAAGATCTTCTCGATGGATGGGTAGTAGTTGAGGGAATTGGCATTTGAATTGTCACTCTGCATGTACCACACCGAGGTATGGTTGAGATCTAGCTGGATGTGAGAGTTCGTTGGTAGATTTCTTCGGATGTTTTGAGGCACCCTCCATCTAGTTGTGTGGACTTTGAGTTGTTGAAACCATTTCTCCAACAGTACTTTACTGCTCTCAAGTTCATGCATGGTTCCCCTTTGGGAGAATGGTTTAAATCTCCACATGTCGAACTTCAACAGTTCCCGAAAGATTGGAATCCCCTCTAGGAAGATGTGGTACATGACAATCCATAACATGAGGGAGGGGAACTTGATGATTCCTCCTGTTTCTTGACATCATTCACAGATGGTCTTTACAATTTTGGCGACATATTCTGCCCATGTGTATAGTCGTCCATCGGTGGCAATGGTGTCAACAACTTCTAGCATGTCTAACTTAAGGTCCTTGCCTCGACCTGCCAGCGTGAGTGGTATTGCAATGATTTTAGCCACAATCTATGGTGTTCGGGTTGTGATTTGGCTAATCATCAACCCCTTGGAGTTCTTACTAGAATATGACCTAGTGAGTTCTTTGACCAGTCCTTCTTTTATTCCAACTGGTATGGGGTTTCCTTCACTAGAGAGACTAGTCAACTTGGAGATAAATTCTCCAAAGATGTCGACTAGTTTGTTGAAGTAGAACCAACCATTGTGATACCGAATGATGATGAATTTGATAGTAGTTTCCTTCGTGCCACCAAATCTAGCCACAGGTGGTGCATTGACATAGCCGAAGATAGTGTTGTGTTTGATTTTCTATGCTGCTTGAGTGATCTTTTTGTTGACAAAGGCCCATTCTTTCATTTTGGTCCATAGTTTTTGCCGCGAGCCTTCTTGCAACTTGGAATTTTTAATATTTTTCAACCTACAGACTAAAGGTGTATCCGCAGCTTATATTTCCTTGGATTTGGTTGAGGCTCAAGTTTGTTTGGGGGCCATTGTGTCAGTTTGGTGGTCGATTTCACTAAGGGGTTCTCATTTTTTAGTCGACTGAATGCTCTGATGCTCTCTCTGTATGGATTGCGGGGAATGATCCTTCGGTGATCCAGTATTTATAGGCAATGCTGTGGATGTGTGCGTCGATGGGTTTATTAATGGCTGACATGATGTTCCAGCTGGAATACTTGAGTGTGTGTTAACGACGAATTGCTTTCGGCACTCGATGTCATGAATGCGTGATAGGCTATCAAAGTCATCGGTCGATGTCGGTGATGAGAATGGTTGATGGGAGTGGTTAGTCGATGAAAATGGTTGATGATGGCCATGATGGAAGTTTTTGAGATGGTGATTTCCTTTCATGGTTTTTCTGTAAGCATGGTATTTTTTTGTTTTTTAAATTTTGAATTTTTTATGGCTTTTGGTTGACGGTTATGGTCGTTATATGATTTTATTTTTTTTTGAATTAATTTCTGTAGCATTTTAGTCGGGCTCCATTACTGAGCTTCTGAAATACTATGCCCTGTAGCATCCTTAGTCAGACTGATCCATTGGGATGTATCTCAAGCAAGGTCTTCGACTGCCAAGTTTTTGTTCTTGATGTTGCAGTCATGCCATGCTTTCTGTTGTTGTTTCTGGATTTCTTGGTGTTGTATAGCCATGAGTCGGTGCTCTTCCAGCTTGTTGATTTGCAATAGTTGGTCCTTCCTTCCCTGTTCGACATCGACATGTACTATTTCTGTGATAATAGGTGTCTGTTGTCGAAAGTGTAGTGGAACTACTGCTTCTTGTCCATAGACTAGTCGAAAAGGAGTTTGGTCGTTCAATCATTTATATGTTGTTCTGTATGCCCATAAGACTACAGGTATTTTCTCATCCCAGTTGTCCTTATCAGCATTACATATTTTAGTTAATCCTCTTGATAATGTTTTATTGAATGCTTCAATTGCTCCATTCGACCGAGGGTGGTATGTTGTACTCCGACGGTGGTCGATTTGGAACTGGTAGGTTAGTGTTTTGACAGTGTTGTTGATAAAGTGTGTCCCCTGGTCGCTAATTAGGGTTAGTGGACATCCAAATCTAGTGATGATATTCTCATAGATAAACTTAGCAGCTAACTCACTAGAACATGTGTCGACTAGTTCAGCTTCTGCCCATTTAGTGACATATTCAACTGCAGTAATGATATACCTTGCAACTATCCTTTTGGCTGGTATAAGAAATAGTCCTATGAAGTCTATGGCCCAGATTTCAAATATCAAACTTGGGTTTACTGAGATCAAAGGAATTTCCATGCTAGGTAGGGGTCGACCCAGTCGTTGACACCTATCACATCAATTGACAAAAATTTTGCAATCTCTGTGGAGTGTCGGCCACCATAATCCAGATTGTTGGATTTTCTTTGCAGTTGTGTCGGCTTGAAAATGTCCTCCTGCAATTCCATAGTGTGCTTCATGCATAATGTTGTCTCGTTCATGTTCTAGTACACACCTTTTGAGGATATCATCTAATCCCATTTTGTATAAAAATCCATTGATGAAACTGTATGGTGCAGCCTTCATAGCTAAGATATGCTTTTTCTTGGTGCTTATACCTTCTGGTGCATGTCCATATTCCAAGAACTGAGCTATATCTTCTAGTTCTACTGGGACTGCTTCTATCCAAAATAAATGTGCATCAGGTAAGTCATCGTCTACTCCTGCCAGTTCTTCTCCTATGTCAATTCGGGATAAATGGTCGGGACCTACATTTAACTTTCCTAAACGCACAACGAATTCAAACTCAAGTTCTTGGAAAAGAAGTAGCCATCAACAAATCCTTCCATGATGTAGTGGTTTATTGATGAGATACTTCAGGGCCTAATGGTCGGTATAGAATATAAATGGGTTAGCTAAGAGATAATGTAGATATTTCTGTAGGGTAAAGACTATTCCTAGGGCTTCTCTTTCTATTGTCGAATAGTTTCTTTTAGCCTTATTTAATTTCCTGCTACTGTGAACTATAGGATAATCCATTCCATCATCTCCTGGTTGAGTTAGGATTGCTCCTATTGCAAGGCCTGATGCATCAATATGAACATGGAATTTGATCTACCAGTTTGGAAACTTTAGGATGGGGGCTTCGACTAGTTTTCTTTTTAATTTTTCGAATGATATGTGGCACTCCTCTGTCTAGTTAAACTCTTGGTCTTCCTTTAATAGTTCTTCAAGAGGATAGGTCATATCTAAATATAATATTATGAATTTTCTATAATATTCTGTGTGGCCAAGTAACACCCCGACTTGTTATAGGTTTACTGGTGGTTTTAGGTCGAGGATAATTTTTATCTTTGCAAAGTCAACCTTAATACCTTCCTTACAGACAATGTGCCCTAATAATATCCTTATGGGGGTTACAAATATGCATTTCTTGATGTTTAGGGATAGTTGAATCTGTCAACATCTCTCTAACATAAGTCTGAGCCATTTGCAATGATATTTTAACATGGAGTATATTGTCCAATCATCAAAGTATACAGCCATGGTATTATAGATATATTCTTGAAATGTTTTGACAACAATTCAAGAGAACACTACAGGTGCATTCTTTAATCCAAAAGGCATAACTTTGTAAGCAAATGAACCAAATTCACACACAAAGGTTGTCTTATTATAGTTTTCTTTAGCTATTGGCACTTTGTTATAGCCTGAGAATCCATCTGTAAATGAGTAGCATTCATATCCTACAACTTCATTCAATATTTCATCTACATAAGGGGTTGGAAATGGGTCTGTCAGTGTTACTTTGTTTAGTTCCCTGAAGTCAACACAAATTCTTAGTCTGGTTGGATCATGTTTGTTAGGTTGTACCACCATTGGACTTTCCCATTCTGATTGGTTGATAAGGTAGATGATGCTTGCTACCAACATGTTATCAATTTCCTTTTTGACTATCTCCTTGTATTTATGAGCTAGTTTATAAGGGATTTTTTTCATAGGTCGAACATCAGGTTTAGTATCAATTTTCATCTCTCCCATTTCATGGACTAAGCCTTTGAGGTATTTGTAATATCTAGAAAATACATCTTGGAACTCCTTTAATAAGTTCACTATCTCTGTGGTCTGTTCTTTGCTCCAGTAGTCAACAATCTTTGCCATTTTTGGTCGATCATCATTTGAGATGTCGAATTCTTTAGTTTTGAGTTTAGTATCTAGCCACTCTGGTGCTTTGGCTTCATTGATCAGTCGACTTCCTTCTTTGAACTGTGAGAATGTGGTAGGGAAGTCAGCTACAGTCATTCTGTCGGTATCTTGTTTGTCAGTTGTTTTGACTTTCAGGATTGTACAAATATGTTTGGTTGTTTCGACATGGTTGGATTTCCATCTAAAGCTTTTTCCTTCTGTGTGTTCATTTTCTAATTGTAATCTTGTTGACTGTGGTTTTCACCTTGTTTGTATATTGTTACATTTCTTTGTCTGTCGGTTATCTTGTAAGGGTTTATTTTCGGTCAGCTGGATAAATTCTTTAATTTGTTTTGCTGTTTCAACCAAGTTTTCATTTTGTGGTATAAAGTTGAAATCTTTAATAAAATTTTCCCTGAGTTTGTGCCATAAGAAGGTTTCAGCTCTATCTTCTTCCATCTTATACCATTTGTTTGGTAAGTCGGTGAGGGTTGATGGGAACAAGTGTGGCCATGCTTGTTCATCCTTGCATCCAAGTCTTCTCCACTCTTTTTCACAGGTTCTAATATGATCCTCTAGGTTTTGTCATTGAGTGAATATAGGTATTTGAGCTTATTGGGTTAACTTATTTCCTCCAAACCTTTCGACAAAATAAGTCAAAGTAGTTGTCCAGGTCTGCAATCTTGTCTGATGGGTATCCCACCATCTAGCAGCTTGTCCTGTAAAAGTTTCAACTAGGCTTTGAAGTTGGCCATGTTCACCAATGTTTTTGGAAACTTGCTCAACATGCATGACTGGTGATTCCCTTTCCTTGTATCTTGGTAGTTGTGTGGTATTTAGGTTGGTCGGTCGTAAGGTAAGGTGTTCCCTAATTTTCTTTTTAAATATTTTTGGGACAATAGACACTATGAAGCACTATTGGGTGGGATTTTTCTACACATTTTGTATAGTCCAGCACCCTTTTGCTTGTGTTTCATAGTTCTCGATCTCCTAATCATATAATTCAGCATTGAAATTATAACCAACTGAGTCTTGGTTTCCTAAATGAATTTCTCCATGGATGTTTGGTTCTGTGTAATCTGAATTGTTCTAGATCTAGTAGAGTTGTTGGACATCAACTTCTTCATCAATAGGTTTAGTGCAAGGTTCCGCTTAAGATGGATGAATGGGTACAATGACCTTTTGTCTATTTCCTTTCAATTTGATTCACTTCTTGTCCAAGGATATGGATTCTTTCATCTTTCTACCCCAAGGTCGATTGAATAATGTTGGGAAGGAACTGGATCCTTCCTTTGGGTCAATGATTTCGAAGTCGACCTTGGTCGAGATTCCTTTTATACTCATGTCGATGTTTTTCTAGACTCCAATGGCTTCAATTAAGCCCTGGTCGGCTAGTTTTAGGTATATGGCTGACGCATAGAGTCAAGGTCTACCCATTTGTTCCCAAGTGTCACAAGTCATTATGTTTACTTGTGAGCTGAAGTCGAGCACTACTTGTTGGACGTGATATCCTTCAATATCTAGGTTGACAAGTGGGTCGGCATCACCTTTGTATTTTTTATTTAAGCTGCAGATGTTTTTTGTTTGTTTTTCAGGGTTGGTACATTTTATTTCATACAGCAAATCGATGAACTGGGATACTGAGTTGTCTTTTTGAATGAGCTGTATTAATTAGTTTTTTGTGTTATGTTGACTATCATGAACTTTTTCTTGTCATGCAATTTATTTGAATACATTAGTTTCTTCTTTGTATATTTGTTTTTCTTTCAGTGGGTCAGGATAGACATATTTCTCTTTTATTTTACTGATTCTGGGGTTATCAGCTCCTATTTTTGTTCCTTGTAAAGTTACAATATGTAAATTTTTGGTGTTTAATACATCATTTTTTTGCACACAGGACAAGACATTAACATTTCTCTTGGAATTATTTTTTTCTAACATGGTAGGGTAATCCTCTAGTGAATGATCCCCTACCCCAGAGTGAGTACAAAATTTGAGATCAGTTATGTCTTTATATGTACATTCTGCATACCTATGTCCCTCTTTATAACATGTAAAGCACTGGATGGGTCGACACGGTCGGTTGTCGCAATTCCCAGGGAATCGACCTCTTCCTCCATAGCCTATGTGTCGATTGTCATACCAGTGCTTGTATCATTGACCATCATATCTCTAATCGTTCTGATCGTTTGCTATATTGTTTTGCTCGTTATGTTGTGCCACTGCATTAGTTTGGTAGACCGCCTGATAATTCTGTCGGTTCTTCAGGTTCAAATGACAGTCGGCCGTGTTATGATTTTTGGTCTCATAGATGGCACACTAGGAGGCCTTTCCATTCTTCACATTGAACGGGTAGTCTTTCGTTGGGTGATCCCCATGCTCCTGGAAAATGTTGCAAAAATATTTGGTCTGCACGAATCAAACGTCCTGTCAGCTGTATTCCTATCGAAAGTTATCTTTGGAATGGTCGGTCATCGAGCATTTGGTGCACCAAATCTCCTGATTCTTGAGGTTTAACTCCTTTAGGGACTTCTATATGTTCTCAACCTATTCCTCCAATCTGTGGTCCGTGGGGTAAGCGAGTATGTCCTTGTCCATCTCCACTTGAAGAGATTTTGTTAGCACATCTTCGTAAGATTTGAATGTTTCTAGACTGATGTGTCGAAATACTTTCTGAGATAGCCCTGCAAGAAACCACTGAATTAGTAACTGTTCATCTATAACATAGTCTAGCTGGCTCAGAAGGTCTTTCCCATGCTTATCATAGTCGCGAACAGTTTCCCCTGGCTTTTGTGATGTAGTTTTTAGCTTTTTCGCAGCCAAATGTTTAGCATTTGGAGTTTTGAAAAATGACAAAAATTGCATCTTGATCTCAGCTTTTGTTGCTCTAGGTTGTCTTTCCAAAAAGGTCATGTACCATATCAATTCCCTTTTCCTCAAGGAATTGGAAAATTGTGCCATTTTTCTCTCTTCGTTTGTAACTTGGTTGGCCTCCCAAGTCAACTCAAAGATGAACCAGTGTTGTCTGAGGTCCTCATCCCCCTCATATAGACGAATGTGAGCTGATCCATGACCCATGTCTGAATCACTGTCACTACTCTCAGGAGGTGGTGGCAGTGGAGGTGGGGGTGGTGGTGAGGGTGGTAGGCTTATTGGTTTATTCGTCTCTGTGGGAATATGGTTGATGAAACTTACGTTCCCATCGATTGCCGATTCTTCGTCGACTGGCAGTCGGTTGATGTCGACCTTTGCTGTTGATTGTCCATTGTAACTATTTTTCTATAGTTCTGAATGGTCTGTGTCTTCTAAAGCTTTATTTAGTGGGGGAGGGGAGGGGGGTGCTCCTTCGTGTGTCGGTAAGAGTAAGTGGATACTTTGGTGGGAGGGTGCCGCTTGAAAGGTCACCCAATTCCCTTCCTCTGGTCGACGTATAATGAGGTGTCATCCAATGTATGTTTCGTCGCCTAGTAGAATCCATATACTAAAGTCCCCAGCTCGTAGTTGAAGGTCCTCTTCGACAATATTTTGTATCCGAGTACACAAATTGAATGGAGAGAGAGTTGTTCCTTCATCGAGAGCTCTTAATTAGAGAGATTCTGGCTGCTCTATCCTAAATTCTTCCTCCGTAGGGGACGCTTCTTGTTCCATGCCTTATTCATGTCGGTCATGACCCAACTCTAGTGGATTCTCTTCTTGGTCGTTCGCCCTAGGACTCTTTCCTCTGTGCAGCTCTAAGGCTCTTTCTCGTCTTTCTTTTCTCCTCTGTTGTCTCTCTTCCCTCTGTATTTTCTAAATGTTTGACATGCCTTCGTATTATATTATTCTCTTAAGTTCCCTTTTAGTCGACTTCTCATTACTAGTGACTGGTATCTGGTTCTATTCAACTAGAATCCACCATACTCTATCTCAACATATGACCAGCTACCCCCCCATAGCCTACTCGATGCTTTTTAGAAAGCTTGGATAGTTCAGTCTATTTGCTTAGGAAGTATTCCCACTCCCTTTCTGCAATAAATTTTTCCCACTTCCTCTGCTTCTCTACCCAGTTAGAGTTTGGTGGCAGTTCGTGAAGTGATGGACGAGGTTCAACAATAAGTCCTACTCCCTTCTCAATCAGGAATTTGAATAGAAAGGTCAGTAGGGAACACAGAAATTGTTCAGTGAGATATGTGTAAAATTTCTCCTTGACTATTTCCACCGAAGTTCTATATTCGACTGCTTGCTCCTCACAGAAGTCATTGACAATTTTCTCAAACCACTTCGACAAGTTTGTTCTACCTCCTCAGATCAGTTTTTCCAGCAACTGTTGTTCTTTAGTCTCATCCGACTTTCCCATCTAGGAATTTCTTCAAAAGTTGGGGAACTGATTCGATAAACTTTTCATGCGTCTTTGTGAAAAATCTTTCTTTTGCTTATGTGATTCTTAATATATTTCTTCGTGCGTAATTCTACAAATAGTTTTCAACTTTACATTCCCACCAGTCCTTAATCTCCTACTCTGGTATCATCTATTTGCATACATTTCAGTCATGTACTACCGGCAACGGAAGCAATGTTGTAATCTCACAGATCACATAAGGTTACCAATAATACACACTAAAACATATATATAAAACAGAGACAATAGATAAGAACAAATAGGTGAATTAACAGATTATATTTTACGAATGAGTCCATACAACACAAAGAACTGAACTGAGTTCTCATCTGGCTCAACAGCCTCATATATATGATTATAGAACGGTTACAAAATAACTACCTATCGGTTCGGTGAACTGACATGACCTTAGGTGGCCAACCTAATCTCTAGTTTAGTCAGCTGATCGACTAAGTCGGATCATCAACTAAGTCAGCTCATCGACTTATTCGGCTGATCGACTAAGTCGGTTGTCCTTCAAGTCGACTTATCGACTTGTTCCTTCTACAGCATACTTCAGGTATAGGTAAGCTTTGACAGACTTTCATTACAGTTTTGTGATTCTTTGTTTTCATCCTTCACATATTTGTTAATATGATTCTGCGTTATATTTTATCGATATAATGAATCCTTATATTGGTTGTAGGTCACGTTAGTGGACTTCTCCAAACTTGTAGACCAGATACAAACCTCCAAATAAGCAATAAACCGTCCAACGCCTATTTTCCTTTGCTGGATTAAGAGGAACTCGAGGTGGAGGGGCATCGGTTGAGGTCTATGTGGAAATGGTCATGACCTTACTTGGCCTTTTGACAAAGCTTAACGCTGGTACTTATCTTGCATTTAGACTAGAAAGGAATCCTCTTTCATGGGAAATCCGTGGTTATAGTCGTAGATTGACGTTTTTAGGTTTTGGAGTTTGTATTAAAGTCTGCAAGATGACTCATCTCGGGCTGTAGAATATGATAAACTTTGTAAAAAGAGGACGACCCATAATTTGAACCTAGCAGTATGCCGCAACTGTCAATGTTAATAAAATTTGACTTTTTTTTACAAGATATGAATTACAAAATTGTTATCTCAACCTTTTCGCTTCATAATATATGTATCTAGCTATATTTATATACTGTTGGGACTTGGTGTTATGACCTTGAACTTTTTANTATATATATATATATATATATATATATATATATATATGTATGTATGTATGTATATATATATGTACATGTATATATGTATACATATATATGTTGTTGGATAAAGGGGTTACGACCCCACATTAAATGATTAGCTCTATGTAACATTCATTATAGTTTTAAGTAAAAGAACTCATCGCTACTTCCTGTGATTTAAACCAAAATTTGTTTGCTCGATTTGGTTCAAGAAATAATTAAAATTTATGCATCGGTTCTAGTGTCTAATTGCTGGAGAAAATACTAGCACTCAATGTAGTTTTTCTTGTTGTTCGTTAATGTTGGTAGAAATATTAGCAACCATAAACTCATATTTATTTTATTATACTATTGTTGTATCATTTTTCTTTCATACCACTCGTATTTTATTTTTACACCTGGATCTAGATATGTTTCAACCTTCACCATTACTTCATAGTTTTTGTTAAACTGTTATAAATCTTATTTATTCTAAATTATTACCTGTTTCGGCACGTCTTCCTCAGAGTGAACAAAACATAAATAATAAAATGACTTTGAACCCGTATTGATCCAATGTTTAGGGTTTTATTGTGTGTCCGTTGGGAAATCCTACATAGGAAATACTGAGGGTGAGAAGGTTTAATCTTTTGCATAGTAAACTGTCTTGCAACAACTTGTAGTGATAATTCTTTATTGCCACTTCTTACAAAAAATTTCGTTGAGAATTTACATATCTTTTCTATTAATTAATAGTGTGATTAGACACTATGAGATCGGAAAGGAAGTAAAAGAAATTATATTTTCTGGAGATGAAACAAGTGGTTAACAAAGGAACGACAGTAACCTGTAGTAGGCAGAACCCTTTCTAAACGCTTTCAACAAAAAGGTCCAAGCCTTATTTGGATATCACCAAAGATTCCATATCTTATACTACTAATATGCAAGCTTCGTTTAGGTTAAGAGTACCATGCATTCTTAACCTATTTTAACCTTTTATACCAAATCCGTCCTTGACTGTTTCTTAGGTGTAATTCCTAGGGTAACCAAAACACTAGAGTAGATATTTTAACAAGGTATTAAGCACACTAACATAAAAATTACTAATAAGTTTTGATGTTAGTATTCAATCCCATAAGGAAGTATTGTGCTATTATAACTCAATAAAAATATAAAATGCTTATCTCAGTGCAGTATAGTATTATAACAAAATATTATTTCTGCATTGTTTTTCTTTCAATAGTGCACTATAGAATAAGCGTGATTTTATCTATTTTGGCTATGATTCACTTCCATTTATAACCAATAATCACATAGTATATGTTAACCCAAAAATCCCCCAATCATCTCTCAATGGCCTACACCACCCAAGTACACCATCTCACGACCCTCATATCACTCCATTAGACCCCCACACCCTCAAAATAGCTAAAGGATGAAGAAAATGGCTTAAAAACCCCACAAAGGAGCCCAAAATAGTCTCCTAGGATCCAAAACCCCCCCAAAAGGGCTAAAACCATAAAATGAGCTAAATTTAGGGTGAAAGGGGCTAAAATCCCAAAAAAGGGGCTAAAGCCATGACCAAGGGCTTAAAACCGTAAAACCACTTGAAAAAGCTATAAAAGGAGGGTGGGGGGTCACTCTCAAACAACTTCTCCCTTGCATATTGTTATGCTGCCCATGGATAACTTGAGACCTTTGCCTCTCAAGCCACCCACACTCCCTCTCCTCCATTTCCATTGAGCCATTGCTCCCCCATCCAAGAGAGGTGCTTCCACAGGCTAGGGCATGGTGGCCCATTTCCACCCAAGAGAAGGTATAACCATATTTCATGTTTTGTTTCTTAGTTTTCTTTGCTTTCTAACCCTTATTTCATTTGCAGGTTTTAGATCTAACATTATTTTCCAGGTTATTGTAGCTTAATCTTTGTTTTCAAGTCATTGGAGTCGAAACCCTAACTTGTGTTTGCAGAGGGGTTCATCATTGCTTCTATCTCCTTTCTATTCTTAGCTTAGTTTACCGTTCTATTTATTTACCTTATGTTTTATTTTCTGCATTTAACCACACGCAGGAACCTACCCTTCTGCCCTATAGGTAGAAAGGAGCCATTCCTACCCCTGTAGTAGGGAGAAATCCCTGTTATAGAACTGGCAACCATACCAGGTCGATCGCACAGGATCCCTGGTTCAAATTTTTAATTTTTTGCCCTAGTTTTAAAAAAATTTCCTATTAAATCCACTTTAGATTCAGTTTATTTCTTGTTTTCAGTACTGCCGAAGGCTTTGCTAGGCAAAACCGAGTCAAACTGGCTATAGTACAAGTTACTGTCAGCCAGATCTGACTCTGCCTCACAAAAAACCCCAAATCTGGGCCAGGGCGCTCTTATCGAGGCCAAAAGTGAGACTGGGGTGCACTTAATGGAAAAATAGGTTTTCCCAGGGTGCACTTAATCCCTCGATAAGTGCAACTTCAACCTAGAAACTTAGTCTGTGACTATTTCTTCATTCTGTGCGACCCCCTTGCTTGTTTCTGAAAAAAATCTTGCGGCCCCCTCACAAGGTTCGATTAGAAATGTGCGTCCTTTCAAACAAAAATTTAATTTCAGTTTAATAACAGTTAAATTTTAGTTTTATAGGACTGTCAGTGTGTCTCAATAGCCTCTGTCCAGCACTGCAAGTCAATTTTAGTTTCTGTTTTCATTTTCTGCAATTTCTTTCATAAACAATGCGTAGATGCCAAGCAAATGTTAAATGGCTTAATCAAATGAACCTAGCCTAACTAAAATCAACCTAAAATTGACTATCTTGCTTCCCCTTCTTCCTCTACCTAGCCATCACCCTCCGGGGTATTCTGGGATACGAAGAAGGGAAAGCTCGTATAGATCTAGGCACTCCACTATATTGTTCCAAACCATTAAAATCGGATGACCTAGAAGGTAGAGGGGGTAGAGAAGGAGGGATTCTCACGATGCTAAGCATCCTCCCTGTTGACCAACCTTGCATCCAGGAGGTGACCTGAGGATCTACGAATGGGATTATTCCCATTGTGTTGAGAGCCCATCACCTTCTCTTGGTTGAAGAGGAATATCAGTGTGAGGTAGACATCTAGATGTTAGGCCATACACATTCAGGGTTAAAAATTGTATTTGTTCACAATTTTTTATTATTCAAATGCATGCATACACAATGACATGAATTCTACCATGATGAATTCATAAACCATTTGCAGCTACCAAATGCAAAAAAAACAAACAAACAGATACACCATACCAACTAACTAACCCAGCTCAGTTCATGACGCTGAGTGAGCCTTAAAATTTACCAATTTACACTAAGTTCAAATAACTCTGTGGTCTTTAAGGACATAAGTCCCTGACTACTTCAATTGTGGGAAGCACTTGGGATCTATCCAGAAACTCATTGTGAGGAGTACCACAGCAACCCCAAAGTAGCTGGCCGCTGACAGGAATTTCCAAGCAAAACGGGAAACGACCCCTTTCGATTGAGTAGAAACACCTGTGAGGAAAAAGCCAAGCATTGTCTCTTAGCAGTCTTGGTGGCCGAGTGACCACCTGCAGCTAATAGGAATCCACTAAAACTGGGGTCCAAACATCATTCCCACCAAGTTTCGGGCATAAAATCTAACACAATTGATCCTCCACGCTCTTCCTCACGCCTAAGAGGTGAACCACCACCATTTGGAACACTCAATAAACATCGTCGAAGCCTCTCTCAGCAATCTCCCACACCATTAGAAGGCCACACATCCTCTGATTCTGATTCAGACCCATATCAGTCTGAACTAGACCTCCATACTGCACCATCAAGCCCCATGGCTAGTGCAAATCTGGATCCATTTTCTGACATACCTTCATAACCTATCACCCACAACCTGGAAAGTAGCCCAGGAATAGTTATGCAAACTGTCATTAGTCAGCTTCCACCACCTATAGTGACCATCCAAGCTGGCACACTGGCAGCACACGGGAGCAATGGCCCTTCCACACACACTCCCCCTCCTGCCACATAGGGGGGTAGTGGATCGTCCACTTACATTGCCCCTACTATCATACATGGGGGAAATCTCCCCACCACTCATACTGTCCCACCAACAACACTTGGGGGCATTGGCCCATCCGCAATGATGCCACCGTAAGCACCCCCAGCTGTGCAGATGCATTATGCACCTGCAAACCTCACCACCATTGTAGCCCCATCCCATATCAACTTGGGGTTAAATCTGTTCTTCATGGCTCATCTTGACTTGCCTGATTTGGCTAGATTAACAAATGACCCCATCCGCCATCAAGATTTTTGGCCTCCAATGCCAACTAAGCTGTAGTCAGATATCCCTAAGTTTGAAGGAAAAGTAGGGGAATGTCCCCAAAACCACATAATGACATTCCATCTATGGTGCTCATCCAACAGCATTGTAGACAACTCCATCAGGCTGAGACTATTCCAATGTAACCTTACTGGTGCCACGGCCAAATGGTACATTGAGTTACCACAAGCCAAGTACCCGGACTTCAACTCCCTAGCCTTCATGTTCCTACAATATTTACAACTCCATGTTAGATATGACAAAGGGGTGGAGATCTTGCTATCTTGTCATCAAAGCACTACCACTCACATAATTTACCATATCCATGAGTGGTGGCGACACTGTAGCTTATGTAAAAATACAACTTGATGACAAGATATTCTTGGATTGGTTCCTTAAGACCTTGTTCCTGCCCATAGCAAAGGACGTCATGTCCAAATGTCCCCAATCTGAAGAAGAGGCCATACTGAAGGCCCAACAATTTGACCTTATCTATGCTCAGTCTGGATACCTATACACTATCATTCCATACGCTCCTCGTCCAAGTACCTCCTATCGTGACACACTGAGGGCATCCCATGCTACTGACGGCATCATAGGATCAATCTCCCAACAACCACAGCCTCGATCGACACCACCTGTCGTTACACCACAACCAAGCAACACTGCTAGTGTTGCTTACCAGAACCAAGCTCCGGACTATGCAAGAATGATGTCTCAGTCTGGAGCAACAACTTTCTATGCATATCCTACACCATTGCAGCAGGCTTAGGCCATGGATTGGCCAACACAATAGTATATGGGGAAAATTCCCACATTTGTGGCACTACTACCCCCACAAATCTACTTTGCATCGCCAATGCAACTAGTTCAATCCCCCACCCCTATTCCACCTGTTCCGTTGGGACAAGTGTTTGCACAACAAAACCTTCCCAACCAGCCTGGCCCCAACAATCAACAAGGGCAAGATCGAAATAACCAACCCCGCAACCAAGGCAATAACCAACCACAAGCAGGCGGTCAACAACCAAACCCTCCCAATAATGCCGTGGCAAACTGGCCAGTCCAAAATCCCCCACGACAAAATGCACCAAGATGCAACACCCCGTTGCACACAAACCAACCATACACACTCTGTGATGTTTATGGGCACTACACATTTGAGTGTCCCCTCATGGCTCATGTGAAGCAGGCCATTCAAAACGAGGCCCAATAGGTTTCCAATGCTGCAAATCAAGCCCAACCCAACCTAGCATGACAAGGACCTCCCCCCATGGTGCTTCAAAACCCACTACCAGTCCAAGGATTGGTGGCAACCGCACCCCTTCCCCAACCCAATCCCAACACTCCGAGGACACCTCCCACAGTCAAAATAGGTGTTCACCACCTGCTAGCCATGAAAAATGAAGAGGTCAACTTGCAAACCAGATGGAATCAATATGGTACCACCACCGAACCTGCTGACACATCAATGACATCAACGTCCAAAACAATCAACCTACCTCTTCATTTACCCCCATTCCCACACCCCCCCATATGCAGAATTGCCAATAACACCACGGCTAGAGCTACAGTCATCTATAGCATTGTGGATGATTTGGTCCAAACTCCAACCACCATGTCCGCTCTTGAGGTGCTTAAAATATGCCTAATGTGGTGGAAATCCTTACTAGCCACCCTTGGGGTAGTAGACCCCTCTGACTCCAAGTTGATCTCGTTCAACACAGAGAATGGAGAACCACGCACGCCATAGACCATCTCCTTCCAAATCCCGGTATCTATACGGAACTTGGTTGTGCACCGATGCATAGTAGATGAGGGGGAATCTACGTGCGTTATCTCTACCTTGGTTTGGCAAAAACTTGGATCCACAATTCTGCAACCATCCTCCACAACTCTGCAGGATTATGATGGCCATCGCACTAAAGCCCAAGGAATCCTCCCCCATGTCCCCATCACATTAGCTACAAAAACAGTGTTGATCGACATAGAGGTTGTTAATGCCCAACTGGACTATAACCTTCTCCTCATGAGAAGTTATATGTATGCCATGCGAGCTGTCGCATCAACTGTCTTCTGTCTCATGATGTTCCCCCATGTGGGGAATATTGTGACAGTTGATCAACTCACTTATCATGATCCCCAAGGGTTAACGACACCCACCAATGTTATCCCTGCCATCACCACCATTGAGCCACAAGGGATGACCACACACGCCAATGTCATCCCTGTAATCAACAACATGGTGGACAACACACTAGCCTCCCCATTGTTGAATGTGGGCCCTGGGTTGTTTGCCGATATCACCATGACGGCTCCTTTCCCATTAGTGTCACAACCATAGACAAAAAATGAAACTGTGGACTTGTGCATGGTCTCATCAAGCAACATTGCACCCAAACAACAACTGCAGCTGCATCCCCAACCACAACCACAACATCGTCCATAGCCACAACACCATTAGCAGCCACAACATCACTCACAGCAACTACAACCACAACTACATCCCCACATGCAACTGTCAGGGAGTTATTTGGGCTCATCCCCAGTCCATACAATTCCCTTCCTCTTCCCCCCACCTGGTGTCATGAGCAAACTGGTAATGGCCTCCTTAATCCTACCCAACTTTACATTGGGAATTATGGTGTGGTATCTTGATCCACCAACTCAACCAACAATGCCACAGGTTTTTTTCACCCTAGTGCAACCTATCGCGGTTGAGTCCCACCCTCCACCTATTCTGCACAAGCCAACTACCACACCCGCACCTGCACCACCCCAACCCAAAAGGGATAGGGGCAAGAACACCAAAGCCGCCGCAGAGCCACGACAAGTCCCACCTTGCGTTGTCTATGAGAAACAAGGCCATCCAACTCAGAATTTCCCTAAAATCCCAATGATCCATGCGCATCTAGATGCCATGGATACAAATGTAAAAATCCTCGTGGTTGAACTCCCAACCGTGCCAGTAGTTAAAAACAAGGAATTAAGGACAAACCATGCTTGCACCATTTGTAGCTTGTATCGATATTACTCCCACCATTGCCAAGATTTTCCTGAATTTCGAATGGCTCTCGCTGACCTCCGTCACCATTCCCTTGAATCTGAGATCATTCTGATCGAAGAAGTCCATCCCCCACCTCCTTCTTCAGACACCATGTCCATTTACATGATGTCCAATTCTACAAACCCTCTTGTCTCCACCATCATTGATGGTCCATTGGACCTCTCTCTTCCATTGTTTCCCCATCCACCGCCACAACCTTAGTTGCAACCTCAACCTTAGTTACTAGGGAAACAGTGGGGTTCATTCCCAATCAACATGATCATTTTCCTTTTCCTTTTCCTTTTCCTTTTCCTACCATCTAAAATCATGAGTAAGTCTGTCTTGGAAACCCGTGATCTACAAGATTTCACACTGGGAGATCATGTGTGGTACCTTGAACCACCTACCCTACCTCTAAGGCCCTAGGATGTGTTGACTCATGTCCATCAAATTGAGATGACTTTGCACCTACCTCCAGGTCCATCAAAGACTCCTCCCATATCTAGGCCTACCCTTCTTCCTCCAATAGAGACTGGGGGAAAGGCCACAAAAACCACAACCAATACCATTTACATGATCTCTAGCACCAGTTTCCCTTTCACCTCATTGACTGTGGAAGATCCACCTGATCTATCCCGGTACCACTTACGCGATGACAGAGATATATGTAATACCGCCTTCGATTTTACCCCATTCCCTTTAAACCATAGTGTGTAATCGGTTCTTCCCATAAAATAATATATTCCATCATCCCACCTTACCAGTGACCTTCATCTTGGCAAGGGGGCATACCTCTTCGCTGACTCAGATGGTTGACTCTTGAAGAAGTTGCGCAAAGGGCTCCACCTCAAGAGAGTCTATGTCTAATATAACCACTATGAGTCCCTTATAGTGTAATTTTTTTCCTTTCTTTTTTTCAACATTTTTTTAGCACAAGTCAGGGGCAACACCATTAGCTGCTAGTCCAAATTCATTTGGAGTCACTTCGAGACACCTCTCACACCTCCAGTGTCAAATTTCCATCTCCTGATGAGACCATTGTATCATGTTTAATAAATCAATTTTGGGACCATTTCCCACCAATCACCTCAATTTACGAGCCATGACATGACGATGCAAGTGTCTATGGACCTGTGCCTGTATCACAATCCCCGATCGCAACCCATGTGATTTATCGGGCCACCACCCATTAAGGAATGTAATTTTGATTTTATTTTTGTATTTATAATTGTCTTTTCCACTGCCCCTTATGCAGGCATTTGGACCATTGTCCACAAAACCCTTTATTTGTCTTGCATGTATTTGGCATATAAGTTCCTCCAAGCTTGTACTTACATCGCATATAGTCAAGTTCGTCCACCGCAACACACACACATGCTCTCCTAACCTCTATCCAAGAGCCACTTCGGTTTGCATGCCTTTACTGCACAGACTCGTGAGCCTCTGCCGTGATCTATCCCATGCATGTATTGGTATGTTTGAGAGCCTTTTGCTCTATCCATACTGTGTGGATGACCTTTGGACCTCTGTCCACTGTCCTAACATGGGGCACCGCTTGTGCCACCGCAATCGGTTGACCATATTGGAGTTTCGTTTAAGCTCTTTTCTGACTCCTTAAAACAATGAAAAGATTGCCGAGTGCAACTGCTTTCTTTCTTGCTCGCTAAAGTATAGGAAAGGGCATCTACATCATCACATTTACCTCCTTTTGTGGACCATGTATACTAGTAAAATGAAAAGGACACCCTTCGCACACTCAAGCCAAGATCATTCCCCTCTGCATACTTTCATGCTTTCTCGGGCAGAGGGGCCGCATTTTACAAAAAATCTCACCATGGGTTGTCGTTAAGCTCTTTTCCATCCTTCTCATCAAGAACATATTATTGAGCAAATTTGGTTTCGTTCATGCTCATAAAAGTATCTGAACGACCATCTAGTCAGTATAGGTTTAACCCTTTTCGGCTTGATTGGACTACCAATAGTAAAGAAGCCTCTCATCCCTTGCAGGATGGGCGAGTTCTACTATGCATAATTTTATCCTTTTTCAGGCACAAGAGACTACCAATGAAAAATAACCCCCACTAGAGTCTTCTTCGTGCTTTCAGACTCTAAAATTGAAAGCACCATCGAGCATTTACCTTCTCAGGCTCGCCAAAAATCCACGAGATCGTACCATAATGGTGTCCCTAAATGCCACCCCACATAAAATAGTTTGGTAGCATTCCCCCATTGGGTTGCCTTTGTTTAGAGTACTCTGCAATGTGTCTTCCTTGGATCCCATCAGTATCAAAGGTGTCTACCTCCTCCAAGTATTTCCCATCTGCAGTGATATCCTCGGTATTTCAGCTATGATCCCATTCCCATCAGTTAGTTTCATTTGCTGCCTGGTCTGCCCTGCCATCATACTCTAAAAAAATGAAGTTTAAGTCTCCCTCCCCTTGCCCCTATTCAAATATTTTCCCCCCCCCCCCCCTCACCATTCAGTGAGTCATTCCATAGATTGCTTCACACCTTCCAGTTATCTCCCTCGCACTCCTAGTCAAGGAAACATCATTGCCTTGGCTAGGGGCAAGTCTCCCTCTGTTGACGCCAACACACATCTTCCATAGGATAGACCCAGAGGTCCATGTATCTTGGTTTCATTAACCTCATTGATGAGTTCCTTGGACCACTTGAGAGGAGTCCTTAGTGTCTCTCGGGATGGTTGTTTCTCACGTGCTCGACTTCAACTACACCGTCGCACCATTGAGATTCATACAAGGTTTTGTCCATACAACATTTGGTCGGAGACCCTGGATGTCACCTAACTCTAGCACATTGGTGAGTCCACTCGAGGGACCTAAACAGGTTACGTCCCTTGTGATTTCTGGATTGCATTGAAGACAATGTCCAGAAGCCCCATCAATGCTTCGGTATACCTTTATGATTGATGTAGCATACTTGTACCACAGACACTCTGATTCTCAATAGCGAGTCCACACAACTATGTACCATTCTAGATCCAACAGACCACCAGTCATGAAGATATATCATTCCATGAGAATGCCACGGGTCCAATGTACTAGATCATCATTGTATTCAGTCTCACATAAAGGAAACCATTATTGTAACATCAATTGTATATGATTGACTCTTGTATTTTAGAGCATAGATTAAATTATTTTTTTGACATTTTCATGAGCATGGGGATTCCCGCCTTGTCCATATACATGTCAGACATTATTTTCATCTCACCCATTGATGGGAACCATATTAATACAAAAACCAAAAGCCACCATACCCCAGCCCTGGAAGCACCACCTCTACGAAGCAAATCCTATGATGTCCATTGGCCATACCTTGAGCTCCTGCCCCCACACATCAGGGGGCAATTTGTTAACCCAAAAATCCCCCACTCATCTCTCAATGGCCTACACCACCCAAGGACACCATCTCACGACCCTCATATCACTCCATTAAACCCCCACACCCTCAAAATAGCTAAAGGATGAAAAAAAGGTGTTAAAAACCCCAAAAAGGAGCCCAAAATAATCTCCTAGGAGATAAAACCCCCAAAAAGGGGCTAAAACCCTAAAAAGAGTGAAAGTTAGGTAGAAAGGGGCTAAAATACCAAAAAAGGGGCTAAAGCCTTGACCAAGGGCTTAAAACCCTAAAACCCCTTGAAAAAGCTATAAAAGGAGGGTGGGGGGTCACTCTCAAACAAATTCTCCCTTGCATATGTTATGCTTCCCATGGATGCCTTGAGACCTTTTCCTCTCAAGCCACCTACACTCCCTCTCCTCCATTTCCATTGAGTCATTTCTCCCCCATCCAAGAGAGGTGCTTTCACAAGCTAGGGCATGGTGGCCCATTTCCACCCAAGAGAAGGTATAACCATATTTCATGTTTTGTTTCTTATTTTCTTAGTTTTCTTTTCTTTCTAACCCTTATTTCATTTGTAGGTTTTAGATCTAACATTGTTTTAGATGTTATTGTGGCTTAATCTTTGTTTCCAGGTCTTTGGAGGCAGAACCGTAACTTGTGTTTGCAGAGGGGTTCATCATTGCTTCTATCTCCTTTATGTTCTTAGATTAGTTTACCATTTTGTTTATTTACCTCGCGTTTTATTTTTTGCATGTACCCACACACATGAACCTACCCTTCTACCCTATAGGTAGAAAGGATCCATTCCTACCCCTGTAGTAGGGAGAAATCCCTACTACAGTATAATTTAATTTTAATCTTCATCTATATTAATGTGAGAACTATGAATATAATGAAATTTATAGTAGCTGTGTGGAATAACATTCATAATCCATCAAATAATGCAATAATAAAATCATATACAGATTTGAGAATATAAACATTTACAAAGTGCACTGAAACAATTACTGTAATAAAATCTGGAGCTTTGTGATCGAAATGTAGTAGGAACAACCACGTTCCACCAAAATGTATATTAGGTTCAGCTAATGTAGTGGGGATTTTTACCATACTACGTGAAAAATCACCAACCTTAGCTCATCCAGAGCATAAGGAAGAGTTCAACAATAAAAAAATAAATGAGAAAATGATTAAAAAACAATTTAGGGTTTTTAAATATACAAAACTAACTAATGCATAACAATAACAAAAATACCTTTTTTTCTAAAAATGGGCCACCGTAGCTGTCCTTAGAAGTGGTTACGCAACCCCATGTTTTGGGTCTCCAGTCCGTTCCACAAATTGTTGTCAAATGGGGGGAATGGATCCAAATGCATACGAAATGAACTCAATGTACACCATGGAGAATGGTGTGGAAATATATGGGAGTAATGGAAGAAAAATTATGTGATGTGACTGAAAGCAAATGGAAAAAATTGTTTTGGAGGAGCCCTTCACAATGTACTTATAGTATGGTCCTAGGGTTTTTGACCCATGATATTTTGTTTCCCATTGTATTTATCTATAGTTTTTTTACCCATTTTCATTTTTGGAGTTGTTTACCCTTTTTGGGAGAGAGTGGGGATAAATCACAATAAATACTCATCATCCCTTCATTTATGGGAAGGAATAATTATGTTTTGGACCATTTTTAGTGGAAAGACAATTGTGAAGGTCAAAATGGAGGAAATAATGGTGGGAATATGATGTATGATTATGGTTTATACCATGGAGAGATATGTGAACAATATTTTGTGTTAACAAATTCCCCCCTAATGTGTGATGGAAGGAGCTCATCATATAGCTGATAGACATCATAGGATCATGGGAAAATGGTGATAACGATGGAGAGATTGGAGAGGACCGTGGAGGAGTGGAGTTTCATCGTTGAAACTATGGTGGATTTTGGTTTGTATTAAATCTAAAAAATGGATGAGATACATATAGTGTCTGACATGTATATGGACGAGGCAGACATACCCATGCTCGTAAGAATGTCAAAAAATAAATAATGGAGAACAAGGCTCAAAATATGGGACTTTGTTAATACATATACAACTGATGAGACATAATGCTGGCCTAAATAGGAGGCTAAATACATAAATTGATATGAATAATTGATACATAGGAACAATGATATTCTTATCGAATGCAATATCATCACAACTGATATGTTGTTCAATCTATAGGTGTACATAAATGAAGGGATTCAATGACTGAAAGTTAGAATATCTGTGGTACAATATGTAGCATCAAGTACTGGAGATATACAGAAGCATAAAACTGATGGGATTTCAAACACTGTCGCCAACACAACCCATAAATCACAATGGACATGAGTGTATGGGTCCCACAGTAGACTCACCAATGTCCTAGAGTCAGGTGACAACTGGGGTCTTCGAACAAATAATGAAAGGACCAATACCCTGTATGAATATCAACAGTGTGATGATGTAGTTGAAGTTGAGCATGTGAGAAAAAACCAACCTGAAAGACACTAATGACTCCTTTCAAATGGTCTAATAAACTATTCAATGAGGTGGATGAAACTAGGATAAAGGGACCTCTTGGTCTATTCTATGGAATAGATGTGTTGACGTTGAAAGAGGGAAACCTGCAACTAACGAGGTAATGATTTTTCCTTGATTAGAAGCGTGAGGGGGATAACCAAATTAGCCTTAGAGATTCAACACACCCTATAGGATACAATAAGCCTCAAGGCCGGAGGGGACATCACCAACCTTGGCACTTCAGGGATATAAATTTGTACAAGGCAAGAAATCCGCCACCATCAGCTCTAGGTTTAGGCTAGATGAAGTTCAACCAGGTTCTATGACACTTTAGTCATCCACAGGGCTATACTTTTGCTGAGTCCATGTGCTACGCGGGAAGATGAGTAAGTTGTCTATGTGGCAACAAGATTAGGAAGTTCAATTTTGAATGGAGATTGAAGTGATCCTGGTAATTCCATTTAGGAGCCATGACCACGTGTAACATGAATTTGGAGAGTCAATTTGGCTTCCCCTCCTTTGTCAAAAAAGAGTGTAGCACCTTTTTATTGCATTTCCTTGTTGCCTTATGTATTAGGCTTGGAACAATCAGGGGGCTGTAATGTCCCCATTCAAATAAATTCATAGCGAGACAATTCCATTAATCCTAATAGTTCCCTAGGTTGGATGGATACATTTGGAATTTTAATAAAGGATTTAATAAATGATGTTTAGACATTAGAATGGAATAAATTTTTAATAATCGAGCTTATTAAATAAATACAAGAGAATATTGAAGTGGCAATGGAGCATGGAGACACATGGAGGCTATGGGGCCCACACAAGCTAGAAATGTTGTGCTACATGGCATCCTCCTCTTGTAATTTTGAATCCATGGGAATCATAAATGTTATTGGATGAGTTATAAGGCTAATACATTTTTCCATATCCATCATAGGTTGAATTTGGAAGGAAATGTAACTTACATGGGAGAGGAAGAGTCATTTTGGAGCTAGTGAGACACTTGGACTAGATTCCTTAGCTCTATGACAACAATGATGAATATTCTATGACACCTATTAAAAAAATAGATATTAAGGATGAAATATCACATATATAACATGGAAAGTCAAAATAGAGCATCCAAGAGGGCTCTCATGTGAGTTGCGCAAGCTCAATGGACTCCTACTCGAATTTGGGGAAGATTGAAGTGTAGTAAAGGAATGACACATGGAAAATCATGAGCACACACCCTCATTCAAATTGGCTTGAGTTTGTGGATGGATTGGTAACCATAGGAATATAAGGATGTTTATAAAATATAGGGATCAAACATTATAAGAGCTTTTGATCATTTGGGAAATTTTCATTTGTGAATTGAGGGAGCTAGTGGATGACTAGTTTCTTTCCTTAGCCAATTTTGAGGGTGAAAGATTCCCATTCAACTTGGTGTTTGGAGAGGCCACTAAAGTATTTCATGGAGATTTAATGGATTTGTCTTTGTATGTTTAACCTATATAGGAATCTCTTGGTTCCTTCTATCGCATCACTTCCTTTCAACCATTTCCATTTTTTATGGCATATTCTTGCTCATGGAGGGATTGCGCTTTGGGTGAGATATTGATCTCTTTGAGAAGCTTATAATTCCCCATTATTTTATTTTATGATTTAAATTCTCTGTATTTCAATTTAAGAATACTCTCAGGTCGAAATACTGAAATATTTCATGTAAAAATGTTAATCAATGAAGAAATAGTGCCATTTCCCGATTATCTTGTTGTGAACTAATTTAATGTTGATGGATTCAAATGGATAAGTAAAATGCTGACGGTTTATGGTTGAATGGAATATTATTTGTGTATTTAAATTTCATAATACCATTAGGTATAAATACCCAAAATATTTCATGTATAAATTTTAATCAATGAAGAAACAATGTCCTTTCCCTACTACCCTGTTGTGAACCAATATAATGTTGTTAGATTTGAATGGATAAGTAAACTACTGTTGGTTTTTCAATGAATGGAATGTTATTAATTTATTATATGAGTTTAATTTTTATTAAATAAGAGTTCAGAGCTGTTTTTTTGAGTTTCATAGCATTTGGAGAAGTTTGCCTATCATTTCCCCGAAGGTTGAAACTAGTTTTTTGCATATGATTTAAGGGAGTTATAGAAGACATTAAAAGTTAAATGGTGATGCATATGATTTAATATTTATTTCCTTTACATTACACATCCTTAAATTCATAAATTTGATTTGTCTTGAATGAATTTGGGACGTCATTTTTAGAATTCATTGCGGGGGAATTATAACCCCAAATTACTAGTCAAAACTCCTACCTCGACCAGAATCTTAAACAAGTTTGCAGAAGCCTTTAGAGGGTCATAAAGCTTCCATAAACATCATATTCAAAACCTAATATGAGTAATATACCTTCATTTATTATTTATGAGCATTTGGAACAATTTGGAGACCTAGACATCAAAACTAGTCAAAGGTCGAAACAGGGAAAAAAAGTAAAAAAAATGGTCATTTAATAAAATTTCAAAAATGGACATTACAAATGATATCAGAGAATGCTGTTGGAACCTGATGGTATTAAAAAGGATTCAAAGCAATAATTCACCACCTTTAGAACCTGTAGTTGAATGTGTTTTTGTTGAAGAAGAAGAAGTACATTCTGGTGACTAACGAGGGGAAGGGATAGACTGATCCTAATAAGGTGGAATATATTAAACTCATGCAACCTCTCTTTAATGACATAACCAAGAACATTAACCAGAAGCTTATGAATGGATTGGAGTTGTTGGTTATCCAATTTGGAAGTAAATGAGGAGTAATAGGAGATAGCAATAGTTCACAATCAAAAGAAAAGAAGACTATGGGTGAGCATATTTTCTCAAGAATGGGACCCCATAATAGACCCCATGAATTTTAGAGCACACCAATAGCAACTACACCTAAATTTTTAGAATTAAAACGAGCAACATTAAATAACAATATGCGAGAAAATAAACATTGCAAGAAACATTCAAGATAGACACACAATATACCCTGGAAACCCCATGCGGGGAAAACCAGCACCAATGAAGATCTTCATTACATGGCCAAAACCGTCCATCCAGGCCAAGCAAGCTAGTCACCGCTCACCTCCAAACCACTTTACAATGGAGCCTCCTCAAGCCTTATAAAGGATTCATCACATGCAATACCATAGGACAATACCATGGGATACAACAAACCATGTACCCAAACCATGTGCTAGACCTAAACCACCTTTGACTCAATCCCGAGTCAAGGTTAACCCTAAAAATCCCCCCTTTAAACTTGAATTGGGGTAATCACCAACTCCCCTCAAATTTTTATCGAGGAATCTCACATACATTCCCCTATCACCTAGGTCTATCTCCCGACTTTACCGGTGAGTTACCAGGGGTATGCATGCCTTACCAGGTCTTACAGCCATATGCCCATTTACATGCAAAATGGTCCATTACATTTTTTCTTTTTCATGTGTCTTCATGGTGACTTCGCCATCACCATCCATTGCTTCATCCTCTCGCTTTATTGCTCATATACTTGTCATGCTCCTTTTGTACCTACATCCAAACTCTGTCATTGATGTCCATATAAAGAAAAATCCATCTACCAGATTACATGGGTCATCGATCGCTGTAACCACCATTTCTCTAGGAATTCTCTTCACATACATGGCTTCATCAATCTTGGTCCCAAAATTGAGATTAAACCATCTCACATTTCTCCCGCAATTGAAGACTCAACCTCTCTGATCCACATCAAGCTAGGCTATGAGTACACCTACCACCCTTGTACCTACCTAGTGGTTCATTCCACACTTGATGCAACATCCCTTCTCTATGTATAAGAGGGATACCTTGTTCTTTTAGCATCCAGAGAAATCCAAACTTGCCTACAGCTAAGTTTCACATGGACCAAAAAAAAAATTACTGCTAGGGTGTCGGGTACCACCAAACATGCACCCCACAATTTTATTATGCACATAGAAACACCAACGAGCATAACCAAGCCAAACCATGGCTCTGATACTAGTTGTTAGGATTAAAATGAGCAACATTAAATAACAATATACAAGAAAATAAACATTGCAAGAAACATTCAAGATAGACACACAATATACCTTGGAAACCCCATGCAGGGAAAACCAGCACCAATGAAGATCTTCATTACATGGCCAAAACTAGCCATCTAGGCCAAGCGATCTAGTCACCGCTCACCTCCAAGTCACTTTACATTGGAGCCTCCTCAAGCCTTATAAAGGCTTTATCACATGCAATACCATAGGACAATACCATGGGCTACAACAAACCATGTGCCCAAACCATGTTCTAGACCTAAACCACCTTTGACTCAATCCCGAGTCAAGGTTAACCCTCACACACCTAAATATCTTGTACCCAAATAAGATTCGAACATTCAACTTGAACTTGCTACAATGTAAAAAGAATGGGATAAATTGGATGAAGATTGTAATAAAAAGTGTACCATTTGATCAGTACTTTCTTGCTTCACACAAACTAAAAAATAAGGAAGGTTATAGGTGTCTATACCAAAAAAAGACTTAAATTGTGTTGGTAAATTTCCACTCCCTACTTTTTATGGTTTCTCTCAAAGTTTGGCTAACACTTGGGTGCAAAAATTAGATGTGTATTTTCAGCTGAATCCAATGGTGGAAGAAGATGCCTTAAAAATGGCCATATTCCACTTGGAAGGAGATGCCAATGAATGGTGGTTCCATGGCCTGGAAAATTTTGTTCATGATCAGGTTAAAAAATATGGAGAATTTATTGACAGGGTAGTAGAGATATTTGAGAAAAAATATCCAGAATTGTCTTTCAATGAACTAACCCAATTGAAGCAGGTCGGGACGCCTATAGATTATATGATGGAATTTAAAAAATTATAAGTCAAGGTGGCTTATGTGTCTATGGGAAGGTTAGTATTACTATTCACTGAAGGTTTGGATGAACGCTTAAATTGTTTGGTCAAATCCCACAAGCCCACTACATTAAAAGATGCAATGAGCTTGACTAGAGATCTCCAAAATGTGCTTCCTAGAACAAGATTTCCTCCGAAGCCTAACTCCAAATTTGAAAAGAAACCTTGGAAAAAAGATGCACCTAATAAGAAACCTTGGAAAAGAGATTCATCTAAAAATAATAATAAAGAAGGACTAAACAGGGATGAACTTCAAAGAAATTGTTTTTACTTCACATGCTTTCAACCATGGACACCGGGGCATAAATCTACTAGGGAAAAGGCTCAATACATAGAAGTATTTTCTGACAATGATGGTTATGGAGGGGGTATGGAGGAAGGGGGACACATTTCAAATCAATTCAAGCCATATGAGGAAATATTTGAAGAATAAATACAAGAATAAAATCATCCCGCACCTGAGAAAGCAAGAATGGAAGTACTTTCAGCAGTTCCTCACTATCACACTATTTGATGCAAGGGTGTGGTAATAGGACAAAGAGATTCAGTTTTGGTAGATGGAGGAGCCACAAATAACTTCACTAATGTAGATATGGTGGAAAAAATGAATATACCAACTGAACCATTCGATGTCTTCATAGTTTTCATTCCCGGTCACAACACAATGCAGTGCAAAACATGGGTTCCAAAGCTGCAAGTCACTACAGGTAACTATACTTTTGTTGATAGTTTTTATGTGGTTAATGTTTCTGATACTAATGTGGTTTTGGGACTGCAATTGTTGTATTCCATAGGGGAACATACAGTAAACTATAAAATTTATGAGATGAAATTTCAAGATTTGAAAGGTGTACTAAGGGTTGTAATATGGAAGCACACTTACCCAAATCAAGTAGTGACTTGCAAAAGTATGAGATCTATATTGAGGAATAGGGACATAGAATGGTCTGATGAATGTCATATCACATCTCCCAGTCCAAACATAAATGTTTTTGAACACCCAAAGGAGATAGAGAAACTATTTCATAAGTATGAAAGAAATTTTAGAGGTCTTCCACATGGTAGACCACCTGATAGAGGGGTTGAGCACAACATTGTTTTGGATGAGGGTAATTCACCCATTAAAATACAAATTTATAGACATCCAAATAAATTTAGAGATGATATTGAGAAGGAAATCCAATAACTCCTAGATTTGGGATTCATTACACCAATCTCTAGTACAAAAATTTTGCAAGAGGCACATTATTTCCCACTATCTAGCGATCCGGGGATCTTTAAAACTTATAGGAAATTAAGGAAAATATTATTTTGGAAGGGTATGAAGGAATATGTTTAGAAATATGTGAATGGATTTAAGGTATGTTAGAAAAATAAATCAGAACTTACATGTCAAGCTGGTTTATTGCAACCATTGCCCATTCCAGAGCAAAAATGGGACAATATCTTAATGGATTTCATCACTGGTTTGCCCAAATATTTGGGTAAGGATTGCATATATGTGGTAGTGGATAGATTGAAAAAATTTGCTCATTTATTTTCTGTTACATCATCGTTTAGTGCTGCACAAGTGGATGATATTTTATTCAAGGAAATAGTTCCTCCTTTGGATGATGAAGGTCAACTCACACTTGGTACGAAAAATATTTTGAAGACAAGGGAAAGGAGATTGAGGAGCATAAATATCAAAGAATACTTAGTAAAATGGAAGAATATACCAAGTGAATATTCCACATGGGAAGAGGAGAATATTGTGAAGCATCCAAATATGAAATTGATTGAGGACAAGCAATCTTGGGTGGGGAGGACTGTAATGTCCCCACTCAAATAAATGCATAACAGGACAATTCCATCAATCCTACTAGTTCCATTGGTTGGATGGATACATTTGGAAATTTTAATAAGGGAGCTAATAAATAAAATTCATACATTAGAATGGAATAAATATTTAATGATGGATCTTATTAAATAAATACAAGAGAAACTTGAAGTGGCAATGGAGCATGGAGACACATGGAGACTATGGGGCCCACACAAGCTAGAAATTTTGTGCCACATGGAATCCTCTTCTTGAAATTCAAAATCCATGGGAATAATAAATGTTCTTGGATGAGTTAGAAGGATAATAAATGTAACTTACATGGGAGAGGAATAGTCATTCTGGAGCTAGTGCGACACCTGGACTAGATTCTGTAACTCTATGGAAACAATGATGAATATGCTATGATACCTATGACACAAATAATATATGAAGGATGAAATATGACATATATGACATGTCAAGTATAAATAGATCATCCAAGAGGGCACTCATGTGAGTTAGGGAAGCTCAATCAAGGAGAAAGTGTTCGATGTACCAAAAGAGGTTTTGTTGTGAACATGGCTGATAGGAATAAAAGTGGAACACTGTTGAGGCCTCTTTGAGGGACAATGGATGGGGGTAAAATAAGGCCAAATGTGCAGTATGGATGGAGTTGAGGGATTTTGAATATGCCAATACGTGTGTGGGGTGATTCACATGATGGTATGCAAATAGAGGCGACTTCTGAGAAATGGACCGGACAAAGTAAGAAAGGATTCAATTTAGTATAGGTCGTCTCTTCACCCAGGAACATTTTGCATAGTGGTGAAACCTCCTATCCTCATAGAGGACCATTCATACGTGGGTATAGACTACCAAGGATATCTTGAGATTCCTATACCTCTAGTATAGGTTGGGGGACCTAAAGATATGTTAGCATAGTGGTAGCTATATCATACATGTGATAGATATAGAAAACATATGGTGTGCATGTGCATATGTGGGTTTGCACCCTCCAACGGGGTACTAGTGGTGTAGGGGTAGGGTGGATGGGTTATAGCCACTTGCTCACATGCAAAGGATGTGATAAAGTGCTATAATGGACTCACTATGGATGGACATGGAGAGACTACTAGAGGGGGTTACTGAATCGAGGTGGAAACGATGTAAAACAAGAAAGAAAAATTATGACATAAGGGTAGGCATGGCGAGTGACTTCAGGCATAGAACCTCTTGAGGTAGAGCCCATTGCAGGGATTCTTCAAGAGGTGTCTGTCAAAGTCATCAAGGATGTATGACCCCTTTCCAAGACATCATTGGATGCCATATGGGCCATACAACATGGAATCAAACTTCCCTTTCCCCATTTTATCATTGTCCTTGGTCGAAGATCAGGACTAGTTCCCCCTCACTAAAGGTTCATGGATGGACGTGGGAGTCATAATGGGACTTCGACTGAGTCTTCATCGCTTCGATCATTTAGAGAGTGGAAATATGGTTCTCATTGGTTTGTTCAAGTGTAAGTAGTTGTTGATCTAATGGTGAAGTATCAGGTAGAATTTCGATGGAAAGGAGGAGTGAATAAATCTTGAATTCAATGGGAAAAACCAATTCCACACCATGGACTAAATGAAATGGGGTAAAACCAATGGAAGTTTCAAGTATCTCTTCATCATCATGAAAGTGGTGCTAGGATAATCAAGTAGATCTTGCATGGTCGATGAGGAGGAAGGACTACTGGAACTAGAGATTGAGTAAATGGTGTTATTGGTGTCTGAGGAAGATGTCGAAGGGTGGATTACTCAAGGACAGTGATGTCGGACATGTGGGAGTGCGTGCAAAGGTCACTAAGGAGCAACCTATACTGAGGAAATTTTGGGCAATAGTGTGAATAATGAACATATATGCCAAAACCTGGACATGGATGGTTGGTTCACAACGACTTGTTCTTTACCGCAAGTATGGTTGGTACATTGACAACGACAGTGTCATCAGTCTCAACTACGGTACGCATGTGGGTGCAAAGGATAGGAAAATCGGGACAATTTTTTGTTGCATGGATTTGGACATTGCATGAAGCACATATAGGAGCAGGACGTGGTTTTTTCATTGCTTTGGTGTCCTTTCCCACAACCTTCTTTGGAGGATGAGGAACAATAGTAGAGACAAGATTAGTCTTTTATGGACTAGGAGGTGGGTGTGACATCATCTCAATAGGTTGAACAGGAGTCAAAACAACCTTGAGAAATGGCGGTGGGGTTTGTGGATTGAGCTACCATAGAGGAATACCCAAAGTGAAACTAGGCAAGTTGAGGGTATCCATCATGGATACACTCATGGTATCCATCATGGATACCCTCAAGACAAGAAAGTTGAGGGTATCCATGAAAGACAGGGATGGTATGGGCATGTTGTCAATGATAGTTTTGATAGTGGTAAGGACATGTTTTGGTGTGGCCTACCCCTTTGGATCATAGTATTTCAGTTGGTCAATTCTCATGATCTTCCCATCATGAGATAACATTAATATTCGAAAGACAGTAGAGGAAATGAGTCACACTGCATACATATAACTACATCCTATGAGGAGGTTGTAATCCAATTGGGTGTTGACAACCTCAATGTCAATCAATACTGCATTTCTATCTAACTCAATACGAACATTTGTGAGAACACCTTGGGTATGAGAAGAGCAGCCATCATAGGCGTGAAGAGCGGTGGTGGAAGGTTGAAGGGTGGGAGATCCAAGTTTCAACCAAACAAAGGTTGACATAACATAGGTGGATGTCCCCTCATTGATCATGCATTGATGAATAACCAAATTCCTAATTGTGATTAGAACTTGGAAGGAAATAGATGAGGGAATCCTGAGTTCTCCTTAATCCAGGTCAAAGGTGATCAACCTGGAATCAGAGGGATCGATGACACCTAGCACGGATAACAATTATTTATGTTGTGAAGGACAAGTTTTGAGAACTTTAAGAGTAGACATGACTTTGGGGGACTAGGCCAAGTTGTCAACAATATTGTAGTTGAGTGTAACTCTGGCTGTGACGTTGTTCACTATGCGACACAAAGGTAAACATAGGACTTTTGTAGTGTGATCCATGGGGGTTATTGGAAAATGCAAAGATATGTCAGGAGTGGAAGAGGTAGATGCTGCAAATGGGTTAACAATTTCCATGGTGGAACCATATTGGTTTCATCGAGTCTGGAGGTTGACATTAGACAATAACATCATGAGGTGATGGACACCGATATCAGTGGGTTAAGTGGAAATAGTGGTGGCAGGAGTTTGTGGGGGACAGGGTTGGGTTGAAATCATTCCTTGGTGTGGTAGGGGGTTTTGGAGAACCATAGGTGGAGGAACTGATAGTCCTAGGTTTGGCTGAGTCGTAGCATCCATGTTGGGATACGTTGACTATCTTTTTTGAGTAAGTGGTGGAAACGAGTCAAGTGAGGACACTGATGAGTGTAACGGCCATAAGTGTAAAATATGGCACATAGATGGTTAGTTCATAGTTGTGGGTTCTTCCTAGGTCAAATGGGACATTGGGGATTCTATAAAAGGGGTTTGGTTTTGTTATTGTTCGAGGGGTTGGTTTATTCACCACCTTCTTGAGTCTGGTTGTTACCTTGATTTCTATTTATATTATTCCTTCCATTACCTTGTTGGTTATTGAGGGCGAGTTGTTTAGGGAGTTTCTACTATGCGTAGACCTGTCCTGTAGGAGCAGGAGGATTTGGGGCCGGAGGTTGGGTGCATTGCATAGGTGGTGCGTAATAGACTGTAGTAGTGGGTGGGGCCACAAAGCCGACCGTTTGACCAGTACATGAGTGTGCCCAATAAGTTGGTTCGTGAACATGAGGAGTGTGTTCAAGAGGTGCATACGAAGGGGTAGCTCCATACTGAGCCATTATGCATGAATAATTAGGGGTGTAACATGGTTGGATAACACTAGGGGTGTAATCAAAATGGGGTGGCATCACAAGAGAGCCCGAATAAAAATGAGGATGGTGTGTAACAGAGCCAATGACTCCACCAACAACATGGGATTCCCTCAACGTATCTCGACGTGAGGAGATGGAACGGGGAGCATCGAGTATGATGGTATACAAGTAACTATACTAGGAATATATAAGATCGAACTACTCTTAAATTTGTGGGAGCTCAGATGCAACATCCTTCACTATGGGGGGGAGCAAGTTTTGAGGATTCAATATAGGAAAATCCTATCATCTAAATTGATCTTACACAAGCTACAGTGACGACACCATTCATGGATATGATCCATGATATGGATAGTTGTGTTATGTCGATAGTATGATAATATTTACACTCCCTCTTCATAATGGATGGGTAACTAGAAATATTGAAGGAACATTGAAGTTAACAAGTAAAGGTCAGGGTAGGTGGCATGAGGTAGTTCGATATACAACTTGGTCGCAATAGTAGTGAGTGTGTGCTGGAATAGCCTCAATGAGAAGAAATCATCCACTTTGTTGTTAGATGAACACCATAAGTGAAATGACAAAATGTGATTTTGGGGATCCTCTCTTGCTTTACCCTCAAACTTAGGGATGTATGAGGTAAGTTTGGTAGGAATAGGAAGCCATTGTGGGTTATGATGAATGGGGTCATTTGTCAACCGTGACAAATGAGGAAGGTTGAGACTAGCCATAAAAGGTAGACTAGAACCGAGAATAGATTGAGAAGGGAAAACAATGGTGTCAGCGGCGAGAGGAACATAGTTCCAATGTGTAACTGGTGGTATATAAGGTTGACTTATGACAAGAGGAATAGTCACTAGAATGGTAGGAATATTCAAATTTCAAGTGGAAGGGCCACTCCCCCAAACTATAAATGGTGGGATGGTCAGAAACGTGGTGGATGGCATGGTTCCACCCATAGTGGGAAGCGTATTAGAAGTTGTGTGGTGAACTGAATTTTCTTTTCTTGAATTTCTTCAAGAAATAATTAAATTTTATGCATTTGTTATGGTGTCTAACTATCGGAGAAAATCCTGGCACTCGATGTTGTTTTTCTTGATGTTCATTAATGTAGGTAAAAATATCAAGGACCCTTAACTCGTAGTTCTTTTATTATACTATGGTTGTATCATTTTCATTTCATATCATTCATATTTTACTTTTACTACAACACCTGGATCTAAATATGCTTCAACCTTCACCATTAATTCGTATCTTTTCTTAAACTTCTATAAACCTTAGTTATTCTAAATTCTTACCCATTCTGGTAGGTCTACTTCATAGTGAACAAAACAAAAGCGAGTTAAATCCCATAGTGATCCAATGTTTAGGATTTTAGTGTGTGTCTATCGGGAACATTGACACTTGAAATAATGATGGTGAAAAGGTTTAATCTTCTGCATAGTAAATTGTCTTGCAAGATCTTGTGGCCGTAATTATTTATTTCCACTACTTGTATGTTTTTTCATTGAGAATTTACATATCTTTGCTATGAATTAATAGCATCATTAGACACTATGAGTTCTAAAAGAAAGTAAAAAGGTTTATCTTTTCTGGAGATGAAACAAGTGGTTAATAAAGGAACGATAGTAACGTGTGGTAGGCAGAACCATTTCTAAACGCTTTAAAAGAAAATCCCTAAGCTATATCTAGATCTCACCAAAGGTTTCAGATCTTAAACTACTAATATGCAAGCTTCTTTTAGGTTAAGAGTACCCTGCGTTCTTAACCTATTTTAACCTTTCAGACCAAATCCATCCTTGATTGTTTCTTAGGTGTAATTCCTAGCGTAACCAAAATACTAGAGTAGATATTTTAATAAGGTATTAAGCACACTAACATAAACACTACTAATAATCTATGTTGTTAGTATTCAATCACAAAAGGAATTATTGTGCTATTATAACTCAATAAAAATATATAAGGCTTCTATCAATGCAGTACAGTATTGTACCAAAATATTATTTATGCATTGTTTTTCTTTCAATAATGCACTATAGAATAAGACTACTTTTATGTATTCTGACTATGATTAACTTCCGATTATAACAAATAATCATATAATATAATAGGTTTTCAATATTCACTTATCTTAACCAAAGAACTTATAATATAATGAAATTTATAGTAGTTTTCTGGAATAACATTCATAATCCATCAAATAATGCAATAATAATAGAATATATGCATTTGAGAATAGAGACATTTACATACTGTATTGAAACAATTACTGTAATGAAACTTGGAGCTTTGTGATCTGAATCTTGCAGGAACAACCACATTCCTCCCAACTGTAGATTAGGTTCAACTACATTGTATTCCTTTATTCACCCCCGATCTAAATCATGCATGCAAAAAATATGAACAGTCAGACTTAGTTTTAGATATTTGTTACTCAGTGAGAAATGTCTTTCTTATCATAGAGTTATCCCACTACAAGAATTACTTTACATCATACTAAGTAGTGTCCCACCTCCCTCATTTGATTCATTCTTATAGTTTATTTTTATCTAGGTCTTTCCATAAGTAGCCAATTCCTCATGGAATTTTCACATCTAGAAAAATCCCTAATTTTCAAGGTGTGTCTAGTGCCATAAATGCACTTCTCACACTTGTTTGAGATTCCCTTAGGTTAACCCTTACTTGTTGATGGTAGGCCCCCTTTCTAATAGTCTGTTAACTGGAATAATACTTGATTTAGTCGGTTCTATATTTAACAAAACTACTAAATTTAACTAACCTGTCCAAATCATATGTAGATCTCTATCAAAGAGCGGATTTCAATTCTATGCTCAACCAAATTACATAAGGGATTTCACTCCAATCTCTTGTAATAAACCTCTTTTCTAGTTCATCAGGGAAACATAATAATAACCATCATATTTAGATCAATGATGGACTTCAACCAACATAGGGAATATTTCATAAACTATCATGCCCACCAATATTTCCTTCCTCCGTGCTAGTTCACCCACCAAAATTCCTCACATCCATTGATCTACTTCAGGATCAACCTCATATATCATTCTCGATCTCCTTTACAACAATTTATTTCCAATTTTTCAAGTCCAACCCTCTATATTCCTCTCTATTCTGTCAATGAAATTTCTTTACCTCCGTCGATCTTCTCTAAGATCAATCTCCACCACATGATTTATGGGTTGCGGAAATCAAAAAAAATGTTTTTCAATTTTTGACTATCAACTTTCTGCACTTACTCACTATCTAGTTTGGAACTTGGAACTCAAAAATTCGACATTCGAACCCGAGTTTTACCACTTTCCTAGCTTTCGTCTCCTGCACTTTTCTTTCCACCTCAGATCATGAAAGTCAAAACTTCATCCCACTTAACTTTTAAAGTTGTGTTTCCCACACTTTGACTTTTTTGCACCGTTGATTTACTTCGGCTTTGCTCCCAACCATTGATATATCTCCAAGTGTGGATCTTTGTATAACTTGGGTGGATATGTACCTTCTTTTTGCAAAAATGAACATCGATTGTTGGTCTTCTCTCAACTCGAGTCTCCACCATGTGTTTCTGGTGATTGGGCTTAGGTTTACTTGGCGCATATTTGCAGAATCAATTATGGACTATTCTTTCCATGCTTTCCTTTGATCATTCAAGCCATGTAGAGGCTTACATATCCATCTCCATCAATTCTTACAATGATGGATCTCTCCAAAACCTGATTCTGCAACAACTTTGAACATGCATTAACCATTCATGAAATCCAAATTGGATTATTCATCTAACTCTCCCCTTCGATTTATTATAGACTCGATCAATTGATCTATGTTTCCTCTCTGTTATAAGCCATAATTTCACACACACACTTATCACCCATTAACAAAGATTTAATCAAACATTCAATTCATGAATTCACACACTCAGACATAATTGAATTTAGACACAGAGAGATTATGTCAAAATAGGATTTTTCATTCACATACTGAAACTGTACATACAAATTGTCATAGAACCTATGTTATGATATTCTTAAGCATGATACATCTTTTATTGGCCTTTTGTCTGTCTCCTATAGTCCATACTGACCTCTCTATCTATCAATATATGTATTTTGTCTTTTTATTTTATTTTGTCTACTATACATCTCTTTTTTTCTTCCTCATAGGCTTACATATTTATACAATTGGATTCATGAACCAATTATGGTTCAGATCCTCATAATCTACTAAAAATTCCTAATTAAATCAAGCTCTCAAATCTATCCTATGACTCGCTACCACTAATTGAGGACTTTGTTACATGATTCATCAATTGACCTAATGACTCACTCATCCTCTTACTGAATCAACTAAATGAATCACCATATATCTAGAATCAAATAAAACAGAGGATTATTTACACTATAATGGTTTGAGGACTATCAATTTAGAAATGAAAGACCCCTTCTAGCCTCGATTAAACGTTGACCATGAAATTCGAATGGAGAGCAAGATGCTTTTGCATTAGACTACCCAAGAAGAAGGAAATATGACCTCCTCATCATAGCTTTCCATATTCATTATACCTGGATATCAAACCTTGTTCTGGAGGTTATCATCCATCTTGTCATGTTTACCTCTCATTATCATCTTCAACTCTCTTGGTTTCCAAATTTTCTGTTGCAATGCTCCACTAGCTTTGCTTCTACTATCTTCTTATGTTATTTGTATTCTACCACTATTCTATCTATTTTATCTACTAATGTAGATCTTGATTCTTTCCTCATTGAGTCTCTAAGACACCTTCATCATCAACAACCTTAGTTCTTCAATCTCCATGTCTAGTCTATCATTTGGTTGGTACACCTGCATCTTCTTCTTTCAAAACATTTGTTGTCCTCTTGAATCTCAGTGTTATCCACTAAATGATTAAATAATTCATTTTTCTTACCTATTAACTACTCTTTTCGAATGTTGTAGTGAAACATTAATCATCCATATTCATCAATCCTTGGATTGATCAACCAATCTTCTAGCATTTCTAACTCTTCATTATATTTTCTGAGGTTAGAAAATATTTCTTTGTCTTCACTAGCCAACTCTACAATTTGTTCGACAAGCTCTTTTATATACTAATTACCATTTTGATACACTATATCCTATTCCTGTATCATGACATATCTCTTCCCCTATCTATCAGCAACACTACTTTGCAAATATGCAAGTGTTTTCCTTTGTTTATCTCCATGGTACCATGTCATATCGTCATTCAATTCCAGAAAAAACTTTTGGTTTTGGTCCATATCAAGAGTATATGGATACTCATTTTCTTCTTCATTTACCTCTAGGGTAAACTCACAAGGTTCACCACATGTTATTTTTGCATATATACACAATTCAATGATGCTAAAAACATTGAAACTCTTATATCCCATTGACTTTCTTAACAACACATTCTTCTGCTGGTCCAAACTCTCCCAAGAGTTCACGAGATTTTCAGCTAGTCCCTCTTCTACACCATATTTTTCTGAGATGATTTTATGCTCTTCTACACAACAGTGAACATATGCTCCTGTCAATGGTCCCATTCTGAGTTTGCTCAAATAATCCATCGTATGCTTCACAACCTGCATAGATACATCAACTAAATGTGATTCAATACCTAGAGTCATACACCAATAATTAGTTTAAAAAACATGATACTTTTAAGTCCCTGTCAATATTTCCTCTGGCATACTCCTATTGTATCGGTATGAACACAACATCAATCTGTCACCATCACCTATTTCTTGAACAATATGAGCTACAGGATGCATACCATATTCATATGGTATCTTTTCATCTTTTATTACAATAGAATCATGTTTTGTTGTCATATATTATTTTTCTTTAGACTTCATGGCATTCCAAGGTGACTCTTCAACTCTCTCCTTCATCAGAATACAATCTTGATTGTGCCTTGTAAAAATGTCTTTGCACATTTCTTTTTCTTCCTTCATCTCCAAATCATCTTCAATTGACTATGTTCCTCCATCAAGTAATTCATCAATGAGTTCCTTTTGCTGCAATGCTTCAGACCTTTCCTCATTTGAGAGACTTTCTTCATCATATTTGACCTCATCAAATTTTAAGACAGTTTCAACAGACTTCCCATCATCTGCAACAAAACCTGCAATCACAACCAAATCATTAGTCTAAAAAACATAAGACCTTTTGGTCTCATTCATCTTGGGTCTTCACTACTCCACTGATGGGGTGGATTTTATAATGTCTTTCAGCCATCATGTTACCCCTTTGACCTCACACATTAGGGGGTATCTGTTATAGCTGATTTTACCACACATGGTTGATCACATATTTATGGCCTTCCTTATCCCTCCGCAGACTCTTTGGACTCCATGGAATTGTATTATACTTTGATGTTCCAATATCATCCCTAAAAAACCCTTGTTTATTGTTGTACGCAACTTTTAAACCCATACTCGCATGCACATGTGAATTTTGACCTCAAACCCGCGTACATTGGGATGTGTTCATCAATCCAGATATTTTTGGAGTTTTCCTCATATGAGTCCGAAGATATTGACTATTTGAGTTCCATGTGCCTTGAGATCACTCAGATTTGACCCTCCATTACCCTTTCGGAGTGCTATATAAGGAACCCCTTGGATACATTGAAGGAGGAGGAATTGAAGAGCAAAGAAACTATAGTCCATTGTTGCCTCAGTTTTCTTATGCTTGAGTTTGCATCCCATTGTCCCTTTGGAGCACTTTGTGTTCTTCCCAAGCTTTCCGTTTTTTTGTGAGATTTATATCGAGAGATGGGGGATTGAGGTGGTGGAGGCCCAGGTGGAGGACTCAGTTTCTCTGGTTCATAGACATGTCGACAGAGGTTGTCACTATTGTAATCTCTGATTTTATTAATAGAAATATCTTTTCCTATCCAATTATGTGCATTTGAATATGATTATTAATCCATGGATGTATGTAATTGCTTATACATTGTCGAATATATATTTTAGAGTAGGTCTAACACATTATTAAAGAGCATGCTTGTCTTATTTGATGTTGTTGAGAGGAAATTTCTAATGCAAGAGTGAATTGGAAAATCTCAACAGGGATATACCTCAACTGTCTAGAACAAGGTATGATTTGGTATCCCTTAGTGTTAGATGTTTAGGTTCTCTCGCATATTGGGAAATATTGATTTCTGGTGTTAAATCTATCTATTGCGGTACTCCGAAAACCATAGGAAGTTTCTCTCCATAACACTCGCTACCACTAATTGAGGACTTTGTTACATGATTTATCAATTGCCCAATAACTCACTCATCATCTTATTGACTCACCTAAATGACTCACCATTTATCTAGAATCAAATAAAACATAGGATTATTTACAATGTAATGGTTTGAGGACTATCAATTCAGAAATGAAAAACCCCTTCTAGGCCTGATCAGACATTGAGGTTGAAATTCGAATGGAGAGAAGGATCCTATTGCATCACTTGTCCCTTACTCTTGCATGCATGATCTCCTCATTTAACATGGTTGTTACCCTTCATTCTTATTAAAATTTAACCCTAATGTCTTATTACATCAATCCTTCTAGGACTTATTGGCATATTTCATATCCAACAAATTTTATTAAACTTAAACAATAGTTCAAAATAATGAAAATTACTAATTTGATGTTCATTATTTGGAAGATGTTACATCCTCACCCCCTTATTATGAACATTTCCCTCAGTGTTTTAATCATCTTTCATTGGTTCTGGGAATACTTCTAGGTACTTTCTTTGGGTCTCTTCTTCTAATTCCCAATTCATCTCCGTGGGGGAAAGTGCTTCCATTGTAGCTTTGCTAGAGCTATGAATCCGTTCCGAAGTGTTGTTTCTTTCATGTCCATAATGCGTAAAGATTCCACTTGAAACTCACCTTTTAGTTCCACCTGTATGACATTCCAATCAATAATGTGAGTGGAATCATGAATATAACTTTCTAATAACGAAACATGAAACACATTGTGAATCTTTAAATGAGATGAAAGCACAAGCTTATGTGCCATGACTCTGATCCTTTCCAGTATTTGGAAAGGTGGGAAAAATTGTGGTGCTAATTTGGTGCAACTTCCTAGCTTGAGATATCTATTCTTTGGTTTGACCCGAAGATATATATGGTCTCCAACTGAAAATTATTTATGTTGTCTTTTCAAATTAATGGAACTCTTTTGGTGCTCTTGTGCCACCTTCAATATTTTTGACACTTTTCGAGTAGTTTGTTTCATGTCCTATAATAATTTGGGTCCTACCAGTAGATGATCCACGGGGATATCCTAACTAATTGGGGTGGTAAACGTTTTACTATACAGGATCTCAAATGGGCTAATATTTGATGAGGCTTGATATCTGTTGTTATATGCAAAATCCACCAGATGTAAATAATCCTGCCACTTATTAGATTTTTCCATGATGTACATCCTTAACATATATTTAATGATTTGGTTTGTACATTGGGTTTGTCCATCAGTTTCAAGGTGATAACTGGTGTTGAAATTTATTCTTGTTTCTAAACCTTGAAATAAAGATTTCCGTAATTTTCACATGAATTTAACATCTCTATTTGATATTACCATTTTTGGTACTCTGTGTAATCGAAATATTTTTTTAATAATATTTCTGCAATAATAATTGCTTTGTAAGTCGATTTCATAGGAATGAAATGCGCATATTTGCTTAATTTATCAACGAGTACCATAATAGAGTCATGTTGTTTCTGTGTTTTTGGCAAACCTATGATGAAGTCTAAATAGATAACTTCCCATTTCCAATCAGGAATAGTAAAGGCTGTAACAACCCCACTAGATGTCGATGTTCTATTTTCACCTGTTGACATTCCAATCATTTCGATACATAATCGACTAAATATGTTTCTAATTATGGAGAAAAGAACTTCTTCCTAAGGGAGGTTATCATCTTTTGGTATTCGGGATGTCCTGAAAAAGAATTTTCATGCATCTCATTCAAGATAAATAGTTATATTTCTATAATATTAGGTACGTAGAATTTGTCCTTAAACCAAATAAGGCCCTTCAAGACAACCTTGAAGTTTCTCTCGTTTAAATTTATTTCATTGTTCTGTATTTTATTTAGAAGATTTACATATTTAGCATCCTGCTCAATTAATTATTTTATTGTATTTATGATATCACTCTCAACCTTACTTATTGTTGCGGTAATTGAACCCAAGCAATAGAACAATTACACTCACAAAATTGCTAATCAATCATGTAAAATTCACACAAAAGGAAACTAAAATTGGAGCATAACACAATCCTGCATTGAATAAGTGTACATCATCCAACCTCAATAAGTAATAGGCTGTCCAAACATATAATTATATCACATATTCAAAAGCATAAGGATTCTATTCGAATTGGTCAAAAAGAAGGCTTACTAAAACTAGTCAAATCCCCCATAGGTGCATAAAACACTTTCCAAATATAAGAAGCTGCTCACGAATTGGATGAATTAGATATGCCAGATAATAAGTGAATGGAAAGATATTAGATTCATGCTTTTGGTTCGAGAAAAGGAAGGATTACGGTGAAGGAAAAAAACAAGTCAGTTACTCTTAGACTAGCTTTTCCCTTTTTCCTTAAAACTGTTGTAAAGCAAGGAAACTTTTAGAAAAAGAAGAACTGTGCTTTTATTGTTCTGGAATAAAAGAAGAGTTGCTAAAAATATTTCTAGGGTGATTCCAAAGTGCTCCATGACTCAGTTTTAGCATGTGTTGGCTTCTAGGTACAAGTGGAAGCCNCCCCCCCCCCCCCCCCCCCTTGACCCCCCTTAATTCTGAATTTATGAGTAAATATAAGAAAACTATAGGTCCTAGCAACAAGTCTTAGCCACCCTTTACATACTGCATGTCCATACAACCAAGGAAAGAGGTAAAAACCCAGTGAGAAAATCCTCCCTTAAACATGGTCAAGAAACAAAATTTTTGAAATATTGTTATCAATCATACTTCACCACATGATTAGAAATCCCTAGCAATGGTTTGATATTACTGAATTTCTTCTCACAAAACTCCTTGGTGAAGCTTTCTGCTACTTGCTTTGAAGATGCACAATAGAGTAGAGAAATGGTAACATCATGGACAAGCTCCTTGATATAGTGCATATCGATCTCAATGTTCTTGGTTCGCTGTCTTTGAACTATATTAGTGGAGATTCGAATGGTTCTTTGATTTTCACAATAGATGACAATGGAAGTCTCTGATTCGAACCCATATTCTCCAAGTATCCCCTGCAAGCACAAACATTAAGTAGATGCATTCACAACTCCTCTATACTCTGCCTCTCTAGATGAGAGTTCTATGGCACTCTTCTTCTTACTTAACCAGCTGATTGGACCATCTGCAAGCATGAAGACATATCCTGAAGTAGACTTTCAATCTGTGTTGTCACCTGCACAGTCACTGTCAGTAAATCCAACTAGCTCTAAGTTATATTTTGCTTTGTAGAAAATCCTATGAGTCCTTGTTCCTTGAACAAAGTTTAGGATTCTATTGGATGCTCTCCAATGGATCTCATGAGGATTATCCATGTATATTGAAGCCACACTAACTGCATAAGATAATTCAGGTTGAGTATGTGTAAGATAAATAAAACACCCAAGAAACTGCCTATACAGTGTGTTATTTACTGCGGGAGAGGAACCTACTTCCTCAAGCTTAACACTTGAAAGGAAAGGAGTCTTTATTTTCTTGCAATATTTCATGTTGAACTTGTTGAGAATATCTGAAGCATACTTGGACTGATGAAATTTTATTCCATATAGGGATTGAGAAATTTTGAGACCCAAGAATTGGCTCAACAATCTCAAATCTTACATGGAAAATGCATGGTTCATTGCATCCTTCAAGGAGGAAATATCTTTCTTTGAACTTCATGTAATCAATATATCATCCACATATAAAAAAATAATGATTAAATAACCATGAATCAGCTTCAAATAGACATTTGGATCAGACTTCCATTGAACAAAATTCAGTGAGAGCAGAAAGCCATCAATCTTGGCATACCAAGCCCTAGGGGATTGCTTAAGCCCATACAATGATTTATTTAATCTGCACCCTAAATATTGATTAGATACAAAACCTTTATTTTTTTTCTTATAAATCTCTTCATTCATATCTCCATTTATAAAATCACACTTTACATCCATGTGATGTACTTCCCATTTCCTTCAAGTTGCAATGGCTAGAGCTAGCCTTATGGAGTCCATATTTTCCATTGGTGCAAAGGTCTCATTATAATAAATACAATGTACTTGTTAGTATAAATTATCTACCAATATTTTCTTATATTTAAAAGGTTAACCATCAACACCAAATTATTTTTATAAACCCACTTACAATTTACTAGCTTTCCCCCTGGGGTAAGATCAACTGGTTCCCATGTGTTGTTCTTCTGGAGTGAGCTGAATTCTTCCTTCATGGTTGTTTTCCATATTGGGTCATCTGATGCATATTCATATTTCTAAGGATCATATTCAACCATCAGATAACACTTTTCATCAAAGAGTGGATCTTTCACACAAAGGGCACTCTGAAATTGAGATTTAGTCCTCCTAGTGTCGCTAAGATTCGCAGCTAGTTCCCCATCTATATGAATGGTTATTTATGCCCAATTTGGTCTTGTAGGACTGTTAGGACATAAATCATCATTATCAAACATATCAGAATCAACAAAATCATTATTATATTCACTTACAAGCAGTGGTTCTGGTGATGAAGAAGACTCTCCAACTTCAATTGCTGCTAAAGACTCTTCTTCAAATATAACACTTCTTTCAATGAAAGATTTGTTAGTGCTCAAGTTGATCAGCTTGCACCCTTTTGAATTTTTAGAATACCCAACAAATAGGCACGCTTGGATTTGGGGTTGCAAAGTCTTCCTCTTTTTAGTTGGAATTCTAGCCCAAGCCTTTGAGCCAAAAATCCTGAAATGGGTCACATATGGCTTGTGCCCACTCCAAGATTCTAAAGGAGTGATTCCATAAATTTTATTATGTGGAACCCTATTCTGGATATAGGATGCACAATTTATAGCTTCAGACCAAAACTTTGGTTGAAAATGTTTATCCTCCATCATGCAAGTTGCCATCTCCTTGACTGATATGTTCTTTTTCTCAGCAACACTGTTTTGCTGTGGTGTGTAAGGAATAGAATGTCGCATATGGATACTTGCATATTCATAATAATGGATGAAATCATACTTGACACATTCTCTAGAATTAACAGATATGAGGATCTTGATTTTCCTCCCAAACTGGTTCTTAACCAAGGCTTGAAAGACCTTGAAGAGGTCAAAAACTTCAGACTTGTGCTTTAGGAAGTAGACCCAACAATACCTGGAAAAATAATCTATGAAGGTGAGTGCATATTTTTCTTGAGTCATGGACATATGAGGGAATGGACAAGAAATTTAACTATGGATTAACTCACAAGGTGTAGAGGTTCTCTCATGACTAGCTCTCTCATATCTGTGCTTTGGGTTTTTCCTAAGATGCAACCTTGGAAGTCTCCCTTAGAAAACATGATCTTTGGTAACCCTATGACCATATCTTTGTCACTCAAATCAAAAAGATACTTATAGTTAAGACAGCCAAATATCTCATGACAAATATTCCTTTCTTCATTATCATGAGTGAGAAGAGTGGAGGGGTTTGAGTAGGGTAAAAAATGGGAAAATTTGTATACCTTCGAAGTGTGATCCACAACACCTTTTTCTATGAATTTACCATTCGAAATATCTAATATTTCAACTTCATTGGAGAAGAAGATGAATTTATTTGGAGACCCAGTGTGAGTCATCTGATACACTAACAAGTGATTAGAGGCAAGACCTGTAACATACAACACATATTTGAAGAAACCATGGTCAAGATCAATCCTTTCCTTCCCCATACTATCAGTAAGAGAGTCATCTCTGAAGACAATTTTTGGACATTTTGAAATTTCAAGAGAGGAGAAAGTCTCCCTTGTCAAAACCATATGTTTGGAAGCTCCAGAATCAATGATGAACCTAGGTGAGCTTAAGGTGATATAAACCAAGGCATGTACTCTCTCCTTGTCTTCTGTATTTGATCCTCATTCCTTCTTTCTTGCACAATTAGGAAGGGATATGTTGTTCTTCTCGAGTAGTTGGGTCAACATGTAAATTTTATTCTTCATACAAGAGCTCTCAAGATGGAGGCCCTTACTACAGTATGCACACTTGTTCATTTCTTTTTTGTTCTTCTTTTTGTGGAAGTTCTTCTTTGATCCTGAGGCCTCCTCTTGAGACTGTTGAATTTTCATATGCTTATCTAAGACATCAGTATATCATTTCATTTTTCATAACAAAATCATATAAACAGGATCATTGAAAGAAACAGTATCACAAGAACAACACAGATTTATCCTGGGAAAACCCTAAAGGGAAAAACCCAGCAAAAGCTTCCTCAATATAGATTCCCCAAAAAAGGTAAAAAGGTAAAACCAACAAGGAGATCAAAAACCTAATCCTCCTCCTTCTCCAGCTACTTCTCTCCTCCACAAGTGTGCCACTTAAGTGAGAGTGTATGTTACAAATGATGAGAACTACACCTCTATTTATATTCATTCGTTCACTTAAGTTAACTCATCTATCATGTAGGCTTGAGTTACACATGTAGGCTCAATTAACCACACTGGGGTGCTAATCACCCACCTTTACAATTAGAGGGGACTGCCTCATGATTCTTATTAGTTCTTCCGATTAGGAGCAGCGGGGTACAATGTAATACAAGTGGTTCTCTCAGTAGGACCATTAGGGACCATAAAGAAATACATATAGAATATTCTTCAAAGTTACAATATTTCAACACTCCCCCTAACGAGAAGGTTATTCTATAACAACATCAACAACAAAAATAATAGGAGAGAGATAGAGGACATCATCAACATCATCAGGGTGATACATCTATAAATCATTGGAATATTTTCAACATCATGTAGTCTTCATCTTCAATCTTTAGTATTCATCATCATCAGTACTTTGAACGCTTCGATCAACAACATCTTCAGCATATTGACTCTTCAATCAGCAGCAACATCTTCAGCACTTTGACCTTTCGATCAGCAACATCATCTTCAAAACTTTGACCTTTCGATCAGCAACATCTTCTTCAGCACTTTGGCCTTTCGATCAGCAACAACATCATCATCATACTCTGATCTTCTGATCAGAAACATCATCATGAAAACATCATGAAAACATCAACATCATCATCATCAAAATATCATCATCATCATACTCTGATCTTTCAATCAGAATCATCATTATCATCAGCCTCTGATCTTTCGATCAGAAACATCATCAACCGAACATCATCAACTCATCATCAACTCATCATCAGATTCTGATCTATCATCATCATCATACTTTGATAATATGGCATCATCATCATCAAGATCTCATCATCATCACATTCTAATCTTTCGAGCAGAAACATCATCATCATCATCACATTCTAATATTTCGATCAGAAAACATCATCATCAGTAGCAACATCATAATCATAAGCAACTTCTGATCTTTCGATTAGAAAACATCATCATCATCATATTCTGATCTTTCAATCAGAGAACATCATCATCATCAGCAACAACATCATCATTATATTCTAATCTTTCAATCAAAGAACATCATCATCATCAGCAACTTCTGATCTTTCGATCAGAGAAACATCATCATTATCATATTTTGATATTTCAATCAGAGAACATCATCATCATCAGCAACATCATCATCATCATATTCTGATCTTTTAATCAAAGAACATAATCATCACCAGAAACTTCTGATCTTTTGATCAGAGAACATCATCATCATCAGCAACATCTGATCTTTTGATCAGTACTTCATCATCATCATCAGCTACAACCTGCAATCCACAACTCAAAGACAAAAAGTCTTTGGATCACTTTTGGACTTAAAGTCCAGGGATGATACAATCCCACCACATTCTCGACAACCGAAGTTACCGGATTGATTACGGGAGAATTAGTCCCTATCACTTTAGGACTAAGTCCAAGGATGATGCAATCCTACCACATTCTCGAGGACCAAAGCCACTGGATTGATTACGGGAGAATCAGTCCCTATCACTTTAGGACTATGTCCAAGGATGATGCAATCCTACTTCATTCTCGAGGACCGAAGCCACCGGATTGATTATGGGAGAATCAGTCCCTATCACTTTAGGACTATGTCCAAGGATGGTGCAATCCTACCACATTCTAGAGGACCGAAGCCACCGGATTGATTACGGGATAATCAGTCCCTATCAATTTAGGACTATGTCCAAGGATGATGTAATCCTACCACATTCTCGAGGACCGAAGCCACCGGATTGATTACAGGAGAATCAGTCCCTATCACTTTAGGGCGATGTCCAAGGATGATGCAATCCTACCACATTCTTGAGGACCAAGGTCACTGGATCTATTATGGACAGATGTCCCGAGTTGATACAATCCCTCTTCATTCTCGAAGATCGAGGTCTCCTGATCACTTTAGGGAAAGTACCCAGGGATGATACAATCCCACCATGTTCTCGAGGACTGAGGTCACCGGATCTATTATGGACAGATGTCCTAGGATTATACAATCCCTCTTCATTCTCGAGGACCAAGGTCTCTGGATCACTTTAGGGAAATTGCCCAGGGATGATACAATCCCACTGCAACATCACTGCTCCCCCTTTCGAGGAAGGTCTTTCCGAACAACACCAAGCTTGTCTTGAAAGTGTTCAAACTCTACTCGAAGCAAAGGCTTCGTGAGTACATCATCATCCAAACCATCATCATCTACATCTTTAGTATGTGAATACCGAAAGCATCATCATCTATATCTTTAGTATAGAAATACTGAAAGCATCATCATGTCTATATTCAGTATAGAAATACAAAATCACCATCATCTGCATCTACAGTATGTAAATACTGAAATATCATCTATATCTTTAGTATGGGAATACTAAAATCATCATCATTTATATCTTTAGTATGGGAATACTAAAATCATCATCATCTATATCTTCAGTATGGGAATACTGAAACATCATCATCTCTATATTTAGTATAGAATTACTGAATCACCATCATATGCATCTACAGTATCATCATCTGCATCTTATCTTGTATGTAGAAATACTGGATTTCTATGTGTTATGTCGAAACACAGGGTTCTTTGTCATCACAACTATGGTTATCACATAGAATCATTGTAGTATCCATCTTTAGGTCAAAGAGACCTAATATTAGCTTCTGAAGCCATATGGCTTCACAACTTAGTAGAGAAATATGCTATGTATTCTGCTTCAACCGTGCTAAGAGAAACACCAGACTGTTTCCTGCTAAACCATGAACTCATAGAAGACCTCAAACAAAAGTATATACTTTATTTGCTTTTCCTATCTGAGATACTTCTAGCCCAATCTGCATCTATGTAGCCATACAACCTATACTCATGGCTACCATCATAGTATAGACCAAAGTCTATAGTCGCTTTTAGATATCTCATCACATGTTTTCCAGCTACTAGGTGAACCCGTCTTGGTTGGACAAGATATTGACTTAAGGTGTTTATAGCAAAACAAATGTCTGGTCTGGTATTTGTCAAGTACATCAATGACCCAATGATCTGTCTATAGTGAGTCACATCCACTAACTCTAATGAGTCATCAGCTAACAGCTTCAGGTTGGAGTCCATGGGTGTGGTCATGGCTTTGCATTCCAACATATTGAATCTCTTCAATATCTCTACCCCATAATTTCCCTGGTTGAGAAATATTCCTTCTGAACTTTGCCATATTTCCAGACCTATGAAATAATGCATTAACCCAAGGTCTTTCATCTCAAATTCTTCTGCTAGTTTCTTCTTTCTTTCCATGATCTATTTCTCATTCCATGTCAAGAATAAGTCATCCACATATAATAACAGGATGACAGGTTCATCTTCTACAACCTTGTAGTAAAGGTTAGGATCGAATTTACTCTTGGCAAGGGCCATGCTTATCAAGAAACTATCTATTCTTCCATACCAAGCTTTGGGATATTGCTTCAGGCCATAGAGGGCCTTCTTCAACTTGCATATGTGAGTCCATCTATCGTCAACTTCAAATCCTTGTGACTATTCGATGTAAAAATCTTCCTCAATCATTCCATTAAGGAAGTCTTGTCTTTACTTCATCATGGAAGAAACTACCATGATATTTCTAAAGGAAGTGTACCTTACTTCCTGGAGTAAGTATCTCTTCGTAATTAATTCCCTCTTTCTGATAGAAACCTCTAGCCACAAGTCTTTCCTTACTTCTATCATGAACAAATTTTATCTTGCAAATCCATTTGGAAGATACCACATTCTTGCTTTATGGTTTGAGTACTATATCCAAACATTATTCTAGTATTCTTTCATCATAACATCTTCCATGAGTTCGTCTTGTCAGGTCATCAACATATCCTAGTCTTTTGCATTCAACCTTGAAGGTTGGAACCCACTTTACTCTTGGTAAAGTCTCGATCCATCACGAAGCTATCCATCATGTTGTACCATGTTGAACTTAGATTTCTTCTATAGTCACTCCCCCTAAAGTGGAGTATCATCTTCCCTCTTCATTCTGTACAGGTGGTTCTATGCTTGATATATACTGGTTAATAGAGTATGTCATGCCATAGTATATTCTTTCTGAGGTAAATCACGAACCTTGCTTTGTACACTTGTTCTTGTGGATCCATATGGAGGATACTATGTACTTCCCTTTATGTCTCGAAATCATATCATATACATCATTCCCCATGATCAACTGTTATTATTTGATCATAGATTGTTTCATAGCATTCTTTTCTTCATCTTGAGTTATCTCTCGTACCCATGGTAGTCTTCATCCTTCGAGGTGGATCTACCACTCTCTGAAGCTCTTTCTTTCGTCATGGTGTCTCTGACCCTGGGAGCTTCAGATTTTATTGCAGTGAATCTTGAATTGTCATCACTTGTTCTTCAGAACAAGTCTCATTCTTCTTGTAGGAGGTTGTACAAGACCCTCCCTACATTTCAAATGCACCAGCTGCATGGTTAGAACTATTTCGTAAAACATATGCATAACGACAAATTCTTATGCATCATGCAACTATTTAGCCAATACAACATTCATCCATATCTCACATAAAATTTCTAGATGCCTTCCATCTCTATCATGACATTATTTAGATTGTGCACTAATCCAATATGTCATCAAGGCGGATTCATTCTAGATAAGTAGCAATGGAGAGCACCATGAGCTACTTACCCATCACATGCATATTAGTAGTATACAGTCATTAATGCAAACAATCTATCATGCATAACACATCAACTGAGTATAATCAAATGTATAACAAAACAATATCATGAAGTGACAATTTAATACTTATCTTTTATTTTTTTCATGGGTAAACTCCATCTTGATCATTCTGCTTCATCATTTCTTATTTAAATGATAAGATAGATAAGAGGTTCTTCAAGAATTGAGTTCTTCACATTCCTCGTCGCTTGAGGGATCTTCTTTGAATGGTGAGAGCTTGATCTTCAATTGCTCCCATCTTCTTCTTCTCTTCTTATGAGTCGAGATTCTTCTTCTTCTTGAAGTCAACTGAAAGCAATCACTTCCTTCTGGTATACATTCTTTGCATGAATGAATCCCATGATCTTGGGAGACCATTCAAGGTGGCTATCACCACTTCTGCATTCTCTGCTTCTTCTTCTACTACTTCAAGATGTTCTGCATTCTGGATCTTCACATTCTTCAACTGTTTTCTTAAATCCATCTTCTGATTTATTTTCTTATCTTCAAATAGCTTCATCAAGGAATCAAACATCTTCAGTGTCTTTAGGGATGACACTTGTGGTACAAGTTGATCCATGATTGAATCAATAATGATCTTCTTGGCCTTGATCAAGTTCTTCTTGTGTAAGGCTTTGAGCCTCATCTCCGTATGGAACTGGGGCCTCTCTACTCATGTAGGTGTCCAATTCATTTTCTTCAGAGAGATCAAATACTTCCATGCTTGGAATTTTTCAACTTCACCAAGATTATCAATAAGCTCATGTGATATATCACTTTGAAATGAGAACCTCAAATTCAAATAGAAAAATATTAGATCTTACCGATTTGAGGTGTCCGTCCTGCTTTCGGAGCTGCCTGATCTAGGGTTTGTCAGAGAAACCCTAATTTTCAAAACTTGGAATATTTTAGATATGATTGGATAGAAATATATATATCTTAAAATGGAGCTGTCCAATTTACTCCTTTTCTGAAAACAGTGGAGGAAAGCTCTCGGAATAGGAATCCCTAGTTTTCCAATTTCTTCGGCATAAATGTCTGTCACTGCTTCTGTTATATCTCCAAAATTACAGCTCTTCTATGTATTAAGGTTTGCACTGTGGTAACCTCACATGTTCCTGATCCAATACCACAGGTTTCATCAGAATTGGTTTCACCAATTGGGATTTATGATCATTTTCCCAAGGTGACCTGTTTCAGGACTGTTCAGAACAGCGAAGTTGTACAGATTTCCACTTGTCACTGTTTCATCTTCTGGTTCTGAAATTAGGAACAAAAAAATTACAGTCTATGATATTTCTGGAACATCTTCAGGAAATTAATTTGGACCTCTATATCCCACGCTATAGCAAGTTTTCCCAGGTGTCTTGTTTAGGGATGAATTCTGGAGGAGGCTGGATCCCTAACTTTGATGGATCATAACTACCAGAATATAGTGAATCAGAGGCTGAATTTTGGACACAGTGTAAATCAGGATTTTTTCTTTGGTTGTGGAGATTTTTAGCTCTTGATCCAGGAAATTCGCCAATATTGGTATATAGCGAATGTCTCAAAACGTATTAGTTTTAGTATTTAGGGTTTTTCTAGGTCGAGGTCAAAATAGGGTTTGAATTTCCTGGAGTTTCACCCAACCAAAAATATTGATCCAGGTCTCTAAAATTAGAATTTGATGAGGAGATAAATCCTATGCCATGCTCACTCAAAAATTCCTCTTCATTAATAATCCCTAATTTCCCGTACCGAAAACTGAAAATGCTCGGAATCGAATTCCACTTCAACATAAAGATGCACCCTTCAATGAAGAGTCAGCCTAGCCTTCTTTTGCCGATTGATTGTTGAGAGAGAACCAAAAATTAAGAATCCATAGATTCTAGAGCTTGTGAACGCTATCCTATTTAGGTTAGCTCTGATACCATGTTGAATTTTCATATGCTTAGCTAAGACATCAGTATATCATTTCATTTTTCATAACAAAAGCATATAAACAGGATCACTGAAAGAAACAGTATCACAAGAACAACACAGATTTATCATGGGAAAACCCTAAAGGGAAAAACCCAGCAAAATCTTCCTCAATATAGATGCGCCAAAAAGGTAAAAAGGTAAAACCAATAAGGATATCAAAAAACTGATCCTCCTCCTTCTCCAACTACTTCTCTCCTCCACAAGTGCGCTACTCAAGTGAGAGTGTGTGTTACAAATGAGGAGCACTACACCTCTATTTATATTCATCCGTTCACTTAAGTTAAATCATCTGTCATGTAGGCTTGAGTTAATCATGTAGGCTCGAGTTACACATGTAGGCTCAAGTAACCACACTGGGGTGATAATGACCCACCTTTACAATTAGAGGGGACTGCCTCAGGGTACAAAGTAATACAAGTGGTTCTCTCTGTAGAACCATCGGGGACCACAAAGAAATACATATAAATATTCTTCGAAGTTACAATATTTCAACAGAGACTTGGACTTGTCTCTCTTTTGCTCAGGTGGAGTTTTGTATTTTTTCTTGCCCTTTGAATCCACCCTCGAATCTCCAACAACCAAATCTTTTTCTTTGGAAGGTTTGATGTTTCCCATCATTACCAATTTATCTTGCTCCTGGGTGAGGAACTCCATGAACTCAACAAGATTAGGCATCTTCTAGGATTCTGCTATCAACTTGGTGGCATGCAAAGTTGAAACAAGCATTGAGTGTTCAACACCAAGCTTTGAGATTATGGTCAAGACTAGTTGATCATCCTTCTTTTAGATTCCACATTGTTTTAGCTGCAAAACATGGGCTTTAAACTTGGAAAAGTAGAGTTGAAATGATTCGAAGCTACTAGGACTCAAGGATATCGATTCATTCTCTATTTCATGTCCTCTCATCTCATTCGTACTTCCAAAAATAACTTCAATACTATCCCAACCCTCATTAGGTGATGTCAATGTATCAAGATGAAAGAGGAGGTCTCTTGAAATGATCAAACACAAAAGACCATAGGCCTCATCCCTCCTGTTGTTCCATTTAATTTTCTCTGCAGCTACATTGGGATCTTCCTTAGTTTCCATGGTATCCCTATAGATACCTTTATCTATCAAAAATATCTCCAACTCAGCTTTCCATTAGAAGAAATTGAATGGAGTCAAGATTATCCTTTGAGAATTCTCCATATCTCAGAAACTTTTCCCTCTAGTTAGAATAATGCGTTCCTAGTCAATGATTTCAAAACTACAATAGAAATATGGAAGGAGAGAAAATTATCTACAACGACTCTAATACCATGTGGAAATTGAACCCAAGCAGTAGAACAATTACACTCACAAAATTGCTAATCAAACATGCAAAATTCACACAAAAGGAGACTGAAATTGGAGCATAACACAATCCTGTATTGAATAAGTGTACATAATCCAACCTAAATAAGTAATATTATGTACAAATATATAATGACATCATATATTCAAAAGCATAAGGATGTTATTCAAACTGGTAAAAAAGAAGGCTTACTAAAACTAGTCAAATCCCCCATATGTGCATAAAACACTTTCCAAATCTAAGAAGGTGCTCATGAATTGGATGAATAATATATGAAACATGATAATTTATGGAAATATATCATATCCATGCTTTTGGTTATAGAAAAGGAACAAGGATGGTGAAGGAAAAAAACAAGGCAGTTACTCCTAGACTAGCTTTTAGGCAGCTTTCAGAAAAAGAAGAATTGTGCTTTTATTGTTTTGGAATAAAATAATACTCACTAAAAATGTTTCCAGGATGATTCCAAAGTGCACTATCACCCATTTTTATCATGTGTTGACTTCTAGGGGCAAGTGGAATCCAACTAGCATAGTGAGGAATGCAAGAATAAGACAAAAATGATTAATTAATGTCAAATATGGGTAACTATGGGTTGAGTATTCTAAAAATTATTATTTCATAAACTTCATGAGTTATTTAGATAAGTGCATATGGTACCTTGTTTCCCTTACCCTTAATATGATTTACCTCAAAGTCGAATTCGCTGAGGAAAGCCATCCATCTTTCTTTCCTGGCATCAAGTCTCGAGTGTGTAAATATATTCTTCATACAAGTATTATCAGTTAGCAAAAGTAATTTATTTCCTAGAAAATAATGACACAAAATATTTAACATGTTCACTATTGTCTTTAGTTGCATGTCATGGGCCACATAGTTTCATTCATTCTCTTTGAATTTATGGGACTCGTAACATACCACATGTCCATCTTGAGAGAACACTCCTACTCCCTCTTTACTAGAATATGTATGAAATTTATATTCTTTATAATGGTATTCTAATTTTAAAATAGGTTCATTGGTTAATAACTCTTTTATCTTTCAAAATTTTCTTGAAAATTTGAAGACCATACAAATTTTACTCTTTTCTTCTACAACGAGGTAATAGGATAGGAAATTTTTTAGAATCCTTTGATAAACCTCTGGTAGTAACAAGTGATTCCCATGAATGATCAAATATAGGATACATCCTTGGGCACTGGCTAGTCATAGATAGCCTTTATTTTCTGCATATCCACCATGATACCTTCCTCAGAGATAAGGTGATCTAAATACTGAATTTATTTCTTAAAAAAATCACTCTTTTCAAATTTAGCGTACAATTGATAGTCTCTTAAGGTTTGTAGTACATTTCTTAAATGTTGTTGATGTTAAGATTTCATATGATAGACTATATATCATTAGTGTTTAATTCAATTTCACAATAGTAGCATATGTAGAATCACTGAAAGAAACACAATCACAAAATAAACATAGTATTTATCCTGGGAAACCTTCAAGGGGAAGAAAACCCAGCCAAAACTTCATCTGTATAAGATATGGCCCCAAAAGCAGGTATTCTCGTTGTCATCAGCCAAAATGGCACTTCTCCATCCGAGTTTTGAAATTCCTCATGTTGGTACACAAAAGGACAATTTGGATTGAAGTGGCCAAAACACTATAGATGGGCATGACCTTTGATCCATTTTCCTTAGACCAGCCTTGTATATTTTTATTTAGAATTTTGGGTTGCATACGCGACTATGTGCACTGCAACTCGCATGCCATATTCGATTATTTACATTGCAACCCGCGTATAATTGCATATGCGAGTTTCTTTTGAGCAACTCACATGTCATACACAAATTGCCTATATTAATACCCGTGTATACCATAATTTGACATTAAAAACTATAAATCATGATTATATGATATTAGTTGGGGCCTAATACATAACTATCCCAGCCATCTCAACCATCCCAACCTTCAAAACTACTCTATTTCCCAAAGTATAAATAGAGGCCTTGGGGTGGGGGCTAATCAATCAATTAGAGAGAAAAGTTATGCTGGTGGTATTTCTTTAGAATATTGGAGCAATGAAACTCAGATTCCTTTGGTTGCAGAGGATTCATTGTCTCAGAAGCTGGGTTGTACCCTTATCTCATTCATCAATTGTTAAATAAAGAGAATTCTTCTTCCAATCTTGTATTGGTTCTATTTCATGTGTATTGGTTAATGGATATATTTATTTATATGTTTAATATGGTTTTCATCTAACCTCTGATATTTATATGCATGAGATATTACTTTAAGGATTTTCTCTTTGCTGGTGAAGAGGTGCATCCCTAGAAGCTTTGGAGAGAAGAGGAGCGGGAGAAGATCGAGCTTGAATCAACCGTCATTAATTGGGTAAGTCAATACTTTCTTCCTATTCCCTTTCCATTCTCTGGTAAAAGTTGATTGTCTACAAGTAAGTAGTAAGTTGGTAACCCAAGACCCTAGGTTACAAGGGTGCTTAATCCTGAACAATAGAACTGGCGACTCCGTTGGGGAGCCCAGCCTGCTGTGGGTTTATCCTATAGGTTCCTGACTAGTATTTGCTCTAATTCTGAGTGTGGTTTCTTTATCCTGCCTTTTATTTGCAGTATAGTCTGTCCAGAGACCTTTTTATATTTTTTATTTGAAAATTTTTTGTTGTATACGTGGGTTGTTGCTATACACAGTCATGTATAGAAACTTGTATACACAATTTTCTCTATAAGATAGTGGCATATGGTACATGAGTTGCTCTACTAGACAGATGCGTATTTCATATAGCAGCATAATTTTTTGGTAGGGTTTGCTTGTCCTTGCCTTGTTTGGATTTTTTGTCTTCTTGGGGGTCTTCTATTATTGGCATATTTTTGTAAGTTTCGAAGTCTTGTATACCATACTTTATACTTTTGTCAAGCCTTCGAGTTTTATTGTTTGAATCTTCTTTCACTTAGCAATTTGAAGTAGGTCCTCTCACTTGGGTAATAGGTTTAGTGCTGTGTGTTTGAGTCATTGATCAAGATTTTGGATACCTTATACTCTGTACTTATTTCAAAATAGTTTTAGTTTGTCACCTGTCCTTTAGTAAATTCAGTGGATTTTATTCATTGGTTCTTCACAAGTTAGGTGTTTACCAAGTTTCTTTCCTACATGGTTGAAGTTAGTTCTTGTAGGTCCTCTATACTTCATATTACTTTCCTTATGTTCTAATTATTCAAACTCACTAAAAAAATTCTTCCATTTAGGTGCATTATCGTTTTTGAAGAATTTGGAAAGTGAATAAAAGCATGTGATACTGTTGCATTGCATATAGTAGGTTTATTTTATGTATTTTCAAATAAAATTTCAAAAATTGTAAAAAAGGAGTCTTAGTTTTCTCATACTTAGTTTCAGTTTTCATTAGCTCATATTTACAAAAAGAAAAGAAACTTGATTTAAGTAGATGGATTTTTCTTTAGAAATTTCCCTATACATCATTTTTTACTTTTCTTATCGAGTCTATAATATCACAGTAATTCACACCACTTACCTTCTGACTAGGAACAACCCTTAAAATGAACGATATAGTTTAAAATTTATTAGTAATTTTTATTTTATAGGGTCATACACCTACTAGCTTAGGCTAGACTTGTGGAATAGGAAGTGTAAACTCTCCACAAGTGTTTAAATTCAAACTTAGTTGGCCAATCGATAGGTAAATCCTTTTCTATGTTTATAGTATCTCAGAAGCTCCTCTCAAATGGGAGTTAAGCACGAGGCCGCGTGGGGGATTGGACTAAGGAGATAACCCTTCGATTCCTTGTCAAATCATAGACCAAGGTTTTTACACATCTGGGGATTATGTCTTAGACATAGTTTCAGGCTTGGCTACCCTTCCCATGCATACGAACTAGGCTTGCGACACTCCCCTCAGACTATTGATACATTTAAGGTATCCTTTAGTCTCTTTGACATCTAGGTTTCATACACAAGTAAACCAGAAGGCTATTTCTAGTTGAACTTGGATGGGCTTGGAAAGTAACCCTTGTTGAAAGTGTAGGAGGGCGATGGGTGATTACTCTTCTTGTGCCTAAGAACCTCTTCAAGGATGCCAAGAAACTGTCTCTCATCTTTCTTCAAGAAAGCATATCTTATACCCCTTGTGTTTGTTATGACTTTAGGAGAGTTTATAGTGATTGCTTTGTGGTTTATTTATGTTTGGACGACCTTAGGGTGTGAAGAGTCAAATTTTCAATCATGGAGGAACAAGCTATTAGAAGGTCAAGAAGGTTGCAAAACCTTCCTCCACTTATTACAGTGGAACCTCCACCTCCGCACCAAAGGCATAGATTAGACACAAATGATTCTTTCAAACCGATAGGAATTAGTGAAGTTATGGGTGAACCAGAACTTAGGACAAACCAATTTTATTTAACCATAGTAGAGATAGACGACTTGCAATTTGGATAGTTTGAAAGAAACTTTAACTCACCTCTTACTGACCTAAATGATCCTGTGATCATCCAGGTTCGTCCTTTCATTTCACCTTCGATTGGTGTTGCTTTGGGTAGACTAATGTCTAGTGCAGGAGAAAGTCCTTCTACCTCCACCTCAGCTGCTCCGGCTGAAGGACTACCAAATCCCCCAGTTGGTGCCCCTAGAACAAGTATACCTACTACTCCTTTAACTCCATCTAGTTGAATGGTCCAACCACTGGAATCCACAAACATAGTAGGCACTTCGGGTGGAATGGTCACTAGGATTCCTAGTGTATCTTCTGCTTCAAATTCCTTTGCACACACTGCTCAGAGTGGTCCTATAGGATCCGCGTCATTTTTCTAGGGTTTTCCTTGGAATGGGGGGAACATTCACCCATCCGCTCCATATGTATGACCAACACATGCATATGTGGGGGTGCAATTCATAAACCTTGATCCTTATGGTCAAGGTCTTCAAACTTTGGTTTCAGCTCCTTTCACGAGCTCTCCTTTCTCACTTTTTAGCAGAGGGATACCTTCTCCTATTTTCCAAACCCCAATTTCAGTTGGGAAAGCTCGAAGCTCATATATTGCACTGCATATGAACAATCCACTAGCTTATGGATGGAATCCTTTCCAAAGAAACCCGACTACTTTGCAACCGGTAGCAGGGGGCAACCTCGCCTTCACATTTGGGAATTTAGGGGCAAGTCCTTCTAATTCCTAAGCTGGTATTGTTAATGCTCCTGTTAGACCCAAGCTCCCTTTCCTGGAAACTTCAAACTTTCCAAACTTGTCGAGACTAATGAATGACCCGATCATACATGATACCTCGTGGCCACTCATTCCTACCAAGCTACCCTTGGATATGCCAAAATTTGAAGGCAAAGTTGGTGAAGACCCAAGGGCTCATGTCACCACTTTTCACTTATGGTTCTCTTCCATCTCACTGAACGAGGACACTAATTGGTTGAGATTGTTCCAAAGAACTCTTACTAGTGCCACAGCAAAATGGTACATTGAACTGTTGACTGCTGTGTTTGATAGTTTTTGGGACTTAGAGAATGTGTATCTTAATCATTTCCAACTTACTATCCGGTACAATGCTGGAACATACTTGTTGTCCACCTTTCGGTAGGACAAAGCCACTAATATTTTGAATCACATCCTCAGGGCCCAACAATTAGATTTGATATATTCTCATTCTAGGATTCTATATGAAATTATCCCTAATGCACTGAGCCTAACTCATAATGTTGAGAAACCTAAGCCTGGACCCCATGTCGATGGAGTGGTTGGTTTAGTAAAATATCCCACTGTAGAATCTTTGGCTAAACAGCTCCATGAGTTGTCCATCAAAACTTCTACAACGGAGGAAAGAAAGGCTTCCCCCTCACCCTATAATGCAAGTGTTTTTTCTCAATCCTCCCAAAAGTGCAATCAATAGCGTGGTGGGAAAAAAAAGAAAGAGAAGAAAGGTGAGGGAAACCAAAACAAGCCAAAACCCACAAACAATGCTAATGGGGGGAAGAAAGAGAAGAAGAAGGTGAAATTTCCATGTAAGCTGTGCTAAGAAGATCACCTGACCCATCCATGTCCCCTTATGGACCAAGCTCATAAGATGCTTAAAATCCAAGAAACGACTGTCCTAAAGATCCTTTTCCCCAAGGATAGAATTCTGATTCAGCTTCAAATATAGCGGGGGGCACCCCAAATGCCGCTGACCCAAATTATAGAAACATGGTTTGATCCCATACACTACTCCATAATAGGAACAAGAACTATGAAATGGAGTCTCTGGAGAAGGGTAAGTCTATAGGTGAAACTTCTAACCCTCTCACAATTGAAAAACCTGCTAAAACTATGCCCAAGATATTGAAAGGTGTCTTCAAGAAAGCATTGCAGAATCCCAGTGCTAGGGCCATAGATAATTAATCTGTAGTTGAATATTTGGGCCAAACCCCTTGTGTGATGTTGGCTTTAGAGGTGTTATAGAGTTAACCCGCTCAGCGGGATGCACTCTTAGCAGCCTTAAGTAATATGGATTCATTGAGCCTGAAGGTGAATTTTAATTTGTCTGATGTCAAAATTCACCTGCCATATCATGTAGCCTTACCGATAGATCTCATCCATGGTGAAAAAACCATTGGAAGGGAAGTTGTAGATGAGGGTTCTTCTACATGTGTCATTTCCTTGTCCTAATGAAAATCTCTTGGGGATCCAAAGCTAGTTCCATCGAACACCCTACTTACTGCTTTCGACGGAAGGTCATTTCATCCACATGGTATCCTCCCGGATTTTGAAATAAAGCTAGCAGGGAAGGCAGTGTCTATTGAGGTAGAGGTGATTGATATGTCTTCGGATTATAACTTGCTTCTGGGGAGGAATTGGACTGATGCCATGTCTACTATTGCATCGGTTGTTCTTCGAATAGTAGTGTTTCCATGCGAAGGGAAGTTGGTTACTGTAGACCAACTCAATTTTACTCGAAAGGGCTGCATGGAAACTAATGAGTTCACCATACCATTGGTTGATCAGGTTAAACCTGCTTCACAGAGCTTAGGGGATGGAATGTATTCATCATTGATGGGAACATTTGATTGATGAGCATTAGAGGATATTTGACGTCTAAAATGGGCCTCCTAAGGAAAATAATAAAATAATATTTATTAATTTTGGAGGAAGAAAGAAAAAAATACTCTTTTTGTTTGTATTTTCAACATATCTCCCCGTATTTTTACTCAAATTTCAAGTAGGATGGCTCATTGGATACTGAATTTCATTCCGGATCCAACAAGCCCTCCCACTCGAAATTTGAGTAAAAACACAGGGAGATATGTTGAAAATACGAACAAAAAAGTAGTTTTTTAAATGACAAATATGCAAGTCAACCATTATGGTTGACTCATTTTATTGAAATTCTATCAGTTCTTGAATTCCAACTCACAAGAATTTATTGTTGGCTTGTTTTCTTAGAAGGCCCATTTTAGACCCCAAATTTCCTCTAATGTATAGAGAAGTCTATTGCAATGGTTGTCGATATAACAGACCCTTGGGTTCTTCCTTCCCATCATGAACCTGAAGTGCCCTTATCAGTAATAGAAGTAGCTTACCAAGATGTCATTCATACCATTGTTGATATTTTTCTGGTCCCTCTCACAGTCTCAGAGGAGCAGGAGGAAACCTATCTAATTGCTTGGGCAGAGAACTCTCCACATACTCAAGACTGCTTAGATATGGCTTTTCCATCTGATAAAGCCATTTTGGAAGCTATGTGTGGATGTGATAAGATCTATGAAGATCTTCATCGTCGATCCTATTTTCTTCCAGAGTTAAGCAGAATTGAAAATCAAGAGTTCTGTATGAGACTAGCAGATGGTGTTGATACTCCAATCAATCCCTTACCAAGAGAGGGGATATTTGCTGAGGGGAATATGGAAAAAAAAATTGTTACTATTCCTATCAACATATATGCAAACCCAAACATTGTGGAGAATGTATATATCGGTGCAAACTACTCTCCAGAGGAGATTGCTATCTATACAGCCTTGTTTAAGGAGTTATGCAATGTGTTTTCCTGGTCATATGAGGAGATGCCAGGAATTGATCCATTGATGGTTGAACATGAAATCTGAACCTATCCTGATGCCAAACTAGTTCAACAAAAACATAGACCTATCAATCCGCACAAGGTGGCATCTGTCAAGGCTGAAGTTGAAAACATGTTGAAAGCCAGTTTCATTTACCCGATAGCTTTGATAGAATGGGTATCCAATCCTGTTCCTGTCGACAAAAAACAAGGGACAAAACGTGTCTATACAAACTTTCACAATTTAAATAAATCTTGTCCTAAGGATAACTACCCTACACCATTCATATATCAAATCATTGATGCTTGTGCAGGGAGTGAAGTCTTCTCGTTTATGTATGGTTTCTTCGGGTATAATCAAATTCAAATTAAACTGGAAGACCAACATAAAACAACTTTCATTTGTCCTTGGGGTACATTCACGTACAAGAAAATGCCTTTTGGATTGAAAAATGCAGGGGTTACTTTTCAATGGGAAATGAGATTTTCTTTTCATGACATCAAATCTATTGTTGAACCCTACCTAGATGATCTACCAGCACATTCTTGAAAGAGGACTGATCACCCATATCACTTGCATTTAATATTTGAAAGATGCAGACATTATAAAATACATTTGAATCCCCACAAATGTGTTTTCTGTGACGATTCAGGTAGGCTACTTGGATTCATTGTTTCTAGTAAAGGTATTCAGGTGGATCCCTTGAAAGTTGAGGCCATAGTAAATTCTCCTCTTGCTCCTTCCATCAGGAAACTCCAGTGCATGCAAGGGAAATCCAACTTTCTCCAACATTTAATCGTAAATTATGCCAAGATAACTAAAGGTTCCATGTGCCTTTTGAAGTAGGACACCCCATTTGTATGGGATGAAACTGCACAACTTGTGCTCGAGGCATTAAACAAAGCTTTGTTGTCGGCACCCTTATTGCGCCTGCCATATTACTCTCATGACTTTATATTGCATCTGGCCACATCCGAGTCGACCATAGGGGTAGTACTAGTTCAGCAGGATGATAAGCTCTAGGAGCATGTTGTTTATTATCTTAGTTGTGCTTTAGCAGGTCCTGAACTTAGGTATTCCCACATCAAAAAGTTGGCATTAGCAGCTGTGTACGCTGTTCAGAGGTTACGTCATTACATCTTACTAAGGACTACCACAGTAGTGGCGGATGTTAATCCCTTCTAGTATGTTTTTTCCCGATGGATAATTGGAGGCAAATTCAACAAATGGATAGTCATTCTCCAAGAGTTTGACTTAGATTTACAATCCGCCAAATCCAAAAAATCCTTAGTTTTTGCGGAACTTGTCACAGAATTTCCTTTTGAACAAGATGTAACCATTGAAGAAGACGCATTCCCAGATGAGCACATATTTTTTATTTCTAACTCTGATCCTTGGTATGGAGATATACTTATCTATCTCCAGAATCTGAAGTGTCCTGCAACCTTTTCATGGGAAGAGTGGCGCAAATTACGCTTGCATGCAAAAAACTACCTCATTATTGGAGATACTTTATATCGTAGAGGGGTAGATTTTGTTTTGTGTTGATGTATTACCCATGAAGAGGCTGATATTGTCCTAAATGATGCCCATAGTGGAGCATGTGGGGGTCATTTATTTGGGTTATCAATGGCCCAAAATATCTTATGTGGTGGTTGTTTCTATCCCATGATCTTTAAATATTGTGTGGAAGTCATGAAGCACTGTCACCCATGTCAGCTTTACACTAGAAAGATGTGGTCACATCCTACTCTGTTATTTCCTGTCATATCTTTGGGCCCCTTCACTAAGTGGGGGGTAGATTACGTGATGTGCAACCCAGTCTCGGTTGGGTGGCACAAATACATCATTGTCGCTGCAGAGTATTTCATGAAATGGGCAGAGGCAATGCCCACTTATAAGGCTAATGGGGAAACTATAGCTTTTTTCATTTCTAACCAAATTATCGCATGTTTCGGTATTCCTAAAGAGATTGTCACTCACCATGGCAGTCACTTCCAAAAAAACATGATGACCGAGTTGACCACTATTCTAGGGTTTAAACAAGACCATTCATCTTCTTTTTATCTGCAAGAGAATGGTTAAGTCGAGGTAGTAAATAATACCTTGAAGACTATTATCAAATTTATTATTAATGCAGCTAGGTCAAATTGGAACATCATGTTGTATCCTACACTTTGGGCTTATCTAACCAATGTGAAAACTACCACAGGGTTCTCTCATTTCCAACTCATTCACGGGGTGGAAGCGGTAACCCTGGTTGAATGCGAAATCTCGTATTTAAAGATTGTTATTCATGTGTTACCTGATACAACTGAGCTTGAACAACATTTTTTACACTTAGAACATCTAGATGAACAACATAGGGATGTGCCGATGGAAAACGAGACTCACAAAAATAGGGTGAAAAATCAATACAATAAATCAGTCAAACCTAGGGTTTTTTTTTAAGGGGAACTTGTCTTGCTCTAGGACCAAGATAAAGAACCCCTAGGGGCAGGGAAATTTAGTTCTATGCGGTTAGGACCCTATGTCATGTCAAAATTTCTAAATAAAGGTGCATATGAATTAACTGATTTCAAGGGGAATAAGCTTCCTGAGCTTAGAAATGGGCTCTACCTCAAAAAGTACTATGCTTAGGCTTAGCGCTTTTTCTTGTATTTTATTGTATGTAACTTTATGTACAATAGTTCACCACTTTGTGTTCTTATATCATATGTTGGTTGTTACAGATGTATTCCAAATGGTTCGTAGGTTTTGCAGATGGCGCTAGTCGCCACACTTGTAACCTAGCTTTAGCTGCACATGTTATTTACTCACCCTCGGGACTACTAGTTTCCTCTGGAGGTGGTTGCCTAGGTTCTGCCACTAATAATGTGGCTGAATATAGGGTTTTCATTGAGATTTAATGGTATGCCTTGTCACGTGGCATCACCCAGCTGGAAGTCAGACTTGAGTCTCAACTGGTGGTTTCCCAGCTCAATCGAGCTTATCAAGTGTGGAACCCTATTTTACTACGTCAGTTTATGCAAGTTAGGTTATTGGAAAGAAATTTTTAGTTTATTACAATCAATCATATTCCAAGAAATCAAAATTCATTAACTGATGCATATGCAAATTATATCTTGGACTGGAACTTAACACATTTTTCATAAAAATACACAATAGATACATTATAGAAACACATGTAAATAAAACCAGCAATATGTGTGTGTGTGTGTGTGTGTGTGTGTGTGAATATATGTCCATATATATAGGTTGAGTTTTTTTATCCTTGGATCCATTCATAACTGTATAATATACAAAAAATATACAAAAAATGGATCACAATCCATGAAATGCTACTAGGTCTAAGCTTGACCACCCTACTCATCCTGGTCATCCTACTCTCATCCTTCTTCATCCTCTTCAGCTGCAACAGCCCTAGAAGCCTTTATGTACACAAACACTGCTTTGTCTACCTCCTCCTAAGGCGTATCCAGATAGGTGGTATACCAACCACTAACTCCTACATAACAACAAGGATCTGCTCAATGCGTAAAGTAGGTACTCTTTGGGTAAGCTTGGCCAGCTTCCGCTCAAGAACCATAATAAATCCATGATCCTCTCTTGCCATAGCTTTCACATACATACAAGGATTCCCAACAGGGAGAACTAGTCCAATATCTACATTTTAAAACATTTTTAGGATTAAAAACTCTTATAGATATGTATATATATTTATGACTAATAATTAATAAAAGTTTAAAAACTTGAAAACTAAAATACGTGACACTCCCCATGATCCTCCAGGAGATAGGACAAGGTCATTGTCACCCTTGAAATCCATCCTAGAATATGGAAACAGCTCCAGTGTTGGTAGCTGGCATTTTTACATATCGTGCAATATATGCGACTGTCCTTTGGACATGTCGCGTATCATATGCGAGTTTCTTTCGAGCAAGACACGTATAAAACATGTATATGCAATTGTTTACATAACATACCCGTGGATACAATGTGACTGCCTTTAAATTGGTTGAAAACATCAAATTTTGCATAAAGTCAAAAATTTGCTTGGATGAAATGAAAGAGCATGGAGAGTAGATTTACTTAGCACTTGCGGTTTTGAAAATCATCTAACGGTTTGATCACAGTGAACAATTGAAATCAGAGGTAAAGCTTGTCAATATTAGGTAAAAATGCAAAACAATGGATTTGATTTCTATTTTTGCACTATTTATAGAAATTATTTCAAATGTGGGTTTTTTAACCTATAGTTTGTAATTTTTATTAAAATCAAACTAATACCATGTCTTTTTTCCTCAATGTAACTTGTCTAAGGTCACTTAAAGTTGTTTTTCACTCATAGAGGGTAGGATTTTGGTCATTTGTATGCATTTTTGTAGTTATACATAATCCTCCTTAACCCTAGAATTACCACATTGACCATGAACTATGGTATTTTAACCATCAGTACCTTGTCTATATCATTGTTCTTCCATGGATAGGGCTTTCCTCACATGATTACCCTATATTAGAACACATTTATTGTATTTTGGTACTCATTTTGCATTTTTCATAGGTTTAGGGGATCCTTGTTAGCTATTTTTTCACGCCAAATTGAGCCTCGTTTGGGTCTCTTTTTACAAGATATCCCTTTTAAAAGCTCCCTTCCCTTATGGAGATTCTTTAGGCCCAGGCCTAACTCCTCAAAATAGACTTTAGTGTCGAGTAAAATTTTCCATTAAATCTCGTTAAGAATATGTGAATAGTGGAAATTGAACCCAATATATAGAACAATTACACTCTCAAAATTGCTAATCAAACATGCGAAATTCACACCAAAGGAGACTGAAATTGGAGCATAACACTGATCTGTATTCAATAAGTGTACAATATCCAACCTTATGAAGTAATAGGCTGATGCAATATATAATTACATGAGATATTTCAATGCATAAGGATTCCATTCGAAAAGGTCAAAAAGCGGGCTTACTAAATCTAAACAAATCCCCCATAGGTTCTTAAAGCAGTTTCCAAATCCACCAAGATGCTCACAAATTGGCTAACTCAAGTAGGTAAGATAAAGAAGGATGGAAATACAACTCATACATGATTTTATTAGGATAAAATGGGGGAGGATGATGTGGGTAAAAACAAGTCAACTAAACCTAGTCTAGCTTTTTCTTTTTCCTTAAATCTCAATAAAATAGGCAGCTTTTCATAAAAAAGTAGATATGCACTTTGGAGGATATAGAATAAATCAAGCATGCTAAATATGGTTTCCAAGATGTTTTCCAAGCACTCCATGACTCATTTTTAGCATGTGTTGACTTCTAGGACATGTAGAAGGCAACTAGCATAGAGTGGAATCTAGGAAACTAGGTAATGAGACAAAAATAATTAAAATTAATGTCTAAGGTAGGTAACTATGGGTTGATTATTCTAACACCCCCCCTTAAGCCTAAATTTATCAGTAAATATCAGAAAAATATAGGGCCTAGTAACAAGGATTAGTCACCCTTTACATACGGCTTGTCCATACAACCAAGGAAAGAGGCAAAAACCCAGTGGGAAAATCCTTCCTTAAACATAGACAAGAATTTTTTTTTTTGGAAATATTGTAATCAATTATGCTTCATAGGATGATCAGAAATCCCCAGTAGTGATTTGATATTGCTGAAGGTCTTCTCACAAAAAACTTTGGTGAAGATGTCTGCTACTTATTCTGAAGATGCACAGAAGAGTAGATCAATGGTGCCATCATGCACAAGCTGTATGATGTAATGCATATGGATCTCAATGTGCTTGGTTCACTGTCTCTAAAATGGATCACTGAAGATTTGAAAAGTGCTTTAATTATCACAGTAGATAATAACTGAAAACTCTGAGTCAAAGCCACATTCTTCAAGTATCCCCTGCAACTACAAACATTGAGTTGTTGCATTCACAACTCCTCTATACTCTGCTTTTGTAGATGAGAGTGCTATGGCACTCTACTTTTTGCTTGACCAGCTGATTGGTCCTTCTGCAACAATGAACACATATCCTAATGTAGACTTTCAATCTATGTTGTCACCTTCCCAATCCCTATTAGTAAACCCAATCAAATCAAGATCATATTTTTCTTTGTAGAAGATCCCATGAGTTCTTGTTCCTTGAACAAAATTTAGGATCCTTTTGGCTTCTCTCCAATGGATATCATGAGGATGATCCATGTATCTAAAAATCCACACTAACTGCATGATATAGATCAGGTCAAGTGTGTGTAAGATAAAGCAAACACCCAATCAACTGCCTATACAGTGTATTATTTACGATAGGAGAAGAACCTGCTTCTTCAAGCTTAACTCCTGAAAGGAAGGGAGTCTGGATTGGATTGCAATATTTCATGTTGAAATTGTTCAAAAAATCCATAGCATACTTGGACTGGTGTACTTTGATTCCATGTTGGGATTGATCAATTTTGAGACCCAAGAATTGGCTCAACAATCCCAAATCTGTCATAGAAAATGCATGGTTCACTGCATCCTTCAAGGAGGCAATATATTTCTTTGAACTTCCTATAATCGGAAGGTCATCCACATACAAGACAATAATCATCAAAGAACCATGAATTAGCTTCAGAGAGACATTAGGATCAGACTTGCATCGAACAAAACTCAGTGATAGCAAAAAGCCATCAATATTGGCATACCAAGCCCTGGGGGCTTGCTTGAGCCCATACAATGATCTCTTTAACCTGCACACTAAATATGGATTATAAACAAACCCTTTAGGTTTCTGCATGTAAATCTCTTCTGTGAGATATCCATTTAGGAAAGCACACTTCACATCCATGTGATGTACCTCCCACTACTTTGAAGCTCCAATGGATAGAGATAGCCTTATGGAGTCTATCTTTGTGCCATCTTTTCCACAGGTGCAAAGGTTTCATTGTAGTCAATACCATGTACTTGTGATTATCCCTTGGCTACCAATATTGCATTATATTTCAAAGGTGAACCATCAGCAGGAAACTTAGTCTTGAAAACCCACTTACATTGAACTAGATTCCTCCCTGGGGGAAGATCAACCAGTTCCCAAGTGTTGTTCTTCTGGAGCGAGCTGAATTCATATTTCTTGGCTGTTTGCCATTTTTTAATCATCTGCTGCATCTTCATATGCTTGTGTATCTGATTCAACCATCAGATATCACTTCTCAGCAAATAGAGGATCTTTCACACAAAGGGCACTCTTAAACTGAGATCTAGTCCTTCTAGTGTCACTAGGATTTCCACCTAGTTCCCCAGATGCATGAATGGTATTTTCTGCCCATTTTGGTCTTGTAGGACTCTCAGGATATGCAATCAAATCATCATTATCAGACATATCAGAATCAGCAAACTCAATAGTCTTTCCACTTAAAATCAATGGATCTGGTGGTGAAGAAGACTCTCCAACTTCAACTGGTACTAAACGCTCTTCTTTGAACTGAACACTTATTTCAATGAAAGCTTTGTTAGTTCTCAAGTTGATCAGATTGTACCCTTTTTAATCTTTATAATACCCAAAAAATAGGCACTCTTGGATTTGGGGCTGCAAAGCCTTCCTCTTTTTAGTTGGAATTCTTTCCCAAGCCTTTGAGCCAAAAATCCTGAAATGGGTCCCATCTGGGTTGTGCCCATTCCAAGATTTGAAAGGAGTCATACCATCAAGATTCTTATGAGGCACCCTATTCTAGATGTAGTATGCATAGTTTATAGCCTCGGTCCAAAATTTTGGTGGTGAATTCTTAGCCTCCATCATGCAGGTTTCCATCTCCTTTAGTGATCTATTGTTTCTCTCAGTAACACCATTTTGTTGTGGTGTGTAAGGGATTGAATAGTGCATCTGAATACCCACATATTTACAATACTGAATGAACTAAGACATCATTATATCATTTCATTTTTCATAACAAAATCATATAAACAGGATTACTGAAAGAAATAGTATCACAAGAAAAACACAGATTTATCTTGGGAAAACCCTAAAGGGAAAAACCTAGCAAAAGCTTCCTCAATATAGATGCCCCAAAAAGCTAAAAGATAAAACCAGCAAGGAGATCAAAGCCTGGTCCTCCTCCTTCTCCTGCCACTCTTCTCTTCTCCACTAATGCACTACACAAGTGTGTGTGTGTTCCAAATGAGGAGCACTACACCTCTATTTATATTCATCTGTTCACTTAAGTTAACTCATCTGTCATGTAGGCTTGAGTTAATCATGTAGGCTCAAGTTACACATGTAGGCTCAAATAACCACACTAGGATGCTAATGACCCACCTTTACAATTAGAGGGGACTGCCTCATGACTCTTATTAGTTATTCCGATTAGGAGCATTGGGGTACAAAGTAATACAAGTGGTTCTACCGGTAGGACCATCGAGGACCACAAAGAAATACATATAGAATATTCTTCGAAGTTACAATATTTCAACACTCCCCCTTAACAAGAAGGGTATTCTATAACAACATCAACGACAACAATAATAGGAGAGAGATAGAGGACATCATCAACATCATTAGGGTGATACATCTATAAATCATTGGAATCTTTTCAACATCATGTAGTATTCATCTTCAATCTTTAGTATTCAGTATCATCAGTACTTTGACCGCTTCAATCAGCAACATCTTCAGCATCTTGACTCTTCAATCAGTAGCAACATCTTCAGCACTTTGACCTTTCGATCAACAACATCTTCAGCACTTTGACCTTTCGATTAGCAACATCATCTTCAACACTTTGACCTTTCGATCAACAACATCTTCTTCAGCACTTTGGCCTTTCGGTCAGCAACAACATCATCATCATACTCTGATCTTTCGATTAGAAACATCATCATGAAAAAATCATGAAAACGTCATCAAAAAATCAACATCATCATCATCAAAATATCATCATCATCATACTCTGATCTTTCAATCAGAACCATCATCAACCGAACATCATCATACTCTAACATCAACTCATCATCATATTCTGATCTTTCGATCAGTATGTCATCATCATCATACTTTGACAATACAACATCATCATCATCACATTCTGATATTTCGATCAGAAACATCATCATCATCATCGTATTCTTATCTTTCGATCAGAAAACATCATCATCATCAACAACATCATAATCATAAGCAACCTTTGATCTTCCGATTAGAAAACATCATGATCATCATATTCTGATCTTTCGATCAGAGAACATCATCATCGTCGTCGTCAGCAACAACATCATCATCATATTCTAATATGTCAATCAGAGAACATCATCATCATCAGTAACTTCTGATCTTTCGATCAGAGAAACATCATCATCATCATATTCTGATCTTTCGATCAGTACAGCATCATCATCATCAGCAACAACCTGCAATCCACTACTCAAAGACAACAAGTCTTTGGATCACTTTTGGACTCAAAGTCCAGGGATGATACAATCCCACCACATTCTCGATAACCAAAGTCACCCTATTGATTACGGGAGAATCAGTCCCTATCACTTTAGGACTAAGTCCAAGGACAATGCAATCCTACCACATTTTCGAGGACCGAAGCCACCGGATTGATTATGGGAGAATCAATCCCTATCAGTTTAGGACTATGTCAAAGGATGATGCAATCCTACCACATTCTCGAGGACCAAAGCCACCAGATTGATTACAGGAGAATCAATCCCTATCACTTTAGGACTATTTCCAATGATGATGCAATCCTACCACATTCTCGAGGATCGAAGCCACCGGATTGATTACGAAAGAATCAATCCCTATCACTTTAGGACTATGTCCAAGGATGATGCAATCCTACCACAGTCTCGAGGACCGAAGTCATCGGATCTATTATGGATAGATGTCCTGGGATGATACAATCCCTCTTCATTCTCGAAGACCGAGGTCTCTACATCACTTTAGGGAAAGTTCCCAGGGATGATACAATCCCACCACGTTCTCGAGGACCGAGGTCACCGGATCTATTATGGGCAGATGTCTCAGGATGATACAATCCCTCTTCATTCTCAAAGACCGAGGTCTTCGGATCACTTATAGATAGATGTCCCAGGATGATACAATCCCTCTTCATTCTCAAGGACCAAGGTATTTGGATCACTTTAGGGAAAGTGCCTAGGGATGATACAATCCCACTGCAACATCACTACTCCCCCTTTCAAGGAAGGTATTTTCGAACCACACCAAGCTTGTCTCGAAAGTGTTCAAACTTTACTCAGGACAGAGGTTTCATCAACACATCACCATCTAAACCATCATCATCTACATCTTCAGTATGTGGATACTGAACTATCACCATCTTGTATCTCTAGTATGTGAATACTGAAAGCATCATCACCTCTATATTCAGTATAGAAATACGGAATCACCATCTACAGTATGTAAATACTGAAACATACTCTATATCTTCAGTATGGGAATACTGAAATCATCATCATCTATATCTTCAGTATGGGAATACTGAAATCATCATCATCTATATATTTAGATGGGAATACTAAAACATCATCATCTCTATATTTAGTATAGAAATATTGAATCAACATCATTTGTATCTATATTCAGGTCAAAGGGACCTGCTATCATCTTCCAAATCCATATGGCTTCACAACTTAGCAGAGTAATCTGCTATGTATTCTGCTTCAGCCATGCTAAGAGAAACATTGGACTATTTCCTATTAAACTATGAACTCATAACAAACCCAAAAGCATCTACCTGATGTGCTTTTCCTGTCTGAGATACCTCCAACTCAATCTGCATCTGTATAACCATACAAATTGTAGTCATGGTTTCCATCATAGTATAGACCAAAGTCTATAGTCCCTTTCAGATATCTCATCACATGTTTTGCAGCTACTAGGTGAACCCGTCTTGATTGAACAAGATATTGACTTAACGTGTTCATAGAAAAACAAATGTGTGGTCTGGTATTTCATAAGTACATCAATGACCCAATGATCTATACATAATGAGTCACATCCACTAACTCTGATGAGTCATCAGCTAATAGCTTTAGGTTGGAGTCCATGGGTGTGGCCATGGCTTTGCATTCCAACATATTGAATCTCTTCGATATCTCAACCGCATACTTTCCCTGGTTGAGAAAGATTCCTTCTGAACTTTTCCATACTTCCTGACCTAGGAAATAATGCATTAACCCAAGGTCTTTCATCTCAAATTCTTTTGCTAGTTTCTTCTTTCCTTCCATGATCTATTTCTCATTCCATGTCAAGAATAAGTCATCCACATATAATAACAGGATGACAGGTTCATCTTCTACAACCTTGTAGTAAAGGTTAGGATCGACTTTACTCTTGGCAAGGCCCATGCTCGTCAGGAAACTGTCTATTCTTCCATACCAAGCTCTGGGAGCTTGCTTCAGGCCATAGAGGGCCTTCTTCAACTTGCATATGTGAGTCCATCTATCTTCCACTTCAAATCCTTATGACTATTCAATGTAAAACTCTTCTTCAATCATTCCATTAAGGAAGGCTTGTCTTTACTTCATCATGGAAGAAACTACCATGATAGTTCTAGAGGAAGTGTACCTTACTTCCTAGAGTAAGTGTCTCTTCAGAATTAATTCCCTCTTTTTGATAGAAACTTCTAGCCACAAGTCTTTCCTTACTTCTATCAGCAACATATTTTATCTTGCAAATCCATTTGGAAGATACCACATTCTTGCTTTCTGGTTTGAGTACTATATCCCAAACATCATACTAGTATTCTTTCATCATAACATCTTCCATGAGTTGATCTTATCAGGTCATCATCATATCCTAGTCTTCTGCATTCAACCTTGAAGGTTGGAACCCACTTTACTCTTGGTAAGGTATCGATCCATCATGAAGCTATCCATCATGTCGTACCATGTCGAACTCAGATATCTTCTATAGTCACTCCCCCTGAAGTGGAGTATCATCTTCTCTCTTCATTCTATACAGGTGATTCTATGCTTGATATATACTGGTCAATAGAGTATGTCATGCCATAGTCTATTCTTTCTGAGGCAAATCATGGACCTTGCTTTGTACACTTGTTCTTGTGGATCCATATGGAGGACACTACGTACTTCCCTTTATGTCCCGAAATCATATCGTATACATCATTCCCCATGATCAACTATTATTCTTTGATCATGGCTTCTTTCATAGCATTCTTTTATTCATCTTGAGTTATCTCTCATACCCATGGTGGTATTCATCCTTCGATGTGGATCTACCGCTCTCTGGAGCTCTTTCTTCCATCATGGTGTCTCTGACCCTGGGAGCTTCATATTTTATTGCAGTGAATCTTGAATTGTTATCACTTGTTCTTCTGAACAAGTCTCATCCTTCTTGTGGGAGGTTGTACAGGACCTTTCCTACAAATTAAATGCACCAGCTGCATGGTTAGAACTATTTCATAAAACTTATGCATATCGACAAATTCTTATGCATCATGCAACTGTTTAGCCAATACAACATTAATCCATATCTCACATAAACTTTCTAGATTCCTTCCATCTCTATCATGACATTATTGAGATTGTGCACTAATCCAATATGTCATCAAGGCGGCTTCATTCTAGATAAGTAGCAATGGAGAGTACCATGAGATACTTACCCATCACATGCATATTAGTAGTATACAGTCATTAATGCAAACAATCTATCATGCATAACACATCAACTGAATATAATCAAATGTATAACAAAACAATATCATGAAATGACAATTGAATACTTATACTTTATTTGTTTCATGGGTAAACTCCATCTTGATCATTCTGCTTCATCATCTTATTCATTCATGACATCATCATTTCTTATTCAAATGAGAAGATGGATAAGAGGTTCTTCAAGAATTGAGTTCTTCACATTCCTCATCGCTTGAGGGATCTTCTTTGAATGGTGAGAGCTTGATCTTCAATTGCTCCCATCTTCTTCTTCTCTTCTTATGAGTCGAGCTTCTTCTTCTTCCCAGAGTCAAATGAAAGTAATCACTTCCTTATAGCATACATTCTTCACATGAATGAATCCCACGATCCTGGGAGACCATTCAAGGTGGCTATCACCACTTCTGCATTCTCTGCTTCTTCTTCTACTACTTCAAGATGTTCTGCATTCTAGATCTTCACATTCTTCAACTATTTTCTTAAAGCCATCTTCTAATTTATGTTCTTATCTTCAAATAGCTTGATAAAGGAATCAAACATCTTCAGTGTCTTTAGGGAAGACACTTGTGGTGCAAGTTGATCTGTGATTGAATCAACAATGATCTTCTTGGCCTTGATCAAGTTCTTCTTGTGTAAGGCTTTGAGCCTCATCTCCGTATGGAACTGGAACCTCTCTACTCATGTAGGTGTCCAATTCATTTCCTTCAGAGAGATAAAATACTTCCATGATTGTAATTTTTCAAATTCACCAAGCCTATCAACAAGCTAATGTGATAGATCACTTTGAATTGAGAACCTCAAATTCAAATAGCAAAAGATTAGATCTTACCGATTTGAGGTGTCCGTCCTGCTTCCGGAGCTCGCTGATCTAGCCTTTGTTAGAGAAACCCTAATTTTAAAAACTTGGGATATTTTATATCTGATTGGACACAAATATAGATCTCTTCAAATGGAGTTGTCCAATTTACTCCTTTTCTGAAAACAGTGGAGGAAAGCTCTCGGAACATGAAGCCCTAGTTTTCCAATTTCTTCTGCAGAAATGCCTGTCACTGCTTCTATGATATCTCTGAAAGTACTGCTCCTATATGTCTGAAATTTCTCACTGAGGTAACCTCATATGTTGCTGATCCAACACCATAGTTTTAATCAGAATTTATTTCACCAATTGGGATTTATGATCCTTTCCCAAGGTGACTTGTTACCGAACTGTTCAGAACAGTGAAGTTGTACAACCTGCCACATGTCACTGTTTCATCTTTTGGTTCTGAAATTCAGACCATAGAAATTAAAGTCTATTATATTTCTAGAACATCTTTAGGAATTTGATTTTCACCTCTTTAGCCCACGCTATAGCAATTTTCCCCAGGTGTCCTATTTAGGGATGAATTCTAGAGGAGGCTGGAACCCTAAATTTGATTGATCATATCTCCCAGAATATAGTGAATCTGAGGTTGAATTTTGGACACAGTGTACATCAGGATTTTATATTCAGCCTCTAAAATTTTTAATCTCCTAATACTTTTCAAATCATGCGATATAGTGAATGTACCAAAACTTAGCAGTTTTAGTATTTACGGTTTTTCTAGCTTGGGGCCAAACTAGGGTTTGAATTTCCTAGAGTTTCACCCAACCAAAAATTTTGATCCAGGTCTCTAAAATTTGATTTTTATGAGGATATAAATCCTATTCTAGGCTCACTCAAAAATTCCTCTTCAGTAAGAAGCCCTAATTTCCCGCACCGAAAACTGAAAATGCTCAGAATTGAATGCCGCTTCGATAGAAAGATACACCCTTCAATGGAGAGTCATTCTAGCCTTCTTTTGTGATCGATTGTGGAGAGAGAACCAAAAAGTAAGAATCCCTAGATTCTGTAGCTTGTGAAAGCTGTCCTATTCAGGTTAGCTCTGATACCATGTTAAATTTTCATATGCTTAGCTAAGACATCAGTATATCATTTCATTTTTCATAACAAAAGCATATAAATAGGATCACTGAAAGAAATAGTATCACAAGAACAACACATATTTATCCTGGGAAAAACCTAAAGGGAAAAACCCAGAAAAATATTCCTCAATATAGATGCCCCAAAAAGGTAAAAGATAAAACTAGCAAGGAGATCAAAGCCTGATCCTCCTCCTTCTCCTACCACTCTTCTCTTCTCCACTAATGCACTACACAAGTGTGTGTGTGTGTTCCAAATGAGGAGCACTACACCTCTATTTATATTCATTCGTTCACTTAAGTTAACTCATCTGTCATGTAGGCTCAAGTTAATCATGTAGGCTCGAGTTACACATGTAGGCTCAAGTAACCACACTGGGGTGCTAATGACCCACCTTTACAATTAGAGGGGACTGCCTCATGAGTCTTATTAGTTATTCCGATTAGGAGCATCAGGTTACAAAGTAATAGAAGTGGTTCTCCTGGTAGGACCATTGGGGAGCACAAAGAAATACATATAGAATATTCTTCGAAGTTACAATATTTCAACAATTCTTAGCCTCCATCATGCAGGTTTCCATCTCCTTCAGTGATCTGTTCTTTCTCTCAGCAAAACCATTTTGTTGTGGTGTGTAAGGGATTGAATAGTGCATCTGAAAACCCACATATTTACAATACTAAATGAACTCATACTTGACATACTCACCACCATTTTCATATATGAGGATCTTGAGTTTCCTCCCAGACTGGTTTTCAACCAAAGCTCTAAAGACTTTGAAGAGATCAATAACTTCAGGCTTATGCTTTAGGAAGTAAAGACAAGAATGCCTGGAAAAATAATCTATGAAGGTTAGTGCATATTTGGCTTGACTTGTGGACATATGAGGGAATGGACCAGCGATGTCACTGTGGATCAGCTCAAGAGGTGCAGAGGTTCTCTCATGAATAGCTTTCTCATACTTGTGCTCTGGGTGTTTTCCTAGGATACAACCTTGAAATACTCCCTTAGAAAAATTGATCTTTGGTAACCCTATGAACATATATTTTTTACTCAAATCAGAAAGGTACTTGTAGTTAAGATGGACAAATATTTCATGCCAAAGCGTTCTTGCTTCATTAGCATGAATCAAAAGAACAGAGGGGTTTGAGTAGGGTAGAAAATGGGAAAAATTATATACCTTCGAAGTGTGATCTACAACACCTTTTTCTATGACTTTACTATTCTAAATATTAGTGATTTCAACATCATCAGGGGAGAAGATGATCTTCTTTGGAGACCTAGTATGAGTCATTTGATACACTGATAAGAGATTAGAGGCAAGAACTAGAACATACAACACATTAATGAAATTACCATGGTCAAGATCAATCCTTCCCTTCCCCAAACTATCAGTGAGAGAGTCATCTCCCAAAACTATTGGTGGACCTTTCAACATGTCAAGAGAGGAGAATATCTCTTTTGTCGAAACCATATCTCTAGAAGCTCTAGATTCTATGATGAAGCTAGGTGAGCTTGATGTGCCAGCAACCAAGGCATGTACTCTCTCTCTATCCTCTGAATTTGATCCTCCTTCTATATTCTTTGAGTAATCAGGAAGGGAGATGTTATTCTTCTCCAGGATTTGGGTCAACATGTCAATTTGCTTTTTCATACAAGATCTCTTAGGATGATAACCCTTACTGTAGTATGCGCACTTGCTCATTTCTCCTTTGTTCTTCTTCTTCTTAGAGTTCTTCTTGGAACCTTAGGGCTCCTCTTGAGACTTGTTCTTGTCTCTCATTTGCTCAGGTGGATTTTTACCTTTTTTCTTGCTTTTTGAATCCACTCTTGAATCTCTAGCAACCATAGATTCATCTTTGGAAGGTTTGATGGTCCCATAATCACTAGCTTATCTTGTTCTTGTGTGAGGGATTCCATGAACTCTGCAAGATTAGGCATATTCCAGGCTCAAGCTATCAACTTGGTGGCATGGAAGGTTGAAACAAGCACTAAATAGTCAGGACCAAGCTTAAAAAGTATGGCCAAAACTAGTTTCTCTTCCTTTTCGATTCCACACTATTTCAACTGCAAAATAAGGGCCTTTGACTTGGAAAAGTAGAGTTGTAATGATTCAAAGATACTAGGACTCGATGAGATCAGCTCATTCTTGATTTGATGTCCTCTCATATCATATATATTTCCAAAAATATCTTCTAGATTCTCCCACACTTCATTAGGTGATGTCAATCCATCAAGATGGAAGAGGACGTCTCTTGAAATGCTTAGACACAAAACACCATAGGTCTCATCCCTCCTGTTGTGCCATTTAATTTTCTATGCATTTGCATTTGGATCTCCTTCTATTTCCATAGTAATCCTGTAGAGACCTTTCTCTCTCAACAATATCTCCATCTCATATTTTCACTCAAAGAAATTGAATAGATTCAATATGATCTTCTGAGATTGGTCCATAGCTCAGAAATTGTGCTCTCCTGTCAGCAGAATGCACTCCCAATAAAGATTTCAAACCTACAATAGAAATAAGAAACACTACTACATTTCGATCCAAAATCTAACGGAAAAATCCGATGGCGCGTGGATTTCTCTTTTTAAACTTACCAAAAATCACAAGGATACATTTTTTTTTTGTAAATGTGGCCACAAGCATCGGTGAAGTGACGGCTATTCTCATAACCATCGGTTAAGCGAAGGCGAGTTAGTTCTCCTTATGGAAAGAGCAGTCGCATATCCGACGCTTACTAGTATGCCTCATCCTAAAATCTGTAGCCTATATACATCTCTATAGTTAATGTTCGAAATAAAATGATAAGGTCCGAGAGGCCAGTGGTTCCAGATCTTAGGGTGGGTTGGAATATTGTATGCATGCCGGTAAGCCTGTGGAGGGGCGAATCCACCCATGCCTTTCCTCCGTTTCCATCTCTTCTTAAAGATTTATGTTCAATCTTGTGTTATGTATTTGCGATTTAACCAAATTGGACTGAAACTCTGAAATTCAAGCGCCAGTAGGGGATTTTGGCCATTTAATTGTGGTTTGTAACACTCAAGCTACATATAATTTGACCGATTGAGCTTCTTCTGAAAGGGCGATAGAGGTCCATGGCCGCCTCTGCTAAGCGATTTATACCTACTCTTCTTCTCTATTTCACCCACTTTTTTGTTTTCTTCCTTCCTAGTTGCTGCTATTGTTTAAATCCATGAATTGAGAGCCATTATCATCTTTTTCTTTTAGCTCTTTTCTTCAGGGTTGTCTTGGATTAAGATTTTACAGTGTTCATTGATATGTTGGGCTCCCTTCATAAATTTGCAATTACTATGCTAATATTCAATATTGTTTTTGGCAAAAGCTCTACAATTCGATTTTTGGGCTTTAATGATTAGTTGCTGACACTGGTGTGGATATTGCTACTACTTTATGTTTTTTTTGTTTCTGAAATTTGGGCAAAAAGCATTTTGGCGTAATCATGGAAAAAAATGAGAAAATTCAAATGAGTCTTATCGTTAACACCCTAAACACGAAAGGCAGGACTCCATAATCCATCTTGTTGATTGATTGAACTTGAGGAGGCCTCTAGTTGATTGATTGAACCAGAGGCCTCTAGTTGATTGATAGAACTAGAGGCCTCTACTCTAAAATTAGAAGGACTCATCAAAAACATAATTGGCAACCCTAGATTGTACACAACAAACAGTTGACGGTGGGAGACTACCACCTGTAGTTGTTGAATCTAGATGGAGACATGTAGATGCCTCAAGCAAAGGTGGAAAAAAGGTAATTCAAGGTTTTTACTTTGATTTTGAGTTGTAGAGGCCCAAACGTAACGCATGCTTATTAGGTGCTCAACTCTTTTTCATCGTGGCTTGGGAGGTCTGCTTACAATTTCAAGATGGATGGATAAATGGGGATGCCACCAGATGCCCGAATAAGGGTATCGAATGGAAATATTTGATTTGAAATTTTCAGCAGTTCTCATGATTTAATGAGTGAAATACAGGGATAGATAGATGACTCTCAAAACACCATGGAAAGAAAAAATATGTTTAATTCTCTACCTTGTAAAGTGGATGCTTGACAACACATTTGGATATGCGAAAGAAAAAAATCAAAGAATATAAACGGAGTAGCCGATAGCATTTTTTTCTCAATTATTATTTATATTTGGGTTTTTTGATGGGTAGAAAAATTACAAATGTAGTTCCAACAAAAATGGTCCTTTTCATGCAATTTGGCAGGGATTGGATAAATTCAGCCCTAATAACTATTACACAAGCATAACTCCCAATCCGTCATTGATACTGGCTACTGTCTTTACAGGAAGTTATCCAATTGACTAGCCAGCCCTTAGCCATGATTTCTTAGAGATTGGATTTTCATTTTCCTTCCAAATTGCTTAAATGAAAGGCAGGACTCCATAATCTATCTTGTTGATTGATTGAAGCAGAGGCCTCTACTCTCTCAAATTAGAAGTGCTCATAAAAAACATAATGGACAAACCTAGAATCCTAGATTGCAGACAATTGACGATGGAAGACTACCACCTATAGTTGTTGAATCTAGATAGAGACATGTAGATGCCTGAAGCAAAGGTGGGTAACATATTATTCAAGGTTTTTACTTAGTGTTCCATAGGGGTGTGCCCCACAGGGTGGGGAATGTGCCCCATGCCTCCGAGATGGAGAAAATCCTTGGGAAATGTTTCTCCACATTCCCCTTTGAGGGAAAATCTTTCTCAAAAAGTTTTCCATAGTTTCAAAACAAACCCATGTCAAATTCTAGAGGCATCCCTATAAGTTTCAACCAAATTAGGACTTTCTAAGAAGAATTGATCATGGGATTAAAATCAAGCCTACAAATTTTTCATAATGATACCTGCTCTAGCCATAAACCATGGGTTCTCACCTCAAAACAATATCTCTATTTTTTTGGTTCAGAGAAATCATAGCGATGTATCCTCTAGAAAGGACAGTTAGCTCAGCTGATCCTTTTAAATTTTGGCTTTTAGCAATCCAAGTTGGAATAGTTCACTATCTGATAAGTCTGCCAAGTGCCGAGTACCCATAAAGCTGCAAATGAAGTTGTTAATTTTTTGTAGAAAAATGTTTTTATATTAACAACTTCCGAAATTAGGTAGAATTACATAGTATACAAAACAGAGAGGGCCTAGGCTTCAATTCCCTCTCTGCCGAGCATTGTCTTAAACCCCCATAAGACAATGTCTTAAACCCCCATAAGAGCATTGGTAGGCCTACTTATATTGAAGGATTACATACATTGTTCATAGAGTATTCTTAGATTATCTAATTCATCCCTAATAAGCTGAACATTCAAAAACATAGATGAAGCTGGAATCTTATGGGAATGGCTTGGGTGCATATACATTGCCTCCTCACAGGGCAGATTCCTCTTCTATTATTAGTGGTTCATCACATGTGAGCTTTTTTTCAATCTGTCTGCAAATTCCTCATTCATTTTGGAAGATGACATCTCTTGTATCTTCCAGACCACAGTCAAACTTATTTATGTTGCTTTTGAGGTATTCAATTTCAGTAAGGATGTGCGTTATAAAGTTAGGTTGCCTCTCTTAAACACTCTTAATTCTCCCAAATTTATTGGGATGCTTTTTACCCTCTTCGTCAACTATTTCCAGTCTGCTTCCCAGCCCCCCCAGGGCTAGTCATGCCTCTTCCTGGTGCTTACTAGGTCTTGCAAAGAATCCAAGTGGAAGAGATGGTGAAGACTAGCTTCTTGTATGAAGTGGTCAAACCAGGCTTGGCTCAAGTGGAGCTTGGGTTCTCTTGGGCAGCATTTCTCTGAATTGGCTTAAATACTGAAGCATGAGCATTCCCCAAAGATAGTGTCCCTTCTGCATTTTAGGGATGCCTCCTTTTCCCCCGTGGCTGAATTCTTGGTGGTAGACATGGGAGTGAAGAGAACTGAGAGCTGAAATCTGAGTTGCAGACGTTGGAGCTTGCAAAAGGATGGGTGCTGAACAGAGAAGATCAATGTCTTTGTTGAAAGGTGTGATCGCCATGATCTAAAAGAGAGCGTATGCTGAGTTCATATGTGCTGGATAAGTTGGCATAGAGATTCTGAAATAAATGGAGGGGCACCGATATTTGAAGTATTAAAGCTAACAAAGAAAAAGTGGCCAAACAAGTACAAACGTTACAACCATGGGGTGGCTAAAGGGGGTGCTTTACCATCCTTGGCAATTTTGATTGCCAGTCATCTTCCATGGTCAAAGGCTCTGGAAGTCAGATTTACATCTCTATAAATCTTTGTCCTAGGTGCCCAAATATGCTAGGAGGCCAACCACATTATTTGAAAAATGCCTGATGTGGATTAGAGTTGCATTTCCGAGTGGAGTTGGCTAATCTATAGACCATTTGCACCTTTTCAGGCGAGTTTGGTCGGAATCCAGCAACACAATTTGTTGTTGAAAATGAGATTTTCAGTGTTAAAATTGCAATTTTTCCCACAGAAATGGATTTAGGATCCTCGATTATCCTTGGGGCACCCAAATTATGCAATTCCAATCAATGAAAACTATCCTTTGAACAATTTCAGCTGGATTTTGGCCAAAAAACTCGCCGGAGAAAAGGTGCAAATGGTCTAGATTTTAGTTTACTACTTTCTGAGTTCTTTAGGGTGTCTTAAACCCAGTTAAGCTGACCTCAAAATTCTCATTAGATGTTTTGATCAATGACAATATAAAGTCACCTTCCAGATTCGAAAGCAAGCATAAATTCAAAACAAACCCATGTCACCTTCCAGTTTTCCATAATTTTCACTCACACTTCAGAGGTATTTGGAAGTATCCTTCAAAATGAACAGGCATGTTCTTAGCTTGTTATTGAAAAATCTAGTTGTCAATTTGTCATACTGTATTCTACTTAATAAGTATGCCATTATAAACAATTTCATTGGTAGAATAATGAAATGTATTGTTTTGAATCCAATATTGTTATTATTTTGTCTGTAAAGGACGTTAGCTGGAAACTTTTGACACTTTCCAGGCATAAAAAATGTTTTATTTTTTAATTTATTTGCCTTCAGTGTTTGAATTCCATATTTATTTTATTTCTTCCACTCAGTTAAATCACTTATCAACAACAATACTTGTCAAATTGTAAACTGAATAGAAAATCTTCGAAGGGCATATAGATCTCTGAGAACTCAGAGAAGTTTAGGATTAGTATTGTGAGTTTTATACTTTTGGAAGTTGGCCCTAACTTTATCTTTTCTTTTGGTTTTATGAAATAAATAGGTAATACTCCTCCACCCAAGCCTTGGGAACGTGTTGGAAGTTCATCTAGGCCTTCTCCATTTAGGCCTTCTTCAACTAGACCCACAAGTACCGTGGTCGAGTCATCTGGAGTAGCAAAAACAGGAGAGAATTCTGATACTAAAAGAAATGTGCCACTTGCTAACAGAAGCACTGTTGGTCGACCTATGCCAGCAAGACCTTGGGAGCAGGGTAGCTACGGAAGTAACTATGGAGGTAAATGTGTTGAATTATATCCTGTTTAACTAATGTACTCGTAATTTTTTGAGTTTATTTCAGTAAGTTAAAACTTAACACTGGTCATGTTAGCATTAGTATCCACTATCAATACAAGCTAGCAGTATTGTTGCATATTGTTTTTTAAATTGTATTTGTGTTATTATGATGTTCCACATTTGACAACCTTGTATTCTGCTGAATTCAGGGTATGGTTCTACGACAAATTATAATTCAGGTTATGGTTCTATGACAAATTACAATTCAGGCTATGTTTCTGGCCTTTATGGATCCAAAAATTCATATGGGGGAATGGGAGGAGGATATGGAGGGTTGGCAGGATCATATGGTGGTGGTCTTTATGGAAACAATATGTATAGAGGAGGATATGGTGGATCAAATGGGTTTGGTGGAATGTATAATAATGGGATAGGGGGGCCAATGGGTGGATATGGCATGGGTCCTAGAGGTCCTTATGACAATGGAAATGGTGATCCAAATGATCCATTTGGTGGACCACCTTCACCACCAAACTTTTGGCAGTCTATGCTTCGTGTGGTGAGTCCACTCTTGATTTATTTTCTTGTCTTCTTTTTACTTCTGTGTCAGCATAAGATGTACAACTTATTTCTGATCTTGAAATGAATGAAAAAATGCACTGAGTGGATGAGTGGAGGATGTACAATCAAATATTATTTCTCAAATTACCTATTATACCACACTTCATTTGATGCTTGAAATTTTTTGTTTTATTTTTTCTCCATCTCTTTCTTTTTCTTTTTGTCTGTGTACGTGTTCTTGGATACATTTTTGTGCACATCCTGGTATTACCTTACATTTTGGACCAGGAATGGGGGTTGTTGAGAGTTTCCATATCGCTAGTCGAGGGTCACAGTGTCTCCTTTAGGTATGATCATTGTATGTTTTGTTGAAACCATGTTGACCTTGAGCTCTCTAAAATTTTCTATTTCTTTTCCTAGGGACTATATTTCCCCTTTGTTCTGGAGTTGGATGGAACTAAAGAACAAATAAAGCAGTCACCTGCTTCGGAACATCTCATTGTTTCACAGAGATGGATGCTTAGAAGTATGGATATTTCTCCAAACAATGGTTACATGGGTGCCCTTAAACTAGTATGTTGTTATAAACTATCCTCACAACCCTTAACTTGTAGCAAAATATGAGGTAATCTGACCTTAACAAGGTCCATACACATGATTATATTCACAAATCATGAGAATGAAGACTTATTACTGGCACAAAAACTTGTTTAAGACCCCCATATCATTGTCATGGACTTTCATAAATCCATTCTTAATTTCCTTCAATCCTCCCATAGTTGCCTATCAAATTCCTTTGAGGCCATCCTCACAATCTGAGTTGAAATCTACTAAATCCTCATTGTCAGTGACTTGAGTAAAGTCTTGTATGAAATGTTAGGTAATGTGATAGGGAACCAGCTCAGCTTGAAATTTTTTTAGGATTGCCACCTTGTGGTATCATTTTTATATCCTCTTTGTGAATCATCTCTGCCATGACTGATTCCCTAAGGCTTTCGGCTATATTTTATAGAGATCAGGACTTGTGAAATTCCTTGCGGCATTATAAAATGTACATGGATGGTGAGTTATCTTCACCGATTACCTTTAGAGGTTCTACAATTTCATCCAAGGAGAGTTGTGGGTCACATTGGGCCATTTACATAGATTAAAGTAATTTGGAACCACATCCTGGCAGGTTTGATTTGCTTCCTTGTGCTCCTCAGATATCTCTTGGGGTGTTGCGAAGACCATTATGTAAATGTTGGCCTTCCAATCATCAATGAGTATTTGCACACCACCATTTGTTCTCCTCTTTGAGATCTTCTTCCTTGAGGACAGAGCACACTACAACCAATGGAGGGCTTTCTCTCATGCCACTGTCCTCAACACAATCTAGAATACAATAAATTGGGTTAATTACTCATATGTAGGCTTCACAAATTCCACCAATACATCAAAGGGTTTGCATATGGCCTCAAGTGAAGATTAAACATAATATCAACATGAACAATTCATTGATGATGTATAAATAAGCCATTCAGTGCTATGCATGCATGTGCATTGGCCCTCCTCTGGTGCTATCTATGCACCTATGTTTTCCCTTCATCTGTAGAAGCGTTGGCCTTTTTATGGCCCTTGCAAGTGTGTTGGCCCTCATGGAAAAAGGGAAATTTGTAGGGTAATGGGCTTTTTGCAGGGCATTGTTTTACACGTGCCAGCCTTCCTTCAAAAGGGACTTGTCTGCTGTCATAGGTGCAACAACTGGCTGTCCAATAAGTTTCCTCGCATCTAAGATTGTTACTTTCTCACCTTCTCCTGCTGCAAGCCTGCCTCTGCTATTTATAGTAAGAAGAGATTTGACGATAGAGCCACTTGAAAGATGGGATTTAAGTTCCCTTGCATTAGAATATTATGTTTTAATCTTCACGTCCAGAGATCCACTTTTATATGCCTTCCTTAATTGCAAAAGATATGAATTGTAGGATAAAACCTTGTCATCACCCAAAACTATCCTCTCATCCTTTGACAATACTGAATGACTAGCCTCTTCCATTTGCCAACTGAACTACAAAATTGAAGTATGCTTTCGTAGTAGGAACATCAAATGACAGGAATGCCTTCTCTAGACCCACAAGCAATGCATCAAGAATGTGATCACAAAGTTCTCTTGATTTTGAATCAGATGAAGGTGACACTAGAGCATTGATGAAAGCAATAGCTGAATCTCTTACTGAATTAGAGACTCCTGTTCACAAATTACCTACAGCTGATTGAGCAGTATATCCTAGTAGCATTTTTTCTAGCCATGAAGCCAAAGAAGATGAATCCATCAATAAGAAATTTTCTTGCAAGGTGTGTTTCAAGTTATTATAACTCGGATCACCTGTTAAAAGATTAACAAATAGCTGTAGCACCTTCGTATTCATTGACTCATTATGGCATCCATCCAAAGCATCAATTAAAGGCAAAAAGTTACCTTTGC
>LPNX011097216.1:15628-70465 GCA_001517045.1 Pseudotsuga menziesii | reverse complement strand
CCCAGAATGCTTGTTTAGGACTATTAGCCGATTACTGCTGGTTAGGGCTAGAACAACTTCTAAACTGCACCCAGAATTAAAGTTTAGGTTGATAAAAGGGCTTATATAGCTGTCTTGCTGCCCATAACATCCCAGAACACCAAATTTAAGGCTGCTGTAACAATATAACTTGCCCACATTGCTGAATTTTTGCACAGAAGTGTTGTACAAGGCTAAATTAGGATTGCCACAAGAAGGAAAATGGCCACTTATGCCCAGAACCAGTCTTACTGCTGTTTCCTTGAACAAACTTGCTCACAATGTGCCCAGAATTGCCCAAAGATGCCTCTTAGCTCTATTCATTGCATCTGTTATGTACCCCAGAGATGCTAGGACTTGGCTTAAATACCACAGATTATGCCATTTGCTGTAAAATGGTTGTGGGCAGGCCCAGGGCTGCTAATTTACCACATACCTCCACCTTTCATGCCCAGAACATGAGGTAAGAGGGTCTAAAATATGCCCAAACAATAATTTAACAAGATTATCCCTTTTTACAGCAAAGGGCATGCTGCATGCTGCATCATACTCAGATAATTTTTTCCCAATATCTTTATTTGTTTGTTCTAACTTTTGATCACACTGCTTTCCATTCTTTGTCTTCCTGATTTGTGCAAGTAGTTTTTGACAATGATCTCTTAGGAGAGGAATTTATTCATCTTGTTCTACTAGGTTTTTATTAAATTATTGTTAAATACTTGCCCAAACATGAGGTAAGAGGGGATAATATATGCCCAAAACTGCTTCCAAAGTCTGAAATGTGCCCTCAAAATCATCCATACAAAGCTTTAAGCACTTATTTTTTGTAAGTATGCAAACTAAAATGGTAAACCATCTAAACTGCTGGTCCAATCTTCTCTTCAAAGTCTGAATTTGTCAGGCTGTCTCTGAATATACCCATGCCTGGAAATGCTTACTGCTATTTGAAAATGAAAGTGTACTCAGATTTTCCCTGTGTATTTTTACTCTCATCAAAACAAGTGTCCCATAAGAGAAGATCTCACCATAACACTCTCATAAGCTGACCACGTGACCATGTTATTTCTTCTGTTCAAGTGAAAAAATTTCACTTGAACACCCATGCAATATGGGGGATAGAAAGTTCATTACACAAATTACGGATCTGAAAGGTGAGAAACAATAATTTAAGATGGTCTTCATGTGTTCAGCAAGGGAGTATTCCATGTAGAGATTCAAGATAGTTTTGCTCTTGTTTCAATGCATTTTGAATCTTGATATCGGTTCTATGAAACTTACTGAATGGTTTTTCTGTATCAGCAAAATGACACTGACATTGATGTAGACAACAATTATCACTTTGCAAAGCTTGGTAACACTCCAAATCAACTGCTTGTACTTTGCGTTCAATATCTTCAGCTTTCACCAAAGGTGATGTAAAACCAAAACAGCTTCCTTAAAACTAATTTTAGGAATTTGTGTCTCACCACAAAAATGATTGCATGCATGTTAAGTCTTGGTGTAAGTATTTGAAAATCCCAATTGTAAATAGTCATACATTACTGGATGTGCCCTTTCTTATATGTATTTTGATAAATAATGAATTGGCATAAACTTACAATTACTTATGGGCATTTCAGATACATCATATTACTCTAAGTGGTTAAATGACAGTCATATACTTGTTGCTTGGAATCACTTCGGAATATTTGTTTACTATTGAAGGGATTTCTCCCAAGGTTTGGTCTAATTAGCATTACCCTTGACCTCGATTATTTTGCTTTGACCAAATATCCATTCCGGACCTCCTTCTCTTGTCATAAGGTCTGTCTTGTTATTCATTTCCCCTATACATCGTACGTTGCAACAGAGGCAAGTTTACTTTCTATGCATACAGAACCATATGGGTTGCATGGCACCTAAGTGATATCATCGTGCAATTTTAGTTCAACTCTTGAGATTGCCTTACAAAAAGTCTGATTTATTAGCTCTTTGTTTGCTGCCTTTAGTTCATTGTTAGAGGGCCAATCTAATCAATGGTGTAGTAGGTACTCATTATTGTCACGTGAGATATTTATACATTAAGCACTGTTTGGTAGGTTGATATTGGTGAGCTTAAATTTAGATCTTGTAAGAATTTCTTGTTTGGGATCATTAGAATTTGGTTCAGTGAATTAGTGAATACATTCTTAGCTGGATGGTATATGGTATATATGAGTATTAAACATTCAAATTCATTGAATAATGACTGGTGTTTAATGAATGAGTTACCAATATAATTTTAGATGCTAAGATGCTAAGACCAAGAAAAATGTTTAAGGACAAAAGATCCAGAATATGAAATACGAGTAGTGATGGAACTGATCCTACAAATAGGATTGAACAGGATTCTACATTTGTATTTTTTTTTTTAAATAGCTGTAGCCGTCAGATAACACTCATCACAGTGATCCATCATCCCACCTACCACATGATTGGCAGAGATTGCACCAACTCAAAGAAGTATGTGGCATAACCATATTCTGGACGCTCCAAGACTATTCTACACTATAGAGCTATGAATTAGATGTTTAAAATGCCAACATAAAATAATAGACAGGAGTATTGCAAGGTAAACAATGTCCATTAATAAATGAGATCACCTATTATGTCTCTCAAATACAAATATGAATGACTAAAGCTGTCGACACCAACCCCATTCAACAGGCCACTTGCGCAGCTGTAAAGATCAGGTCTGGAAATTCAACAAGCAAACTTAAGTTGATTGAATTTAACAGGAATAGCATATGCCTGACAGATCTGAATATACTAGAACGGTGATTCCATGTTCCAAATAAACTACACCTGATTAGAAGAGCTATGTGTACCTGTTCAATCAGCGAAAGAAGACAAGTCAAGCAATATGTAGGCTTGCTGGCCCCTACAACAATACGTTGGGAAAATTGCCCCTTACAGGTATAAGTGGAGTTTCTCTCTCATGTTCATCATTCTCAACTTTCAATTCAATGGGGAAAGTTTCAAATCTGGGGATGGGCAGTGATCTCTCTGTATTATTTAAGTGAACTTCAATTTCTTTAGGCTTTAACTTATAATCACATAACAAAGACTGGAATGCAGAAAGCTGACACATGTTGCCATCTTCTTTACTCTGACTTGAGGGCTCCAAAGAATATTTCTTATCACTGACACAGCTTACAACTTTGAGATCCTCCTTACAAATATCAACTTTATCTGGTTTTGAAGGAAAACATTCTGAATCTCCTATAAATGCTCTATTACCAGCAAATATGGTAGGACTTTCTAGGGCCTTATTTAAAATCTCATTTGAAACTCCGTGTTGTTGCTCAGGATCATTTCCTTTCTCAAAAACATAACTTGTCACTTTACGTTTCTCTTTTGAATGGTTTCTAACTTTATATAGATTAAAATATTTAATGTTGTGTATATATATTTTTAAGATTTTTTGAAATTTTGAAAATTTTGCATGTTTTTCATGTTTGTGAGATGTATACTAGTGTATTGGGGCTCTACTGGAGTTTTTCAGATATGTACTTTTGTCATACCATACTGTTCCATATTCTTATATGTGACCATCCATTTTCCCTTCAGGGTTAAAGAATCTGCCTTATTCATTTACAATCTAGAATGTGTTAAAGCTTTTATTTAACTTGCAGTCTTGCACTAGTTCCTAAGTCCACATGCAGTTAGTTTGTAACTTGTATGTTTATGCATTTCTATACTTTTTAATCTGAACTACAATTTCAATGGAAATTTAATGTCTTTTGTTCCTTTTCAGGAGCTTAAGGAAAGGATTGAAAGAATGAAAGAAAATAGCAGACGAAATGGAACATACACCTCAGAGTATGAATTCAATGAAGAAACAGTGAAGATCCGTAGAGACATTGTTGCCATCCATGGGGAGATGGTGCTACTTGAGAACTATAGTGCCCTCAATTTTACAGGTAAAGCAAATATGATTAAGAATTAACTTTACATTGAGATTATTCCTTTGGATTTATTCCGGGTTGAAACTGGATTGCTGCTGTTTGGACCTTCCTTCTCTTGTTTGTTGACATACTGTCACATTAGAATGACTGGATAAAATTAATTGCCTTGACAAATTTTTGATGATGGGAAGGACAGTTAGTATTGCCTACTTTCAGAAAAAATCGTTGTTTCTTTCACATTCTACTTCATACAGGTCTAGAAAACTATATTTGGTCTTGAGATGGTTTGAACTTTGCACACAACACAACTTTTTACATGGTGGTCTTATTTTTCCTTAATCAATGGTTATATTAATAGGAAAAAATTATATACTTTTTAGTAAAATAGGGTGGCTATAGGCATAGTTAAAAACAATTATGGGTGTAGACATAGTGATTTGCCAAAAAGTGTGGGTGAATATAGTAATTTGGTAATTTACCAAAACATGGGGGGCTTTCCCATGGCCATTTACAACCTCCCATCTCAATACCATGGTCTCTTTAAAAATTTTAGGGTGTTTTGTTTAAAACTTGCGTTACATAGGAAAACCCTGTGACATAGAGGGTACCCAAGCTCACCAATATTGTCTATGGTAACCTGGCAACAAGGTAGTCTAGTTTCATCTAAAGAAAGAAATTAGTTCAGATTGGATATTTCATCAATTTCTCCTTGGCGTTATAATTGGATATTTCATCAATTTCCCCTTAGCATTACCACAGGAGAGATTGTGAATACCAGCATCACTGCAGTTAAGGGTTTCTTGAGGTCCATGTCTCTTGTAACAATATTTTCGAAAAATGGTGAATTTTGGCAATAGAGAGCTCCCTATATATTCACAGGACTCCTGTGAATTGACAGGAATGTTCTCCTGTTAGCAATGTCTAGGTTGTTTAATACCTATACAAGCTGGAGAATCACTGAAACATGTCAATTATCCCACCATCATTCAATTTACATTGTTTGTCATGATTTCCTTCCCTGCAGTTCCTTTCATACCCTGTGTTGATAGATACTCTTACATCAAAATCTGATAACAAAAACCAGGTGGTGATTACAATATAAGCCCTTATCTGCAACTTAATGTCTAAATCACCATTAGGCTTATTAACTAAATCAGCAGGTGGTCATTCCAGAGAAAGAATTCTTTAACCCAGTCCAAGCAAGAATCTTGTAATAAGTTTACAAGATTCACAATCTAAGAATTTTAAGAATATAATTCTAGTCAAAGAAAATAGTGAACTACCTACTCACAAGCTCTTTAAAAAAACATTAGCTATGAGTTTACTGGAATATTAAGGATAGAGGTTCCCAAATACCAGTTGACATATATTAACATCAAATATATGCACATCCTCTTTATAATTAGATGATGAGAGACTGCTGTCAATGAGGGGGCTTTATTAATTTGAAGTCTTGAATTGCCAGGAAGCCAACATATGCCTTAACAACCATATAACTAGATTGCTGAAGGTATTGTTACATGGAAATTATACAATTACGCTTCTATTTTTTCATCACCCCTACAGATTGGTATCAGTCTTTAGTTCCATGTCCTATTGAGCTTTATTTTGGCCATTAGTTGGATATTAAAAAATTATACTATCCTATCTTATGACATTTCCAGTCAATGGTGGCCGGTAAAAAAAATTCAATAATTCCTAGGCATCTACTAACAGAATCATGGTTTCAACTCTCCCACAGGTTGCTTTGCAAAAACAAATACAAAGCAAATTGGACCACTAGCAAAAACAAATATGAAGCAAATTGAATACAAATTTCATGAAGCAAACTGTCTCACGGTGGCCACAGGTATATGCTCCACAGTTGGTGAAAGTTGACTGCAATGCCTAGTTCCTCTTGACAACACAAATAAATTAGCCAATAGATCACATACCATTGATTAGGGTGGCACCACAGGGATTCCCTATATATGCTTTTATCGAAGAGATCCTCTTCTAAAAACCTAAATTTCATCGTGACTTCGTAAAGGAAATTGAGATGGACTTTGTTCTTCTCTTACTCTTCTAGTAGTGATCAAGAAAAGGCATGTTCTTCTTCTAACAATTATCCTGCTTTGTAAATTTTACTAAGGAGGTTGATCACCAAGTAACCTGCTTTGTAATTTTTACTGAAGAGGTTGTTCACCAAGTAACCTTCTTTCTAATTTTTATTGAGGAGGTTGATCACCAAGAGCTGTATGCTATATGTTGATAATTTGCACCAAAGGAATTTGTTGCATGGCGAGGGGATTAAACATTAAAAGCTCTAGGTTATGCCATTATGGAAGCATTTGTTACATTACAATGAACAGGAGAATGGTTAATTGGAGGTCAATCTACAAAATTAGTTATCATTAAAGGAAAGGTATTTGCATACTTTCAGGGCTAAACAAACTTTAGACTTATTTCTTCCAATTAAAACTTTGCAAAATTTAAGCTTTTGTGAAATGGTCAATATTTGTTTACTTTTTTTTTGGGCAGGGGGGGGGGCAGGAGAAAATACACTTATATTATACAGAAAATCAAATATGTATAAAGTAAAAGGACAGTTACCTTAGTGGTGACAATGCTGCAATAAGGTTTGAATATGCACTGATAGATACATTTTTGGTACCTTGTACAAGAAAAAAACCTTTAGCTTTGATTTGTTAGAATAATCAACCCATAGTTTACCCACTTAGACATTAATTCATTTATTTTTGTCTTATTTTCCTAGTTCATGTGTCCCACCTTGTGCAAGTTGCTAATTGCCTATCCATAGAGGTCAAACTTTCCATCTTTGACTCATGTAGCGCTTGGGAAAGCCTTAGGAATCAAATCTACTTTATTGCTGGCCTCCTAGGTGCCCTTCTTCTTTTTCTGCTTTATTTCCTGCTTTTTCAGTGTTTTAAGGCACATAGGAAAGCAAGACTAGGTGAGGTGAAATAGTTTTTTGTCCTCTTCATCCTCCACTCTTTTATCCATGAAAAAGCATGTATGAGCTTCCATTCCACTAATATTTAGCTTTCCCATTCTCCCTTGCCAATTCGTGAGCTCCATGACAGATTTGGGATCAGCTTTTACACCTATGGGGGATTTGCCTATTTTGAGTAAGTCTGCTTTATGCTATTTTTGGATGCCTCCTTATGAATTCGACCTCTTGATGTATTCTATATATTCAAAAACCTATGTTATTATAGGGTTGGATATTGTACACTCAGTTAATATAATTTTGTGTTACAGCTCCATATTCAGTCTCCATTGTTAGCAATTTTGCATGATCAATTGGTAATTGTTGTGGGTAAAATTAATCTATTGCTGGCCTGAATTTCTACATGGTATCAAAGCCATTATAGGTTGTTACTCTCCTTCAAAAAAAAATTTGCAGGTTCGACATCAAGACTGGGAGCCTTCTACTGATAGCCGGGACAGATTTTCTAAAGCTATGGATTCACATAAAACTATCTTGACTCCCTTCAACTATTTTGAATGGAAAGCAGAGATGGAGATATTATTGAGAGCGAAAGGCCTCTACAAGGTGACTATGGAAATAGAACCAGAGCCCAATGTAGCTGCAGAGAAGATCAAATGGCACAATAAGAGAGATGAGGCATATGGCCTCCTATGTCTCAGTATTTCCCGAGACCTCCTTTTCCATCTCGATGGATTAAATTCACCGGATCAAGTATGGGAGAAGATTTATGATATTTTTGGAAAGATAGATGAGATGAGGGGACATCATATCGAAAATGAGCTGATTTCTCTGAGTCCCAGTAGCTTTGAATCCCTGCAGCTATATTTCTCCAAGTTCAAAGCACTAGTTTTGCAGCTGAAGCAGTGTGGTATCGAAAAGAAAGATGATCATCTTGTATTGGCCATCCTCTCGAAGCTAGGACCTGACTACTCAGTCTTTGTTTCGACCTTCTATGCCACAGAAATCACAGCTCGAACCTGGAAGATGCCTAGCCTTGCAGATTTCATGGAATCTCTCACACAAGAACAAGACAAGCTGGTGATGATGGGCACCATCAAACCATCCAAAGATAAATCTTTGATTGCTGGAGATTCGAGGGTGGATTGAAAAAGAAAAAGGAAAGCTAAAAATCCACCTGAGCAAACGAGAGACAAGAAGCAGTCTCCAGAGGATCAACAAGGTCCCAAGAAAAATACCCAAAAGAAGAAAAACAAAGGTGAAATGAACAAGTGCTCATACTGTTCGAAGGGAAATCACACTGAAAGCTATCGTATGAAAAAGCAGATTGATATGCTGACCAATCTCCTGGAGAAGAATGGCATCTCCCTTCCAGAAAGCTCAAAGAAGAGAGAAGGAGGATCAAGTTTCGATGACAGAGAGAGTTCATGCTCTAGTTGCTGGCACATCAAGCTCACCTAGTTTTATCATAGATTCTGGAGCTTCAAGACACATGGTTTCGACTAAGGAGGCCTTCTCCTCACTGGATATGTCGAAAGGACCATCTATTGTACTGGGAGATGACTCTCTCACTGAAAGTAAAGGCAAAGGAAGGATAGATCTTGATCATGGTCAGTTCAGCAATGTGCTATATGTCCCTGGTCTCGCCTCCAACCTCCTATCAGTGTACCAGATGACCCACACTGGGTCTCCTAAGAAGGTCATATTCTCCCCCGATGAAGTTGAGATCACAGAAATCTCTAGTGGTAGAGTCATTGCAAAAGGAGTAGCGAATCATGCTCAAAAGGTATACATGTTTTCACACTTCCTACCTTACTCAAACCCCTTCTTCTCTTCTTATCCATGCTAATGAAGCTAGCAAGCTATGGCATGAAATATTTGGCCATCTAAATTACAAGTATCTGTCTGATCTTAGTGGGAAAGAAATGGTCATAGGGCTGCCCAAGATAAAATTTTCCAAAGGAGTCTGCCAAGGCTGTATCCTAGGAAAACACCGAGAGCATAAGTTTGAGAAAGCTAGCCATGAGAGAATCTCTGCACCCCTCGAGCTGATTCACAGTGATGTTGCTGGACCATTCCCTCATATGTCCATGAGTCAGGCCAAATATGCATTGACCTTTATTGATGATTTTTTCAGGTATTGTTGGGTTCACTTCATGAAACACAAGTCTGAAGTTTTTGTCCTATTCAAAGTCTATAAGGCTTTGGTTGAAAACCAGTGTGGAAGGAAACTCAAGGTCCTCAGATCCGACAATGGTGGTGAGTATTTCAAGTTTGAATTTATTAACTATTATGCAGATGAAGGTATTCAGATGCAGCATTCTATCCCTTACACACCACAGCAAAATGGTGTTGCTGAGAGGAAGAACAGATCACTGAAGGAGATGGCAACATGCATGATGGAGGCTAAAACTTTGCCACCAAAGTACTGGGCTGAAGCTATCAACTGTGCAGCCTATATCTAGAATAGGGTGCCTCACAAACAACTTTATGGCATGACTCCCTTCGAAGCATGGAGTGGGCACAAGCCAGATGTGACCCATTTCAGGATTTTTGGCTCAAAGGCATGGGCTAGAATCCCGACAGAGAAGAGGAAGGCTTTGCAGCCCCAAAGCCAAGAGTGTATTTTTGTTGGATAATCTGAATATTCAAAAGGGTACAAGTTGATAAATTTGAGCACAAACAAATCCTTCATTGAAAGGTGTGTTCAGTTTGAAGAAGAACCCCTTGCAGAAGTGGAAATTGGTGAAGCCTCTTCACCACTTGAACCTCAAGAAGTAAGTAAAGAGTTTGTTGAACATGATGATTCTGATTTGTCTAATGGGAATGAGTTTATTGCAGACCCTAACAGCCCCAAAAGGCCAAAATGGGCATCAAAGACACTACATGCAGCAGGTGAGCTAGCTGGGAATCCCAATGACCCAAGGAGGACTAGATCTCAATTTGAGAGTGGTCTGTGCATGAAGGATCCTATGTTTGCTGAAAAATTCTATTTGATGGTGGAGTCTGATCCTCAAAAATATGAAGAAGCATCAGGAGATCCAATATGGCAAGCTTCCATGAAGGAGGAGTTCATCTCACTCCAGAAGAGCAACACATGGGAGCTAGTGGATCTTCCCCCAAGGAGAAAACTAGTACAATGTAAGTGGGTCTATAAGACCAAATTTGCTGCTGATGGTTCACCACTGAAGTACAAGGCTATATTGGTAGCTAAAGGCTACTCACAGGTTCATGGCATCGATTACAATGAGACCTTTGCCCCAGTGGAAAAAATGGACTCCATCAGGCTAGCTCTAGCCATTGCAGCCTCAAGGCAATGGGAGGTACATCACATGGATGTAAAGTGTGCCTTTCTGAAAGGAGATATCACTGAGGAGATATATATGCAGCAGACTCAAGGTTTTTCTACTAACCCTTCTCTTGTGTGCAGGTTGAGAAAGTCATTGTATGGGCTAAAGCAAGCCCCCAGGGCTTGGTATGCAAAGATAGATAGCTTCTTGCTATCTCTGAATTTTGTTCGGTGAAAATCAGATCCAAATGTCTATTTGAAGTCTGTAAATGGTTCATTAATGATCATTGTGTTATATGTTGATGACCTCCTCATTACAGGAAGCTCACAGGCTGAGATTGCTTCCTTAAAAGGAGCTATGAACCAAGCCTTCTCCATGACAGATTTTGGGCTCTTAGGTCAATTTCTGGGGCTTGAGATTGCTCAAACCAAAGCTGGAATAAAGGTGCACCAGTCCATGTATGCCTTGGATTTGCTGATCAAATTCAGAATTCAAGACTGCAAAGCAAGCGAAACTCCTTTCCTTTCAGGAGTGAAGCTGGAGGAAGATGATTCTCCACCGATGGTAAACAATACACTGTATAGACAATTGATTGGATGTTTATTGTATTTGACACATACTCAACCTGATCTTTGTTATGCAGTAAGTGTGGCTTCTAGATTCATGGATCAGCCTCATGAGATCCATTGGAAAGTAGCCAAAAGGATCCTTAACTTTGTTCAGGGAACAAGGACACATGGAATCCTCTATAAGGCAAAATCTGATCTTGATTTGATTGGATTTACTGACAGTGATTGGGAAGGTGATAGCACAGACAGAAAGTCCAATTCAGGTTATGTGTTCATGCTTGCAGAAGGGCCAATCAGCTGTTCAAGCAAGAAACAGAGTGCCATTGCACTCTCATTTACAGAAGCTGAGTACAGAGGAGTTGTTAGTGCAGCAACTCAGTGTTTATGGTTGCAGGGTTTACTTGGAGAGTGTGGTTTCGAACCTGAGTACTCAACTACCATCTACTGTGATAACCAAAGTACCATTTGAATCTGCAAAGATCCAGTTCAAAAGCAGAGAACCAGACACATTGAGATTCACATGCACTACATCAGAGAGCTTGTGCATGATGGCACCATTCACCTACTCTTTTGTTCATCTTCAGAACAAGTAGCTGATATCTTCACCAAAGCATTTTGTGAGAAGACCTTCAGAAATATCAAATCACTGCTGGGGATTGCTGATCATGATGTAAAGGAATGAGTGGAGACAAGATTCTACAATTTTGTTTTACAGTCCATGTTTAAGGGAGGATTTTCCCAAGTTGGTTTTGCCTCTTTCCTTGGTTCATATGGACTTGCAGTATGTAAAAGGGTGACTAAGCCTTGTTTCTAGGCCTATATTTTTTATTTATTACTCATAAATTCAAGCTTAAGGGGGGGTGTTAGAATAATCAACCCATAGTTTACCCACTTAGACATTAATTCATTTGTTTTTGTCTTATTTGCCTAGTTCATGTGTCCCACCTTGTGCAAGTTGCTAATTGCCTATCCATGGAGGTCAAACTTGCCATATTTGACTCATGTAGTGCTTGGGAAAGCCTTAGGAATCAAATCTACTTTATTCTTGGCCTCCTAGGCACCCTTCTGCTTTTTCTGCTTTATTGCCTCCTTTTTCAGTGTTTTAAGGCACATAGGAAAGCAAGACTAGGTGAGGTGAACTAGTTTTTTGTCCTCTTCATCCTCCACTCTTTTCTCCATGAAAAAGCATGTATGAGCTTCCATTACACTACTCTTTATCTTGCTCATGTGCCCTTTCCAATTTGTGAGCTCCATGACAGATTTGGGATCAGCTTTTACACCTATGGGGGATTTGCCTATTTTGAGTAAGCCTACTTTATGCTAGTTTTGGATGCCTCCTTATGCATTCGACCTATTGAAGTTTTCTATATATTCAAAAACCTATGTTATTATAGGGTTGGCTATTGTACACTTAGTTAATATAATTTTGTGTTACAGCTCCATATTCAGTCTCCATTGTTAGCAATTTTGCATGATCAATTGATAATTGTTGTGGGTAAAATTAATCTATTGCTGGCCTGAATTTCTACATGATTTGGGCATTTACCTCATCAGACACTATCTTTTGAAAAGTAGAGACACTTACAATGAAATTTCCAGAATGAATAAAGAGCTAAGAGCTATTGACCTTTCATTTGAATACGATACTAATAGCAACCTTTAATTCAATTGACGTTTCAAATTGTATAATCTAAAAAGAAAGCTTTTAATTGAGTACATTGACCTTTCAAATTGTATAATTTGAAAAGAAAGCCAAAAATGTGTTATCTTGATGTTGAGTAAACGATTTGTTGTTAAAGGAGTTTGTGAACATTAGCCTTATGTAACTTAAATGTTTTTATTAATTCTTTACTTCTTCCTTTGCCTCATTTCTCTCTTGCCCCGTTTTTAAAAGATTTTGAAGAGATTAGAGTGGATAGTGCACTATATGCTTTTTAAATATATTTGGGTTTCTTATTTTTGTTGGTACAAACCCTTATGCTTATGTTCTTTTTGCCAATTTAACCTGGTTGTCTGTTATAGGGATAACACAAAGACTGCACTATTGGATGCCATGTATGTGTTTCTCAAGAGGCCAGAGTATATCAAATATGTGTCAAATTTGGTCACTGTTTGTTCTTGAATTATTTTGACTGGACCACCAGGTTAGTGACTATTAGTATTTTTGTCTCTGATTGATAAACCTGCTCATGGTGGTAGTTAGACTCGAAGGGCATGCAAATTTCAGTAAGCAGTTCAAATGCTGGGGTCTGTTTACACATTTTTGTTTCATGAAAGTTTTGAATATGCTGTATGCAGGAACTCTAGACAATATTATTTTGTTGATACGTTCTATTTTGAGATGGTTGTCTTTTTATACTTCGTTATGATTCATTGGTTTAGGCCTATGCACCTTTTTTATCTTTCAGTCATCAAAATTTTTAATGCTCAAATTTGTCACTATTACCTGCATCTTTGCTGTTATTTTCATCTACACTTACCATTTCTCACTATGTTATGCATTCTTTCTATTATTCTCATGTCCACTTACCATCACTATATGATGGATTTGACATTTGTCTCAGTTCTCTTATAGGTGCTACAATTAAGGAAATGCAATGGATCACTCTACAGACCAGTCAAGGGCTTTTGATGGTAACTTGTCTTTGACCAATCTTATGTCTCTCCTGCAAATATTTTATTGTATTATTAACTTGAAAAAATCCTGATCAAGAATGATTTTGAGTTTAGGTCATCCAGTACAGAACTTAACAGTGGCAATTCCTCCATCAAAGGAGGGGTCCACAAAGGGTCGTGAAACTAAAAATGATGGATTTCATGCCTCAAGTGACACAAGTATGTTTTCAAGTTCATTGCCTGTAATGTTCCAAGAAAAATGTAAGGTCTAATGTTCCCTACAATTGTACAAATTTTATGATCATTTTATGGAATGAGAGGATGTATTCAATTGAAAATTTTCTTTATGCTTATTATTCTTGGATGTTTATAGTGAATGTTATAGATGAGGAGAATGATGGGAAATATGCTGATACAACAACTTCTCTTCTAAATAAATTACATCAAGGAGCATTGGCTTTGGAGCCTCTTCAGGACATGAAGTCCCAGACCATAGGAAATCTTCCTGATGATGAAGACGAGCTTTTGGCTGGAATTATGGACGATTTCGATTTGAGTGGATTGCCCACTCAAGTTGAATATTTGGAAGAATGTGATATATTTAGAAGTGGAGGGGGCATGGAGTTAGATTTTTAATCTCAGGAAGGTCTGAATGGGAACATACACAGGTCAATATTAGATAACTTAGCAGGAAATGGAAATGTTACCTATGGAATTTCGAATGGCCTTGGTACTGTTCCGGGAGAGCATCCTTATGGTGAACATCCTTCTAGAACATTAGTTGTGCGAAATATTAATAGTAATGTGGAGGACTCTGAATTGCATGAATTATTTGAGGCAATGATGTGCAGATGTCTCTTTTCCATTCTCCATGGCTATTTACTTGGTTATCTCTCATTTTTCCAAGGGATTTTCAGCATCATGGTTTCTTTGTAAACTAAACTCAATAATGACAATGTAACCCCTTTTTGTAACTGAATAGTTTTCATCTCTTAAACAATCTGTGTTCATGAGTGTCTACCTAAGCCTCATATCATTAAGAGTAATGAAATGGAATTTAATTCTTGTTATAGCTGACTTCAATGATATACACTGACTATGATAATATGGATGATTACATATAATGTAATCAAGTTCTGAAAAATCCTAGGATTTTATAAGGGAAATAACTAAGATATTAATTAAAAAAGGACATATGCTCGTTGACTCTGTTCTTTTGTATTGTGAAATGTTAATTAAAAGATATAAGATTGGTTTTACAGTGTTGGGGAAGTGTTTCTAAGTAAGACGGCATTGCATCTTTTGCGATTGTGGGAAAGAAAGATCTCTCTTTGAAAACTGTATTTATACTGCGTCCACCACATGAGTGCAGTGACTAATGTCAAAAAATTTCAATTAGAATGTACAGAAAATAACTTCAAAGAAAGGATTTTGTGTCTGGTTAGGTTGTACCTTTGATTTCTTGACTTACATATGGACAACAAGATTATATTCCCAACATGTTACTTATTAGTCTGACCAAGTGTATTCTTGATTGCCCATCATATGGACAACGAGATTATATTCCCAACAAGACAAATGTCCTATTTCTTATCAAATATTTCACAGTGGAGTTCTTCTTACAAAAAAAACAACACAATATTTAAAAAAAAAAAATACAATACCGTCGCTTAAGCGATGCATGTAGGTGTCGGTTAAGTGACGCTTTTTTTTTATAAATAAAATACCGTCGCTTAAGAGACGCCTGTAGGTGTCGGTTAAGTGACGCTTTGTTTTAAAAAAATACAATACCATCACTTAAGAGACGCCTATAGGTGTCGGTTAAGCGACGCTTTTTAAAAAAAAATACAATACCATCGCTTAAGCAATGCCTGTAGGTGTAAATATTTTTAAAAAAATTTCGTCACTGTCTCTTAACCGACGGCCATGCAATAAAAGCGACGGCTTGTAAGTGTCGGATAACCGACAACTTACATTTAACTGACGGTAAAATGAGCTGTCACTTAACTAAAGGATTGAAAATATGTCAGATAACCGACGAAAATCCACCGACGCTTAAAAAAAAATCATAGTGTCGTACATGCGACAGGGAAGTGTCGAAAATCCGACAATACGGCCATCGGATTTTTCGTCTAAATGTAGTAGTGAAAGGAGATAAATTGATCTACAAAGGATATGATACCATTTGGAAATGGAACCCAAGAGATCAAACAATTACACTCACAAAATTGCTAATCAAAAATGCAAAATTCACACCAAAGGAGACTGAAATTGGAGCATAACACTGATCTGTATTCAATAAGTGTACAATAGCCAAACTTATGAATTAATAGGCTGCTTCAATATATAATTACATGAGATATTTGAATGCATAAGGATTCCATTCAAAAAGGTCAAAAATCAGGCTTACTAAATTTATTCAAATCCCCCATAGGTGCATAAAGCAGTTTCCAAATCCACCAAGATGCTCACGAATTGGATAATTCAAGTAGGAATTATAAATAGGGATGGAAAGAAAACTCATACATTCTTTTATTTGGATAAAATTAGGGAGGATGATGTGGGAAAAAAAAATTCAACTACACCTAGTCTAGCTTTTCCTTTTTTCTTAAATCTAAATAAAATAGGCAGCTTTTCAGAAAAAGTAGATATGTGCTTTGAAGGATCTAGAATAAAGCAGCCATGCTAAATATGGTTTCCAGGATGTTTTCCATGTGCTCCATGAATCATGTTTAGCATGTGTTGACTTCTAGGACTTGTAGAAGGAAACTAGCATAGAGTGGAATCTAGAAAACTAAGTAATAAGACGAAAATAATTAAAATTAATGTCTAAGGTAGGTAACTATGGGTTGATAATCCTAACATGAATGGGAATACAAATTGGTGGTAGGTTATCTCTTTCTCAGACCATGTGGAATAATATGATAAATGATCACTCTCTTTTCTATGGAATTGAGAAGAGTATTGTCAGGTATTCGTTTATCACTTTTCCAGACCCGAGGGACTAAATTTACGAAAAAGGAACACTTGGTATGAGCTTAGTTTTCTCTTTTTCATGCTCTAGACCTAAACATGAAAAAGATTCTGATTGTACTTTATGAATTTTTCATGCTCGTTAAACACTAAGAACAAAGCATCAAGTTTACTATTGTAAGCCCCATTTCTTGTAATCAAAATGGATCTTTCCGAGTGATATTTATTTCCTTCACACTCATAAAACTCAAGCTATATGCTTCTCTTGAAGAAGCGTTCGGTAGGTGGTAATTTAACCTTTTTCGGACCTTCCTGACTAAGTACGAAAAAGGGGCACCTTTTCTTCTACAGAAGTTAAGAGAGTTCTTATGTGTTATGTTTTATACTTTTTCGGCCTCAGGAGACTAAATTGGATGAAAAAGGACCCCCAGGAGTCTTCTTCAAAGTTTTCAGACTCTCTAAATATGAAAGCACCAAGTGAGCATGTACTAGTTTCAACTCATAAAATCCATGAATCAATGACATCATCAAGCATTATTCCCTCTTCTCTTCAAGCTTGTCAAAACTGAAGAGAGACTTGAGTTGGCTTTCTTGGACTTGTTAAAATTTAACAAGAAAGATAAGGAAGATTTTTTCTCTTTGGATTATAGTCGGTGGCAGCATGTCCTCCTTGAACATAGCACTCTCTAAACTTTTCGATACTCATGTCTCAGTGTACACTTTCAGTTCAGCTATCACTTCGAGTTTCTTACTCCTCCACTTGTCATTTATACCTTGGGAATCTAATCATGTCTCCTACATGATATATAAGTCTAGTTGTACTATCTATAAAGTTAAAATCTTCCTTGGGTAATCTTTGTGTCATGCTCATTGTTCAAGGATTTATACTTGCATCTGATTATTATCCTGATTCCATCATTGTCCTATCTAATATTACTTGTGTCTACCTTCCTTTATCTAGTTCCTAGTCACTATTGTGATCCATTGGAGGATCTATTTCCTTCCTCATCACAGCATGGTTTCTCATCAGCATTTCCTAAAGAGGAAGACCTAGAGTTTTGACGATGGTACCCTAGGATTCACTTTCATCATTGGTGAGTTCCTTTACTTCAGTTGTCAATTATCACCTATTGGTTGACAATCTGTTAAATCCTATCCATGTTCGACTTCAACACATCTATTCACATGGCCTGATTTGTACTGGTTCCTTTGGATTTTGATGAAAACCTTAGGTTCACATCTATAAGCTAAGTTGCACAATATTGTGTTGTGTTCACCTACACAACTTCCAGATCTTTGAAGACTAATCATTATTGTATATTGTGGCTTTGATCCACCTTTGTAATATACGTGGTCTTGTACCCATATCATATGATATGAGTTTGTCTATGACATTTGATATGTATTTGTTTCAGGTACTTCCTTTACTTCCTTGGACTTTTGAGCTCTCCAAGATAATGATTATAATGTATTTCGGCCATTGCTTCCCTCTAACCTCACACATTAGGGGGCATTTATTATCAGCCAAAAAGGCACCTCTCTATCCGAGTGCCAACATTCCTCATGTTTGTACACAAAAGGAAAATTTGGATTGAATTGGCCAAAAAACTATAGATGGGCATTACCTTAGAAGCATTTTCCTCAGACCAACCTTGTATATTTTTATTATGAATTTTGGGTTGCATATGCGACTATGTGCATTGCAACTCATGTGTCATACGCGAGTATTTGCATTGCAACCTGCATATACTTCCATACACGAGTTTCCTTTAAGAAACTCATGTGTCATACGTGAGTTTCCTATATTAATACCCACATATACCATAATTTGACATTAAAAAATATAAATCATGATTAGACGAGATTAGTTGGGGCCTAGTCCATAACTATCCCAACCATCTCAACCATTCCAACCTTCGAAACTACTCTATTTCTTAAAGTATAAATAGAGGCCTTAGGGTGGGGGCTAATCAATCAATTAGAGAGAAATTTATGCTGGTGGTATTTCTTTAGAATATTGGAGCAGTAGAACTCAGAGTCCTTTGGTTCCAAAGGAGTCCTTGTCTTAGAAGCTGGGTTGTACACTTATCTCATTCATCAATTGTTAAATAAAGAGAATTCTTCTTGCAGTCTTGTACAGGGTCTATTTCATGTGTATTGGTTAATGAATATATTTGTTTATATGTTTAATATTTTTTTCATCTAACCTCTGATATGTATATGCATGACATATTACTTGAAGGATTATCTCCTTGCAGGTGAAGAGGTACATCCCTAGAGGCTTTGGAGAGAAGAGGAGTGGGATAAGATCAAGCTTGGATCAACCGTCATTAATCGGGTAAGTCAAGAGTTTCTTCCTATTCCCTTTCCATTCTATGTTAAAAGATGATTGTCTGCAAGTAAGTAGTAAGATGGTAACCCCAGAACCTAGGTTACAAGGGTGCTTAATCCTGAACAACACTCCTCCTTTCCATTCTCTCTCTCTCTCTCTCTCTCTCTCTCTCTCTCTCTCTCTCTCTCTCTCTCATATGCACTACTCAAGTGAGTGAGTCATTTTCCAAATAGGAATCATAGCTCTCCTATTTACACACATTGAGCCAACTAAATTGTACCCTAAAGAAGTTGAACCCACTACACTATCTGGGCCGACTTGACCTAGGAAGACTTAAAACAATATTTATAGTACTCATTAGGGTACTAATGACAGAAATTACAATGGAGTATTTATCTCATGAGTATATGATGACCAAATACAATAGTAACACCCCACCATAGGAGCAATAAAATCTCCCTTGGGTTACCTCAGTAAAATACATTTAGAATATCCCTTGAATTTAAAATATTTCAACACTCCCCATTAATTAGAAGTTTATTCTACTAATAACATCATCATATAATATAGGAGACCAAGGAGAGAATATATTCAACAGTATCAAGGTAATACACCTATAGGTCATAGGAAGTTTTCACAATCAGGTATTAGAACAATTACTCTTGAATGTCTTCATATTCTGCATCACACGATCAATTCATACTTTTGCATCAACAGTTTGATCGTCAATCATTTGAATCACTTTCGATATTCTTGATCCTTTGTAGAATCACTTTAATATTCGACCCTTTGTAGTAGTACTCTGATCTTCTTAATCCTTCGTAGTAGTAGCACTTTGATCATTCTGATCCTTTGCATGAGAAATTCTATCTTCTTGATCCTTTTCAACTGCACTTTGATCTACTTGATCCTCTTCATGATGATACCTACAATACACATTATCTCTTTGCGGCATGAACAATCCCTATCACTATTGTAGAGGAAAGTATTCCTATGGCTGGGGTCTAAGAGGCCATCGACATACTTGAGTTGAAAGATAGATTTTTAATGTTCTACAAGCATATATAAGGAATATTTAGAGATAATTTGGGTCCATAAATGATCAACTGAATGCTGGTCCAATCTTTCTTCATCCCTTCTCCTACTCCTATTTTCCAAGATACCTACAAAACAAGGTATACCTTCCTCAAACCAAATAGACTATATGAATGGAGATTATGTTTATTAAAACATGAAACCCTAAACTGATATACATGATCCTATAATCCAAATAGAGATTCAAACATACATTGAAAAATGATTTGGGAAGAAGAAGGACATGACATCTTTATTAATCATTAAATAAGTACAAGTATACCTTCTCTCCAAGGAGCTCATCCCCAAAGCTCTATAACACCAAGAGATGGATTCTAGGGAAAACAATTGGGGGAATGAGAGTCCCAATTCATCCAGCATAACAATGAAAATTTTCAAGTTCCCTCTCATGGACCTCTCTCATTCTGTTTATACATTTCTGAAGAGATCGGGTCAAATAGGGGTCAGTTGTAACTTCCCAAATCAATTTTGTAACCTCCCAAACCACCCCTAATTCATGATATTTGATAATTTTATCAATTTTGACCACTACAAGATTTATTTATGGGTAGCATGAAGAATAGTTACGAGTATAGAGGTATACTCATGGCTACCATGAAGCCAAATTCGTAAATAGGTCAAAGATACTCATTTTAAGGGTATTTTTGGAAATTTCCAGGATTTCAAGTTTGATGGAGAGCTTTTTTTACTTGAATACCTTTCCAATGGTTTAGAGAAGAGGCCAAACAGAGTTACAAAAATATGGATAAGGTTGCACCAAGTTAGATTTTTTTTTAGTGACTTTTGGTAACGTTTTTGAAGTGCCGTCATGGAAGTGTCAACATGCGACGAAAACATGGGAAAGTGGTCACAGGAAAAGAGTGTGCATTTTAGTCTATAATAGATACCCCCTAATGTATGATAGAGGGGAGGACAATCCAAAATACATTATAAAAAGGAAATATTTGAGTATGGAGAGAGCAGACAATTCGAGATCGAAAGGCTCAAACATAGGTACTTGAAAGAGAGATAAATGCCAGAAAAAAAATTATCTCTTTGAAATAAAGGTCCATATACAAATCAACACCATATATATACAGGAGGATCAAACATGTGGAATAGATGTAACTATCATGGTCACACAATATTCAAAAAGGCACCATATCAAATCTAAAGGACTCATGGCCACAAGTGAACAAGGTGGCTCCATGTTTAATAATTGACCATAGCCACAAGAATAGATGGTGGACCTATGTCTCAACAAATGTCATATTAAGTGTGACAAGGTCTTGCACAAATCAGTCAATAGAAAAAGATGATGATACTACTATCGGCCCAAGGTCTTCAATCCAATTTGCCCAAAGGTATGAATCCTAATCATGTGAATAAAGGAGCTCAAGTCGAACATGGAGGAAACTGTTTGATTACCATCCATTCATGAGGACTCATAAGAAATGCAAGAGAAACCATCATTAATGAAAATGGTCACCTAGGTACCTAGTACATTCTAACATGTGTGAATACAAGGCCTTGAAGTTAAACACTTGAAAAATCCATCAAGTAGGAGACATTAAGGTATTCACACTAGCCAATCTGCGAGATGTAGAGTAGTTGGTGGCGGGGTATGGTTAAGACACCCCTTAAGCTGAAATGTCTCCAGTTCTAATCCTATCGGATACCAAAAAATCCAACCATGTTAACGGTTGGTGTAGTCCAAGCTGGGTGCGATCCTCGGGTGATTTTGATGAATTATATGCCCCTGGTTTGTGGTTTCTTAGCCAATGGAAACCTACTAGTCAGGGGGGTTCCACCACTTTTACAACAAAAAAAGGGTGTTCCCACTACCTAATAGTGAGGGAAATTTCCACTCATGGCTGCAATCCCAAAGGTACTGTCATAAGCTATAAATCTCATTCCTAGAGCAAGGTATGTTGACGTCAATAGGAAGGGATCTGTTGGAAGGAAGGAATTAAAGAATCCTTCATCATCCAACATGAGGTAATTCAGATACTGATAGGATCTGTATCTAGAACAAGGTTTTGGAGCAAGGATCATTGAATACATGAATGTAAGGAACTGACGCGAGGGAATGTTCGACAAAAAAGGTGAAGGAAACTATAGAATGGATGACAAAGGTTTATCCTTGAACATTAAGCATGAAAAAAATGTGAGTTAGGCATATTTTGAATCAAAGGGACCAATGATACAATTCTGAAATCTAGGAGACATTGACAGATTCCCCATATAATTGGAAAAGAGACCAACTGGAGGAGTAAAAAACTCTGAATTGGGATAAGGTCAAAAACTAAGACCCAGTTGTTCATAGACTCAAAACTGGTGTTTGTTTAAGGAGATGAGACTTGCTTCCATGATGTAAAAACAATGTAAAGGTTTAATGATTCTAAGAAATAAAACTTGGGACCTTCTTCATTTTTGGCAAGCTCGAAAAAGAAAAAAAATAATTCTTGATAAAGCATTGATTCATGGATTTTATGAGCCCATTTTACAAGCCTGAATTACTGGATGCTTGATGGTATTTTCATGGTTTTGTGAGTATGAAAATGGAAAAGAAGACTCCAGGGGGGAATTTTTTCATAAATTTAGTCTCCCGCGTCCGAAAAAGTATCAAACAATTCAAAGGAGAACTCTCTTATTCTAGGTGAATTAAGGTATTCCTTTTTCGTAGTTAGTCGACAAGGTCCAAAAAGGGGGTAAACTATCAATAAACTGACGCTACTTCATAAGTGACCAGAACGCTCTATTTTTATGAGATGGTATATACAACAATAAACTTGATGCTTTTTTCTTTAGGGTTTAGCGAGAATGACAAAGACATAAACTATGCTTGGAATATTTTTCATGTTTGGGTCTAGAGCGCAAAAAAGTGAAATCCAAGCTCAATAGGTTACTTTTTTGTAAGTTTAGTCCTTCATGTCTAGAAAAGATATAACCCTACAACTAAAGACATTCTTCTCAATTTTGAAGAATAGAGAGTGTTCATTTCTCATAAATAATCTACATGGTCCAAGAAAGAGATAACTCACCACCAATGTAGATGATAATTCAATTTAACTTAATGAGTTTGAATGAACAAGTTTACTCAGTGACGTAGTTAATTTTAAGAAGTCAGGCCAGGGCTTAAAGATAACTCCATATATTTCCCATGGAGTTTTAATGATTACAAAAACGTAAATTAGTGGGCTCCTTACTTTTGTTAATGAGATCGAACAAGAGAATAAATAATTCTTTCAATGCGAGGAGACAAGTGTCAGAGTTAGGTGAAACTATTTCCAAGTTCAAGGAACATACATAAGCATAATATGAGGAACATGATCCATATAAAGACACTCAAGGAACGTGTCCTCAAGGTAAATGCTGTCAAGTTGCAAAGGAAAAATGGTACAAATCTGAGTGATTATGAGAGTAGAGATGAGGGACTATACAATGAGCTAAAAGAATGGAAGCCGACATCAGGCTCATAAGCATGAGAAGGGAACGTGGAAATGTAGTTGCAACTTGAACAACAAGGTGAGCCCAGTAAATAGTTGTGAATCCAACTATGAATCTTGTCTCCAAGAAACAATAACATCATAATAATATTCTGAAGAAAACATCTAATACAGGCCACTTTGGAAAAAACACATGTGAATTTTCTATCTTATACAAAAGGAAGAGTCAAGGCTGAATCAACCGAAAAATATTCTATCATGCCAAGGCCCAAGGGTTTATAATCAATGAGATCAACCTCAGAAGAAAAGAAAAAATCAACAAGGAGATACAGTCTATAGGAACAAACTCAATATCCTAGGAGTTGAAGAATTCATAAGAAAAATCAAACTCATCAGGAACACTAACTTACTGATCAAAAGGAGAGTCTAAAGAATCAACAAGACCAATAGAAGGAGATCAATCAATGGAAAGATCATGATTTTTAAGAAATTCAGGATTAGACTTAGTCACAATTGAACCAACATCCATAAGAAGGTCAGACTGTATCAAAGACTCTAGGAATACTTCATTAGAAATATGTAAACCATCCTAGATAGGACACATATATGAACTTTAAAATGGATCAATAGAGTATAGAGAGGGCTCCACAGTCTATATAAGATGTATTACCTAGTCAACCATTGGGACCAAGTCCCAAGAAGGTAAGCACGTACACAGAGGCTTCTTCTGAATAGAAAATTAACGCAAGCGATATGAGTCAACAAAGCTTACCCACGGTGGGGCAATATCTATCGAGACACTAGGAATCAATAAAGGAAATAACTAGTCCCTAGATGGGTTAGGAGAGGGATCAAGAAAATCCAACTGATCAATAGTGACAATTTCTTCGCCATGATTAAAGTACATCACAAGAAAGAATGTTGACACCACAACTTAAACATAATCACGCCAGAGGAGCATATTGAAGTCCAAGGGGTCTTCTATCAGCATGAACTCAACTAAGATGGTCTTTCCAATGAAAGTAACAGGTGTTTGAGCAAGAATTCCCAAGGCTATACTAGGTATTCTATCAAAATCCAGTAATTGAATAGCTATTGACAGAAGGATGGGAGATCCAAAGCCTCACCAAGAATGAGTAGAGAAGATACTAACTGAGGCTCATTCATCAACAATGCAATGATAAATCGTGCACTGTCCAACTTTGACCTTCATCTAGAAAGGTGCATCAGAAGGAAGGCATGAATCAAGTAGGCTATCCCAATCAAAGGAAGAAATCTGAGAGCTTGGTAGGGGTTCACTAGAAGCGAGTTTAGTGTACCCTTGTTTAGTTAATTCTATACTGGTAGTGAATAAAATATGAATAGTAAAAACTTCACTCTCCGTAAAAAGAGTGGGATTGTTCGATAATGGAATTGATTCAACCACTTTGTGAAATTCACTCTTTGAAGGGAGAGTGGGATTGATCAAGGAAACGTTGATTAGGTTTTTGAGAAACTTTGGGTTGTTCAGGAAGAGGATATTATTGAGTGTCGGAACACACTCTTTGCACCTTTATGATAGCATGGAACTATTGAGTAAGATGATCTCCCTCACATATCTTATAAGGGAACTTAAGTTTTCCTTTCAAACGACCAACTTTATCAACGGTGTCAACATGACTAGTAGTGGATGACTATTTACCCCAACATGACCACCAGAGGCTAGGTCACTATTTCCAACCTAACTAAGAGAGTCTGGTTGTTGAGAGACTTTAGGGTGTTAAAAAATGGGATGACCTTGGAACCAAACTCTTTGTACCTCTTCGACGACAGGTCATTGATAAGTAAGGTGGTGTTCCTCACAAAGGTTACAAGGAAAATTGGGCTTGTGTTTTGAATGGCTAGTATTTTCAACAATGTCAGCATGACTCATAGTGGCTTACTGATTTCCCTCAGCATGACATACGGAGGCTAATATTCCCCCCCCATCATGACATACAGAGTCTAAGAGACTAGGTCCAACATTACCTACAAAGGTTGTACAGGTTCCACCAGCATGACCTGCAAAGCCTCAATGGTTAGGATCAACATGCTTCACAGAGGCTGAGCTTGTTCCCTCAGTATGACCTGCATAGGATGGGTGGTTGGGTAGAACATGACCTATAGAAGTTGGATGGGGAGGTTCAACTTGACCTGCATAGGTTGAACAAGTTCCCTAAACATGAACTATAGAGGCTGAGTGACTGGTTCCAACATGACTTTTAGAGGTTGGAAAGGTTCCACTAGTATGATCAATAGGGGATGGATGGTGAATATCAACTTGACTTACATATGTTGAGTGATTAGATCCAACATGACCAGCAGAGTTTGGATAGGTGCTCCCGGCATGAACTGTAGAGGCTAGGTGGTTAGGCTCAAGTTGATCTGCAGAGGTTAAATGGGTCCCCCATTTATTTCGAGTGTTCTTCCTATTCTTCCTTCTTTTACTCCTTTTAGATTTTTGGTTACTAGTATCAGAACTTTCATGACATGGGGTAGAAGGAGGAGGAGAGGTTTCTATAGGTGAACGGGAAACAATGTTTTGATGCCCTTGATATAAGGAGCTTACTTGATAAGCATCGGGGGAATTTAGGACACTTATAGTGGAAAAAAATTAGACCGGTAGCCTTAAGGTGAATCCAGGTATATTGAAGGTGGCCATCAAAGAAACACCAACATTCCCTGTGAGAGGAATAGTACAAGGAGTTCCCAACATGGGGATCTCTTGGTTGGTTCTAAAAGGGGTGTTAGTCATATTTTCAATCAAGTAGACAAAGTCTGATGTCAGCAGGAAACCAACAGTACAAATAACATGACACTAGCATAAAAGACCTAGGTACCAAGGCAATCAAACAAAATTTCCTTCCAAAGGAAAGTCTAGGATGATGAGGGCTTAGCACTAACCAATGAAGAAAGGAGAGTAGTTACATGGCATTTCGTGAAGAGTTCTCTAGGTGCAAGCACTGGAATCACTCAACCACCCTCCCAAATTGTCAATCGAGGTTACCTTCCAAGTCTACCCTAGGAGAAATGGAAATAGACTTCCAGTGCCACATGTGTAATATCCTAGAAGTAAAGATAATAAGGATACCAAAATCACCTTGAAAGTCCAACAGAACATTCGTAAGTTTAGCCGATGCACATGGGAAGGGTAGCTAAGCTCAAAACTCAAGCAATACCAGGAACCTCATGCTTGAACCTCATGATGGGTAAGTCCCAAAATGTGTAACGACTATGGTGTATGCTTTACTAACAAGAGGAGGGTTATCTCCAATAGCTCAATGTCGCACGACCTCATGCTTGAATCCAATCTGAGAATATATTTATGATGTCTTTCTTAATGAATTTGTATTTCCTAATAGATATGCCACTATGTTCAAGTTTGAATTTTTGTATAGTTAAGATATCCCAACCCAAAACACTATCCTAGAAAAGTGTGTGTTGTCCCTATAAACAAACAATTACTAATAAATTTTAGATACTAAATATTCATTTTAAAGGGTTGTTGATTAATCAAAGGGGGTAGTGGAGGTGAAACCAATGGTGTTTTGACTCAATGTTGAAACAAGATGACTAAACAAAAGAGAACTTGAAATGAAAAAAAGCAAAAAATTATCTCTTTCATTTTCAAACAGAAACTTGAATTCCACTAAAGAACAATATTGTTTTTCAAGAATAATAATATGCAGTGCATTAAAGACAAAAACCTAATATACATGCATATTAAACAACTATATGTTATTTTTATTTTTCTTTTATAAATGAAAAATAAAAACTTACCTACAAACTAATGTATGTAGATAACAAGAACAAATCAAAATGACTCCTACTATACAACCACCAAACGGATTCTAGACCACCCTAAAATTAGTATAAACCATAATTGAAAGGGAGGCTTGCATAAGAGACAAGTCAACTACTTTGGAATGGTGAAGTTAACCAAAAAGTAAATAAGGAAACAAAGAACAGTAAGCTTCTGAAATCAAACAAATATCACTAATAGAGGTTGACCAAAAACGATGTGCCAAAATTCATTCCAAGAAAAGGGGGTGGGGGAAAGAGAAAAGAGAAAACCCTAATGATAAAAATGGACTTGCAACATAGATAAACAACACCTAATAGATATGACATTAAATCCCTAGATTCATGCATATCCATAGGACCCTAAAAGACGTTCGAAATAGCCCTCAAACATCCAAAAAACACAAAAAATGATGAAAAAATATTATTTTTGAGGCACTCGTGAGTTTCTCTACTACTAGGTTATGAGTCACTCGTACCTTTACAATAGTGAAGGTAACTAGTATATCCCATACTTTCTAATTTTTAGTCTGTAGCTCACTAATGGGTGGGGAAAGGGTTCTATCAGACTTTAAGGGTGGCACTAAGTTGCAAGAAGGACCAGAAACCTTATAAAATACTGGAAATAAGTCAAAGAAACCTGAAACAAAAATTATGTCCCCAATGTTCTTATGGCTGCCGTCTAAGAGGCCATCAACATACTGGAGTTGAAATATAGATGTATAATGTTCTACAAGCATATATATAAGCAATATTTAGAGATAAGTAGGGTCCATACCTCATCAATTGAAGGTTTTTTCAATATTTCTCTATCCCTTCTCTTGGTCCTCTTCTCCAAGAGACCTGCAAAACTAGTTATACCTTCCTCAAACCAAATAGACTATATGAAAGTTGATTATGTTCAATAAAACATGAAACCCTAAACTGATATACATCATCATATAATCAAAATAGAGATTCAATAACACATTGAACAATGATTTGGGAAGAAGAATGACATCACATCTTTATTAATCATGAAAGAGGTACAAGTATAACTTCTCTTCAAGCTAGGGCCCTCTCGAAACTTTGATCTGATTATGTTGCTTCTCTTCTACAAGGAACTCGGCCTCCAATGTATGCAACACCAAGAGATAGATTCTAGGGAAAATTTCAAGGGAATGAGAGTCCCAATTCCTCCATCATGACAATGAAAAAGTTTGAGTTCCCTCTCATGGACCTCTCTCCTTCTATTTAAACATTTCTTAAGAGATAGGGTCGAATAGGGGTCAGTTATAACTTCCCAAATTAGCTCCATAACCTCCAAAACCACCCCTACTTCGAGATATTTGATAATTTTATCATTTTTGACCACTACAAGATGTATTCGTGGGTAGAATGAAGGCATATTTATGAGTATAGAAATATGCTCACAAGTACCATGAAGGTAAAGTCACGAATAGGTCAAATATTCTCATTTTTAGGGTATTTTTGGGAATTTCCAAGCTTGGGCATCTTCTTGAGAGTTGTTCCTAACTTTAATATATTTGCAATGGTTCAGAGAAGAGGTCAAATAGAGTTACAAAAATATGGATATGGCTCCTCCAATTTAGGTTTGTTTTGAGTGACTTTTAGTGAATTTTCTGAAGTGTCATCATGGAAGTGTCGACATGCAACAAAAACATGGGAAAGTGGTAATAGGAAGAGAGTGTGTCATTTTAGGCTACAAAAATAAATTTATGATGTAATTCTAGGGATGATGAAATCCTCCATCAACCTGATCCATAATATCGATCAACTGAATCATCTACAACTGAATGTAGATCTCGACCACTCCTTGATCCATGTCTTATCTCCCGTGAGGAATCATCGTAGACCATCCATACCAATAAGGTGAGGACCACTCCTAAGTGAATTTTATACTACGGTATCTACACTTACATATAGGAATACTCTTCCAAGCATAATTATCATCTACAGAGCAGATCTCGATTGCATACAAAATGTTGTCCCTCATCATAGAAGATCCTTACCAATAAGGTTAATACCACTCCCAAGTGAGTGTTATACTATGGCGTCCATGAGGAATCATCATAGAGAACCCATACCAAAAATTTTATGACCACTCCCAAGTGAGTGTTATTCTATAGTATCTACATATGAATGTGGCATAGTCTCCATACAAGAGAGTTCTCTATAGAGTAGATCTCAACTGCATACAAAATGTTAGTCCTGTCGTTCATGAGAACTCATCGTAGAGCATATTTACCACTGAGTTTAGGACCACTTATGAGAGAGTGTTATTCTATGGTATCCAAAATTGAATGTGTGTACTCTCCATGCAAGAATAACATATGCAGGGTCATCCTTAGTAAGGACCACTATCATCAACAGAGTGTTATACCTTCCATCCTCAAGAGAGAATACTATCATCCACAAGTGAATGTTGGACCTTTTCATCATCATTGTCATCCATCATCAATGCCAGTATTATCATAACTCCCCCTTTCCTAGGAAGTTCCATATTATCAACCTACTTTCCCTTTGTCCGAGGAGGGTTCATGTCTTCGACCTGATCTTCCTTTCCGAGGAGAGTCCATATATTCGAATTGTTACTCCTTTCTGAAGAAGCTCTATATCTTCATCATTTGTAGTACCATCACTGTTCCTCCTTGCGAGGAAAGTATCTTTGAGTTACACCAAGATTTCCATATAAATATTCAAACGTTACTAAAGATAAAGGATTGGTCAGTACATCCATAAATTGCTCATCAATACTCACATACTAGAGCCCGATAGCTCCCTTTTATACCATATCACTTATATAAAAGTATCAATTTCTATGTGCTTTAGTTTTTCATGGAACATTAGGTTCTCTGTCATCTTGATATAACTATGGTTGTCATAGAGAATCACTATGGTTTCCAACTATATCTCAAATAATCCTGGCATTAGCTTCTGAAGCCATATCGCTTCACAACAAGTGGAACAAGCTGCAATGTAATCTATTTCAGCTATATTGAGAGAAAAAATATAATGTTTCTTACTAAAGCATGAGATCATGGTGGATCCTAGACAATAACATTTACCTAAGGTGTTCTTCCTGTCTACAGCAATTCCTTCCCAATCTAAATATTTATATCCATATAATCTATTGTCATGATCTTTCACATAGTAAATTCCCAAATCTATCATACCTTTTAGGTACCTGATCACATTCTTTATAGCTATTAGGTGAACCCTCCTAGGTTTAACTAGATAAATACTCAAGATGAACTCACAACAAAGCATATATTTGGCCTTGTGTTCATAAAATACATTCATGATCCAATAATACGTCTGTACTGAGTCATGTCCACTAATTCTGATGTCTCATGAGACAACATCTTGAGGTTGGATTTCATGGGTGTGACCATGGCCTTACAATCCAACATATTAAATATTTTCAATATTTCTACTACATACTTTCCCTAATTCATAAATATTCCTTCTATTCTCTGCCACACTTCTATCCCCAGGAGATAATGCACCAATCCAAGATATTTCATCTCTAATTCTTCAACTAGATTCTTTTTGAAATCTATGATCTCTTTTGCATTTCTTATCAGAAATAGATCATGACAGGTTCATCATCCATAATCTTCATGTAAAGATTAGGACCTTGTTTACTCTTGGTAAATCCCAAACTTGTCCAGAAGCTATCTATTCTACCATACTAATATCTAGGAGCTTGCTTCAGTCCATACATATCCTTTTTCAACTTGCATACATGAGTCACTCTGTCTTTGAATTCAAATCCTTTTGGCTCTTTAATGTAAACCTCTTCCTTAATCACACCATTAAAGAAGGCTGCCTTTACATCCATCTGGTGTAAGTCCCATTTCATCATGGAAGAAAGTGCCATCATGGTTCTGATGGAAGTGTACCTTGCTACTGGATCAAATGTCTCTTCATAATAAATTCCCTCTTTCTGAGAGAATCATGTAGCCACAAATATTTCTTTATACTTTTCAATACTTCCATTAGTAGCATGCTTTATCTTGTAGATCCATTTCGAAGATACCACACTCATTTTTTCTGGTTTGGAAACTATATCTCAAACATCATTCTTCATTATCGACTGGTATTATTTCATCATTGCTTCAACCCATTCTTTCTTCTGTGCATATTCCTCATATCTGGTCAGTTCTTGATATACAAGGTCACACATTAAAACTACACAACTGTAATATGTCTTTGATATTTTCCTGGTTCTTGTGGATAACTCTAAAGCTCCATATCTCTCTGTTTCTTGTACAATTTTTCTTACCCAAACAAGTATTCTCCTTCGACAGTTATCCATAATAGGGGGGTCCTAAGGTTCTATCATGTTATTATCTTCATCTGCTACTATTTCAGGAGAGGTTTCAACTTCTACCATTTTGAGAGGTACATCCTCTTCATGTACTTGTTCAAGATGACACCTTCTATATTTCTTAAGAGTTGTCTTCATCAAATGTACATCCCTACTAATATTTCTATGATATAATCCTGAGATGTACATCTTGAAGGATTTGGAGACTTCATAGTATCAAACAAATATTCCCCTCTTTCCAGAAGGATCTAATTTGGTTCTCTTCTCTTGTGGAATATGTACATATAGAGGGAAGCCAAGAATATTGAGATGAATCACTTCAGGTTTCTTTTCTCTATAGATCTCTTCTGGAGTCTTGAATCCAAGAGCATTGTGAGATCATCTATTCTTCACATATATAGTTGTTCTTGTTTCTTCATCCCATAGGTGCATAGGGAGGTTTTGTTCATGAATCATGGTGTTCACTACTTACGTGATAGTTCTATTCTTTCTTTCTACAACACCACTCTATCGGGGATTATAGGGAGTTGTTAGTTCCATCTTGATTCTTTCCTTCTTACAGAATGCTTCAAATTCATTTGAAGTGTCTTCTCCACAATTATCTGATGTCAGTGTCTTGATTCTTATTTCTGAATGGTTCTCTATCAAGGCTTTGAATTCCTTTAATTTCCCAAAAAAATCACTCTTATTCTTCAAGAAGTATATCCAACTATTTCGTGAATAGTCATCAATAAATGAGACATAATACTCATATCCACTTAATTATATGGAGGGAATATGACCACATACATCAGAATGAACTAGTTCCAATGTACCTTTACTCTTTCTTTCGCTTTTTAGAAAGGGATTCTTGATGTTCTTTCCTTTTGCACATCCTTTGCAAGTTCACTCATGATCAATCTTTGGATCTGGTAATCCTATTACCACCTTGCTCACATAGGGAAGTGATTTATAGTTGATGTGAGAAAGTATCCTATGTGACAGTTCACTTGAGTTGACGGTCTCATGGACAAGGGCCATCTATGGATTTCCTTTGAGCTTGTACAGTCCTCCTTCTTCTTCTCCAATGACTACAACATCTTCAATAGTCTTTCCTTTGGACCAGATAAGTACGTGTCCATCTATAAAAGAAACCATATATCCTTTCCTATCTATATCATAGATGGAAAGTAAGTTCTTTTTCAAACCTGGTACATACATTACTTCCTTCATCTTCATGGAATTCCTAGACTCATGCTTGTAGCTTGATTCACCAATACCTCTGATGGGATATTGATAGTCATCTCCCAATGATACCTTATAAGGAGAGTTATTTTCTTCATGTCTGGACAGAGTTCACTTATTTCATGTCATGTGCTTTGATGCACCCCTATCAATAATCCATGTATCTTCTCCAGGTGTTACAGAGCCAGAGAGTGCATAGAATAACACATATTCTTCTACATATTCACCTCTAGTTAGTCTCTTTTGAGGTAATTATTCTTCATGATTCTCATCTTCAGCTATATGAGCATGATGTCTCATGTTTTTGTTCTTCTTCTTTGGTGATGGACACTCTCTAAAAAGTCGTCCTATCTTATGACAATTGTAGCATTGATACTTTAAGTAATCCTTCTTCTTCTTCTGAAACTTCTTCTTGGAATGTTTATGATTACTCTTTTTGAAGTTTGATTGTTTTCTTCCTTTAGTGTGGGTGGCTAGAGCCTAATCATATTCTCTAAGTAGATCTTCTCTATCGGTTACTCTAGCTTCTTCTTGTATGCAATATTCCCATACTATGTCAGACTTCATTATTTATTTTATGGCACACATATTTTGTATGAATGAGTCCCAAGGTCTAGTGAGACCATTAAGAGTATTCATAACTAGTTCATCCTGATCAAGGGTGTCTCCAATATCACATAGGTCTTCTCTGAATTGGGAGACCCTTATGAATTAATCTTGAATTTATTCTCCTTTTCTCATCTTGGTGCCCTTCAGTTGAGCTCTCAAATTCATCTTTATCTTGATGTTCCTTCTCTCATAAATTCTTGAAAGTGTATCATACATCTTCCTATGTTTCTCCTTAAATGACATTGGAGGGATTGAGTGATCCTTGATAGAATCAACAATGATCCTCATTTCCTTGATTAGATCTTGTTCGTGCTTATCCTTAGCTTCATATTCTTTAGGTTCTGTAATCTCATCCTTGATGTAATTCTCAAGCATTAGAGGAATTTTGGGGTCTAAAATGGGCCTCCTAAGGAAAATAATAAAATAATAGTTAAAATAATGAAATAATAGTTAAAATAATAAAATAATATTGATTAATTTTGGAGGAAGAAAGAAAAAAACTACTTTTTGTGTTCGTATTTTCGACATATCTCCCTATGTTTTTACTCAAATTTCGATCGGGAGAGCTCTTTGGATGTGGAATTTGATTCCACATCCAACGAGTACCCACATTGAATACTTTTGACGAACCCCGCTACCCCAAAAACAAGAAATACCTGAAAAATGTGATGATGACATCATCATCACATTTTTTCAGGTATTTCTTGTTTTTGGGGTAGTGGCATCCATCAAAAGTATGCAGTGTGGGTACTTGTTGGATGCGGAATCAAATTCCGCATCCAACGAGCTCTCCCAATTGAAATTTAAGTAAAAACACAATGAGATATGTCGAAAATACGAACAAAAAAAGTAGTTTTTTTTAATGACAAATATGTCAATTCAACCATTATGGTTGACTTATTTTATTGAAATTCTATTGGTTCTTGAATTCCAACTCACAAAAACTTATTTTGGCACATTTTCTTATAAGGCCCATTTTAGACCCCAAATTTCCTCTAATGGCCATTCTCTTTCAAAATGAGATGAATCCTATACTTCCAAGATAGGAAGTATTATATGTTCAATTATTCCACAATACTGAGAAGGGGGGAGGGTGAATCATTATTGTATTTTTCTTTTAAAATAAAGAACAAAAAATGAATCAAACATGACAAAAAAATTATCATGGAAACTTCAGAAAGAAAACCACCAATTCAAACTCATTAATTAGATGAATCTACAAAATTGATTTATCTGCTACTGCAGAAAGGATGCAACAACACCATGGGTTTCTATTTTCCACAAAACACAAGGATGATCCAACACCTTGGCTTTCTTTTTTCTATGGTAGACAAAGATACTACAATAGCCTTTTCAAACTTATATCCTGCCCTATTTCCACCCTGCCACCCTGGACTGATTTTTATCAGTATGTTATTTACTTCTTGGACTCTGTCATTTGCAATCACAGAGACCAATTATTTCCTTAATCACTCTGTCAATAAATAACCTCTCACTTCCTATGGACACATCTATTCACCATTGCACCATTTCATTCTTTGATTGTGCATTTTCAAACAACTAAGTTAATTCCATGTTAATCGATTTGTTGATTAATACTCCAGTCATGACCTTTCGCACTCTCCATTTCTGCACCCATCCTGAGTTGTTGATTTTATATCGGGATTCTTTGTAACTGTAGATCTAAGATAGGATGAACTATGAATACTACCTAACTATGACATTTCTCAAAATTTATTTTCACACTTAGCTTTCCACTTCAACTGTTCCACACCATTGATCTCCTTCAATCCCTTTATGACCGTATATCTCCTAGACTCCAGATCGCCTAACTATGACATTTCTCAAAGTGACTTTCTGCACTTATCTTTCCACCTCAACCATTCCACATTATTGATATACTTCAATATTTTCATGACTATCAATCTAAGGTGGAAATCGAATATTGGATATGTGAATTTTTCCAAGTAACAATTCTCGATTTCCAACTTCTGAGCCAATCTTTCCACACTGTTGATCTTTTACGGATGTGTCTTGGTCATCGATATTCTAGAATGTAGGATGTAGAATGCGGGTTCTCAAAAAATCAAACATTTCTTTTGGAATTATATGCCTTCTATTTTTTGCACCATCAATCTTTCACGGATGTCTTTCTGACCGTCGATCTTCTGGATCATAGGATGTGGAATGCAGAACTATCACATTTACCACAGTCATTTTTGTGATTCTCTACCTTCCTCTTTCCTCCTTTGGTAATTCAGGTTGCAGAAACTCTTATTATCCTAGACCTTGATTTCTCATCTTCTGCTTTTCACCTTTCACTTTTCTTATGAACCGTTGATTTCTTTGCGGGTTCACTTCTGCCCGTGAACCCAATGTTTATTTGTGAATCTCTCCTTTTCTTTGTGTGGAAATCATTTCCCAATGTATATTTCCCCGTGGATTAAATCCTAACGATTGATCTATAATCAAATGTGGGTTTCTGGATCTTCCTTTTTTATTGTGCAGAAATCATTCACCAACATCGATCCTCTCAAAATCGGTTTCTACATTTCTCTCGACTGATTTGGACCATCTATGTCGTCAATCATTTCTTAATGAAATTTCTCTCCCATATTAGCAGGTAAATCACTTGGTATTTGAATCCACAAAATCCATGAGGACCATCAGATCTAGATCGACGATAGACTCCAAATATCATAAAGTGGATTTTAAGGAAATTTTGTGCACATCAAAATTTTATTTGTCCTAGTTCTCCAAATGAAATTGCTGACAACTATTGATATTCTTCCATGATCAACCTCGTCCATTGATCTCGATATCCTTCTTAGTGATTGGTTTATGATTCTGCAGTCCAATTCCCTTGTTATATTCCTCGCTATTAAATCAGTGAAATCCATATTAGCCATAGATCATATTCCGCCTGTAATATCCACCGTTAAATCAGTGAAATCCATATTAGCCGTAGATTTTATTCCAACTGTAATATCCACCACATGATCTTCAATCATATGAATGAGGATTATCAATTTATCACATTCACAACTCTAACTTGTAAAATTTAACCACAATTGTGTATTTTCTCTTACCATGATCTCAATGATTAATACCTGCACATACTTAGTCATGTATAGGTTCACCATTGATCCTTATCGATCGATCAATCGATCTCTATCTTCCCTCAATATTAGAATCCCTAATTCCTCAGTACTGACTTTCCTTTGTGTCATTTTTGAATTTATCCTGCTACCATGTCTATTGGTTATTCCTTTGTCATTATACGTGAAACCCTTTGACATCAATGACAACTTATATTCTCAATAATATCCACCTTTGGAATTGATGGAAATATGTAAACCTTCTCCCCCTTTAACAACAATGATAAACGATAACCTTTTATGCCATTGAGGATTTCCTATCTTTCTTATTTCTAAAAAATACCCCTTTCATCATATCTTCCCCCTGATATTGCGCTTCCTCCTCTACAACGTTTGAAAGGGAATCTCTCCCATATTCTGTCTAAGATGTTCAAAGGATTCCTTAGGTAGTGGCTTAGTGAAAATGTCAGCAACCTGTTCTTTTGTGTCAACATACTCTAGTTTGACAACATTTTGGTATACTTGTTCTCTTAGGAAGTGATATTTTATTGGTATGTGTTGTGTATTGGAGTGAATGATAGGGTTTTTTGACATATTTATGGCACTAGTATTATCACAATTTAGTATTATTGGGTGCTCATACTTCACAAGTAAGTCTTCTAGTGTCTGCTTCATCTAAATGACCTGGGTGCAACATAATGCAGCAACAATATATTCTTCCTTGGCCGTGGAGAGTGAAATGGAAGTTGTTTTTACTTGACCATGAAACCAAACAATTTACTAAGAAGAATGTTGCTCCACTGGTACTTTTTCGATCATCAACACTTCCTTCCCAATCAACATCAATAAATTCTTTTAAACTAAAGTATTGACTCTTTGGGTACCATAACCCATTATCCATAGTATGTTTCAAATATTTGAAATTTATTTTTACTATAGTTTCACTAGTAAAAAATGAGAAATTAATGACTAAAAAAATGACTAAAATCAGGCTATAAATGACTATTTTTGAGTCGGTGACTAATAGTAGCTAATTTCCACTACCTTATAGCTAGTCGTATTTCACTTAGTAATTAATAGCTTGAAGTTATTAGTCATTGATTTAGTCATTGATAGTCAATGATTTAGTCACGGATTTAGTCATTGATTTAGTCACTGATTACAACAATTAATGACCAAATATACAACTAAATAAACTACTAGATGATAACATATTAATTACTAAGCTAAATGTGACTAAGATATGAGAAATTAGCTACTAATAGTCGTATATATGCAAATTTAGTCGTTGCTGTAGTCACAAATTTATGATAGGGCACAAAGGAATCGAACCACCAACCTCTTGCCTATAATTAGGTAGGCACTCTAGCATTGAGTTAGCACCCTTTAAGAAGTTGTTATTTCTTGAAAATGATCATATTCAAACAAATTTATGATAGATAGCAATCTACAAACTACATAATTATTACTATTACAACTTACTAGTAACTAGTATTTATGATAAACTAATTCCCGAGAGATATGTACAATTTTTCCTATCTACATATCCATTCATGTTACTAGAGAGAACGGAATACCTCTATGATGGATGTGGTACCAATTTATGGAATATGTCTTGGCGTGCCTGAATATATGAGAAAAATATCATTATATGAAACCAAGCAAAGTAAAATTCAAATAAGGTAAACAAACCTTGCCATTCATAAAACAATCTATCTGTGATAATATAAAAATACATGAAAGCGAAAGATTTCAGACTAAGTGTTGCAAAGAATAAGCTACCATATCATCCAATTATAGAAAATGAAACATATTTTTATAGAAGTATGAAGGATACCAAAATAAGCAAGCAAAAGATATTCAACACATAATTCAAAAAGAGTTGAATGAAATAATAAAAGCATACCCAACATTATAGTTGACCGATTTTATATGAAAATCAGTGCGAAACATTCAATCATGTTTGTAAGTTTGTCTTTGGCCAACCTGCCTTAGATATAGCCACAACTAGACTGATACAAATAATTATCAGAACCAAAATCTTCTGTCACGGTCTTTTCTTGCTTTGCGACCAAAATATTCGTTTTCCCAAGTAAAATTTTGTTTGTATTTTCCTAGTGCCAACATGAACAATGTGAGAACCTAATTATAAAAAATAATTCAAGGCTTCCAATGCATGAATGAAAACTTTAGTTGAAAGAGGAGTCAAGCATTTAATTTATATTGCAAGATTCAATGAGTTCTTGCTTGCTTCTGAAATATCATGACATATTAATCCATAAAAGGATAACCTCTTAGTTCAAAGTTCTATAATCTATTGTTCGTTTGCTGGGCAGACCCAGGTTTACTATCATGTACCAACAACACCCCTAGCTCACTGGCCCTTTCGGAAATAGACCGTGGAGCGGCCTGAAGTCTCACCCAAAGTGATCCTAATGGGTTGGCCAAAGACCCAAGTGTCTCGACCAAGTTCTGTATGGCATCCTGTGTGTGTCTCGCAGCTCTTCTTAGCCTGTGAGATGTCTCTTTCCTTTCTACGATGTGCAGTTTCCTCTGGCTCATGATGAATCTAGTCCTTATTGCATTTCCTCGTCCTGGGCAACACGTAACTCTCTCCTACGCTCAATCCTCAACTTGCGGTACCGCGCACCACAGCTCCTCTGATGGTGCGATATCACCTCCCTGCGATATCCTACCGTTGCGACTCAGCGTACTTAGCTTACTGGTGTTCAACTTACAGGACTCAATACACAAGGTTGTTTTATATTGTGACTCTTAACTATCTTGCGTAAAACTTATACAAACTCTTATACAGAATACTTAAAGACTTCAACTTGCATTTATCCTTTGAATATGCTGTGAACTGAATAACACATACATACATTTACTGTAAGCAAAGTTCATGTAATGAATGACAGATATAACAAGCAAATACAATCACATGAATCAATCACATAACACTTTGATTTTACGTGGTTCACTTCCAGGGTAGAAGCTACATCCACAGAACTGTGTTTCTATATTATAACTTGAGAGAGGTACACAGTTCTGTTGCACCGCATATGCAGCTAGAGATCCTCTGAGCAACTCTGCACACAGCTTGGAGCCCTTCTCTCTTAGATCTCTTCTCTATATTGCCTTCTTACAATATACTCTCTCTCTCTCTCTCTCTCTCTCTCTCTCTCTGTCAATCCCTGCGGATTGTTACAATACAAAATACAGTGAGCTAACAGACTACTAGACTCTCAGACTCGCTGATGTCTAGATCCAGAAGGACTGACTAGCTAGATGGCTTAAAATGCCCAAAATGCCAACCTTTTACAATACAAAATACATCCCTTTATAGGCGGCCCGAAGGTCTCGCCATTACAACACTATGGGCCATCTCAACAATAACCCAAAACCCTAACTAGTGACAGTTGACATATATGTACTTGGGGTAGCCGCTTTCCGTCACACCACTGCTCTCTGCAGTTTTCCATGCTTCTCGACGCGGACCATGGGTACTATGGACCGCTTCCCTTCTTCTGTCCTTCGTCTTCAATACCTCAGCCTTGTTGCTCCTTTTCCTTTATGAGGGTAGCTGAGCCCTCCTGTCTTTTCTGTTACCTTCAATGTAGTGGTTGAGCTCTCTCTTCTCGGCTGCTCAGTTACTGTCGTCTTCCTTGACTTCTCTGTCCCAACAGTCACAGTTTTCGGCTCTGCTCTGCAGCTAGAAACATGCTACAGCGTCGTAGCTTTACCTTATCTCTTCGTCTTCGCCAAACTGTCTATCTGAAAAAATGGCAGCTTCTCCTGTAGCTCCGGGACTCTGCTCCAACAGTCCCCTAACACTTACTTGTGGCTCGTCCCTGAGCCACTACCAGCGGTCTTCTCCTGTTGTAGCTTCTCCTTGGCTTCCTGCGAAGTGCGGTGAAGCTTGTCCCGAAGTCTTGCGACTTCGTTCTGCATAGCTGTGACATGCTCTTTATAGTTTCTGTAACTTAGTTCGTGGGGTTCTCTTATCTTTCCTTCCCTCATTGTCATGCTCTCGCTCTTGTCACTTGCGAGACCTTTTAAGGATCTTTAGGTCTTGAGAAGTCTTCCACAGATATCCTTTCCTCTTTATCTGGGTTAGAACTTTTATCACAAGGAAAATCTGTATCTTCCATCCTTCTCAAACATTTCATTCAGTCTGGATCCGTCCTTATGAGAACTACACAGGCCTTGAATTCCATGCCGAGAACAAGCCTTTGTCTGCGCGCTAGAGTTCTGCTTGTTCGGTTTGTTGTACCTTTCACTTTTCTTCTCAACAAACCGCTCTAGGCCTTCATGCTGCTTGGGTTCTGCATATTTTCATTCTTGACCTTTGGAACCTCTTGTTCTTCTCTTAGCTGATGAGATAGGTCATCTTCCTTCTCCCGTTGCTTTCTTTTTCTCATTTTTATTTTCTTCCTGGCAGGATATTTCTTCTCATCATTCCGCTGCTCTACTTTCTTATCTTCAGTGATCGGCTCGTCTTTATTCTTCTCTTCAGTAGAGACTTTGATGACATCTTCTACATCCTACGCTTGACTCCTCATCTTTGGCAGTTGTCTGACCTGTGATGTTCCTAATTTCACAACCCTGGGCGGTGTTGTCATAGCGGACATATGGCCACCATGCTCGAAGCGTCTCAGATTATCTTCTAAAGGTTCCTCCTCAGACAGAACCCACTAGGTGTTATACTCTAGGCGGGAAATGGCTGCAAACTATGGAAATCACGGCACTCTATAACGAAATTAGCTCTGCATAGGGAAAACTTTACAATGCTCTCTATAGCTCTCGGATCTTTGTAAATGTAATCCTCCTGAATGAATAATTTCTGCTTTTATGCCGAAGGCGATAATCCTGGACACAACAGTCATCTAGACTGAACCCGTCGGTCGTATTAATTACTTGGACGAGACCACACCCGTCATTCTAATCCTTAATAAATGCTGAAATCCGATCAATTTCCCTCGAAGTGTGTGTATGCAGGTGCCGGTCTCGTCGGAGATTTGCCAAATCTAGAAAAAAATATTATGCTATTGCCAAATCTACGGTAAGGTATACCAGTCATTTCTTCATTAACTTCCTGTCAGAAGGAGACTTGACTAGACCTCTGTCTCGTTGCAAAAACTGGGTATGTGGCACAGAGAAACATCGCACTGCTGTGATGCCACACCGTATCACTTGCTCAAAACAAACTTAAGCGTTTTTTTTTTTTTTTTTTAATGACTTGCGCAAAATGAACCATCCTTATGCGATTCCTGATACTTGGAATACCTGCCGGTGTAGAATAATTCCCGGTGCGATGCCTCCTTTCAACTACACTGGACATCTGTACCGCTCGCGACTTTGAGTTAGGGTTGAGAGGTGGAGTGGCTGTCACTATAGATCTTAAGCCTACTGCCATTGATCATTGTGGAAAGAAGCTCCCCATTCCATTTGCTGAGCTGAACAGCTCCTCCCTCTGTGACTTGCTGTATCTAATACGGACCCAACCAATGCATCTTGAACTTTCCTGGAAAATTAATAAATTTACTGTCATAGAGGAGTACTAGGTCTCCGATCTGAAGAGTCTTACTCTTAATGTGTCTGTCATGCCAAGGTTTTTCTCGTGCCTTCTGCACTTTCTGATGGAATCCGTCGATGAATCTATCTTCCTCTAAGGCAAGCAGCTGTGCTAGCCTTTCCTGCACCATATCTGTATCAGCCATTCTAGTGATCTGAGCAATTCTTAAACTGGGAAGAATATACTCCATAGGCAGAATAGCCTCCTGTCCATACACCAAGCTGAAATGTGTGTTTCCTATAAGTTTCTTGCATGTAGTCCTATATGCCCATAATACAGCGTTAACTCTAAGGTCCCAATCATTCATTTGGCTGTTGCAGATCTTAGTAAGAGCATTTTCTAAAATCTTATTAAAGGCCTCCACTGTACCATTATCTTGTGGGTGGTAGAGAGTGCTCTGTCTGGAATTCTTTTGTTAATGCCTCAATGGTGCGATTCAAGAAGTGTGTGCCTTGATCGCTCATCAAAATTACTGGGCATCCAAATCTAGTGATGATGTTTTCAAAGATGAACTATGCGGCTATAGCATCATCACAGTTTCTTACTGCTTTGGCCTTTCCCACCTGGTGAGGTACTCTTTTCCAGTCATGATATATCTCGCACCAGTTCATTTTCCTGGTGGGTTTATAGGACCCACAAAGTCTATAGCCCACTTGTCAAATGCACGCAATGTAATCTGCGGTCACAGTGGCATTTCATCTCGTCGTGAAGGTTTTCCTACCCTCTGGTAGATATCGCAGCATCTGCAAAATTCCTTAGTGTCTTTGTGTAACGTAGGCCACCATAATCCTGCATCTAGGATTTTTTGCGCAGTCGGCTTTCCTATGAAATGACCTCCTACGGTACCTGAATGTGCTTCTCTAATAATAGCCTCTTTTTCGTGTGGCATCACACATCTGTGCAGGACTTCATCTGGACCTAACTTGTATAACTGTCCTGTGATCAAGGTGAAGTCTGCTGCTTTAACAACCAACTACCTCTTTTGATGCTTGGTAAACTCCTCGGGTGCCCTTCCTGTGGTGAGAAAGTGAATGATATCAGCATAGTACTCATCTGCGATCTGGATAGAGAACAACCGCGTGTCTGGAAAATTGTCGTCTAGATTACTTGGCTCTTCTCATGAGTCTATTCGCGACAGATGATCAGGTCCGGCGTTCAATCTTCCTGGTTTGACAATGATTTCAAAATCATACTCCTGAAAGAGGAGTAACCATTTGCATATTATTCCCCCTAACACTGGCTTATTGACCAGATAATTCAATCCGGAATGGTCAGTAAACATCTTGAATGAGGCACCCAACAGGTAGTACCTAAAATTCTGTAGCACGTACACCATAGCTAAGCCTTCTCTTTCTGTCGTGGTGTAGTTCTTTTCTGCTATCGATAGCTTTCTGCTGGAGTATGTGATAGGATGATCGATACCTCCTTTTCCTGGTTGCGTTAAAACAACCCCTAATGCGATGCCAGATGCATCCACATGTACATGAAACGGCTTAGTCCAGTATGGAAATACTAAGATGGGTGCTGTAACCATCTTCTCTTTAAGTGTGTTTAGACTCTGCTGGCATTCCTCATTCCATACGAATTTTTCATCTTTCTTTAACAGTTTTTCCATCGGTGCTGTAATATTTGCGTATCCCTTGATGAATTTACTGTAGTACCTAGTATGACCAAGTACTGTTCTCAATTGTTTGACTGAGTTGGGTGTTGGAATATTTACAATGATGGCAATCTTTGCGAGATCTACCATCAAGCCTTGCCTGCAGACAATGTGACCCAACAAAATACCGAATGGTGCACAGAATATACATTTTTTCAAGTTTAGAGAAATCTGGTACTGCCTACATTTCTCTAGCATCAGTCTTAAATATCCTATGTGCTTGTCAATTAATCCAAATACAGTCCAATCATCAAAATAAACTTCTAGGAATTTATGGATGTATTCTTTAAATACAGCAACTACTACTCTAGAAAAGATAGCTGGTGCATTCTTAAGACCAAAGGGCATTACCATATACTGGAATGAGCCCCATTTTGTTGCAAAAGTGGTCTTATGTCGATCTTCTGTGTGAATTTTGATCTGGTGATAGCCTGAAAAGCCATCAGTGAAGGAGTATACCTCCTGTCCTCCCACATTGTCTAGTACTTCATCAGTGAAAGGTGTCAGAAATGGATCATGAAGCGATGCGTCATTGATTTTACACAAGTCAACACAGATCCTGATGTCTCCTTTAGTTTTCTTTTCTTGCATGACCATGGGACTAACCCATTCGCTCTCTTCTACGGGCTCAATGATGCCTGCTGCTAGCATCTTATCCATCTCATCCTTAACTTTTTATTTGTAGCGTGGATTTAATCTATATGGACGTTGCTTGACTGGTCTAGCATCCTCTTTCAATGGTATCCTCATTACTCCCAGGTCTCCTACTATTCCCTTCATCTCTGTGAATTTGGTGGGAAATAGGTCCTGATAGTCATGTAGAAAGTCTGCAATCTGTCTGACTATTTCATCGGTCCAATAGTCTCCAATAGAGGAAAACTTTGGTTCTGTGTCTGTGCCAATATTGATCTTTTTAATCTTGATCAGCTCTGTGATTGCTGGAATCTGTAGCTTCGGTCCATCAACATCGCGAGTCCCTTCTGACTCCGGAATGTTGATGTTGTGAGGATCCTCATCCTCATCCTCTAGTTCTACTTCGAAGTTATACACTCGAGCGCAACTTCTAACTGGGTGGCCCACTCAGGTTGAGTATGTACTGATAGGGTGAAATCCTCAAACATATTAACCTTTATTACATCTAGGGCCTGATCAACATTTGGATACTTAGATTCAAAAGCGAAGGTAAGTAGAAAGTTGTCTATTAGAAGTGGCCATGTAGTCATTCCCTTGCGCAATTCAGTCTCTGTGTACCAGTTCCGTGGAACTGTGTCCAAAGTGTGAATGAATTGGTGAACCCATTCATCCTCGGGAATGTCCGACCAATCCTGTTCACATGTATGAATATGTGACCTGGGGTCACTTTCTCCTGTGTATCTCTGCTGGACATACTCTCTGTCGGTAGAGAATTTGATCACCATCAATCTCTTAAGATCATCCCATGATGCAATATTCTCTTTATGTGCATACCACCATCTTGCAGGTGTGGCTCGTACTGCAAGGTCCATAGCTGCGATCCTCTGCTCATGAGGAATTTGTTGTTCACACTGCGTGAGAAAGTCCTAGATATCTGTTAGACCATGAAATGATGGAATCTCATTGATATCTGGGCCAATCCATCGCAGTGACTTAGTCATGTACGCACATCTACGCGCTGAGACTTCGTAAATTCTGTTCTGCCAGTTCTCTATACCAACATCCGAATCCGATGCGCATGAGCTGTCGCATCACCAACTAATGTTCCCTTCTATAGTTGGATTGATGTAGTCGATCTGGTTCGCAGTCATCTGATAGAGACTATCCATGTTACGTGCCCATTCCTCTGCTCAGATAGGTTCAATGTATCTAGGACCCTGAAGAGGATCTAATGGTGCAATGACCCAGATCTGCGTGTCCTCAAAGGTCATTTGTCTTCTCTTTAAGTCAATAACGACCATGTTACTGATTGCCCAATCAATGGCTAGTAGTGCTGGATATGGTATACTATCGCCAATTATTTCTATAACTTCAAAGTCCACAGAGCTGCGAACTCTGTCAATGTCAACTGGTACTTGCAATAATCGACCCAGGGGTGATACCTACTGTTGATTAGCTAATCGCAGATGGATAGGCGATCTGACTAACTTAGGGCTACCCATATGTTCCCATGTCTGATTAGTCAGAACATTTACCTCTGATCCTAGATCTAGGATCACCTCATCCATGTCAAATTCTCCAACCTGTCTGTGAGTCACATCTCTCTTCCTGTTCTTGTATGTCCCATAATACTATGAACAGCACACTATGCATTGCTCATGGAAGAATATGGTTGACATTGATCTATGATGCGCTGAAGTTCTCCGATAGCTTGCTCATTTCTTACGAGTTTTAAACAGCTCCGCAGGAAGGATTGTACACTTCCTGTCAACTCGTCCTTGTCGCATGTGCCAGATGTGGTAGCCTGCGATATCTATACAAGACTAACACCAAAAGGTGCTTGCTGCAGTATGCCCCTAGACGGTGGTACCTGTGATCCTGATTGCATAGGGTAATCAAAGAAAGTATTAGCTTCCTTAAATGTCTGTTTATTCTTCTGTAGGTCAAGTGGTGTTTCTTTGTTAGGAGCTTTGCGCACCCACTCCTGACCTGTGGTCCTTTCAGTAACCTGCAATGTCTCATTGGTGGAAGCACTGCTGCGAGTCACAATGTTGAATCTTGGTTCTGGTTTTTCCTGCTCAGTAGTAATAAGATGGATGTTTTGGTGTACTACTACCTTAGGTTCTCTGATCTTAGCTAGAATGATCGTAAGATTTGCAATAGTTACATGTGGTGGTAGGGCTCTGGCAGTCCCTAGCATAATGTCCTATTGTAACAAGTGACTGGTCCGTGACCGCGACCAAAGCCTTCTCCCCGACCAAAGCCTTTGAATCCTCCTCATCCTATGAATCCTCCTCCATGACCAACATGAGCCTGATCATACTGTGGTCCTGCTGCTGGACCCTGTGTTTCTGATTGAACTCTGTACAAGTCTTGCTTGCTCCCGACCATGAGATCATAGGCTTGGAAATCATGTTCATCATGGCCTACGGACTTGCAGAAGACGTAGTATAGGTTCTTAGGTGTCTGTACATACTTCTGAAGTAGAGGGCACTGATGAGGTAGATGTCCTCTTGTTTTGCATATTTCACACCATGGCCCGTGGGTCTATGGTAAGGGGTTAGGAGCCCTGGTTGCTATATATTCTACAAAGACTGGACAATTATCTTTAGTATGGCCTTGTGCTTTACACTTTACACACCATATGTCTTGTGCAACCTCTTTCCCTTTCTTAAGCTCATGCATTTGTATCGTGAGATTAGCCAACTGGTTTTGCAGATTTCTCATACCTGTGCTGGTTTTAGCTAGAGGTGAAGCCTCTAGTTTCATCTCCATCTCCAACGCGCCATCGTGCATATGGAGTTTCTACTGCATTAATGGTAGTCTAATGTGAGGGAGCAGTGCTGCAATAAACCATTCCTTATGCTGCTCCGGTGCAAACTCAAAGCTGACTTGGTCTATAAGGGCTTTAAATTTCTGATCGAAGTCCCACACTGACTCTGTAGGTAACTGTTTGATGTCTTTGAGCTCTGTAATGCACTGTGACTCAGACTTAGGTTTCTTAAACTCTTTAATCATGGCCGTCCTGACTTGGACAAGTGTTCTGGGTACTGCTAAGGTATACTTCATATACCATGTTAAGGATCGTTCTCTCGATGTGGTGACCAACTATACAAGTTTACTATTATCATCATTGATTTCTTTAATGGTCCACACGACTTCACATAGAAACCAATGCTGCTCTGGGTCCTCTACCCCTGTACCCTTAAAGATAGGTAGCTTCATATCATCCCCCATTCTATTTCTACGTGGTGGATGTTGATTTGCTGTGTTACTACCACTCGGTGGTGTAGGTGGAGGTGATGTAACGGTAGTATGTAATGTCTGGGAACTACTAGATGGAGTTCCTATGGGATTGTTCTGAGTCCTGATCTGTTTCTATGGGGTATAAGGGTGGTAAGAGATACCCCCTTCGGTTCTTTCTGTGGTACTGTGACTTTTTTATCTAGTATTATCTGAACTATCTTCAAATATAGGAGAGCTGAAATCTACTTTGTATTTCTTTCCACTACGTGTATGTCCAATGCCATCAAAATCACTTTCAAACTCTTGTGACATTACTATCTTTACTTATTCATCTAAAACTAGATCCATTGTTCCTTTTTCATGTAATAACATCTTAATGGACAAGTTTAAATATTTTAGGTACTTAGCGCGATATCTTTTGAAGAAGTACTGCTCAGCCTCGCTGAACCTTTTTCTCTGTTCAACTGCAAACTCTATGACGAAGCCTTCTAGCACACTCGCAAGCCAGAAGTCTACTGTCCTCGTAATGGGATTATCAAGGTTCTTCACAATTTGAATCAGCTCCAGTGTCTAGACAATGTTTCTTTTCTTCTTGAATATGCTCGTATCCATCAACTTTGATAACCAGTCGTAAAGCTCATTTCCAAAGGTCACAAAAAATATTGCATGCAGGTATGTAAAGATATGTTTTTGTAACCAGTCCTCTATACTCAGTCTAGGACTCTTGTTCTCGTGTTTGGAAAACTCTTTCTCCTTAGACCAAACCCACTCGTTGAGTTCGTCTCTAGTAGGGCACCACTAGAACATCAGTGCTCAGTTTGTTCAAAACCAGCAACAGAACCATTTGTTGGTTTCCTGGGCAGACCTGGGTTTACTATCATGTACCAACAACACCCCTAGCTCACTAGCCCTTTCGGAAATAGACCGCAAAGCGTCCTGAAGTCTCACCCGAAGTGATCCTAATGGGTTGGCCAAAGACTCAATTGTCTCGACCAGGTTCTGTATGGTGTCTTATGTGCGTCTCGTAACTCTTCTTAGCCCGCGAGATGTCTCTTTCCTTTCTGCGATGCGTAGTTTCCTCTGGCTCGTGATTACTCTAGTCCTTACCACATCGCCTCATCCTAGGCAACACGTAACTCTCTCCTACGCTCGATCCTCAACCTGCGGTACCATGCACCACAACTCCTCTGATGGTGCGATATCGCCTCCCTGCGATATCCTACCGCTACGACTCAACGTAGTTAGCTTACTGGTGTTCAAATTATAGGACTCAATACACAAGGCTGTTTTATACTGTGACTCTTAACTGTCTTGCATGAAACTTATACAAACTCTTATACAGAATACTTAAAGACTTCAACTTTCATTTATCCCTTGAATATGCTGTGAACTGAATAACACATACATACATTTACTGTAAGCAAAGTTCATGTAATGAATGACAGATATAACAAGCAAATACAATCACGTGAATCAATCACATAACACTCTAATTTTACGTGGTTCACTTCCAGGGTAGAAGCTACATTCACAGAACTGTGTTTCTATATTATAACTTGAGAGAGGTACACAATTCTGCTGCACCGCATATGCAGCTAGAGATCTTCTGGGTAACTCCACACATAGCCTGGAGCCCTTCTCTCTTAGATCTCTTCTCTATATTTCCTTCTTACAATACTCTCTCTCTCTCTCTCTCTCTCTCTCTCTCTCTCAATCCCTGCGGATTGTTACAATACGAAATATAGTGAGCTAACAGACTACTGGTCTCTCAGACTCGCTGATGTCTAGCTCCAAAAGGACTGACTAGCTGGATGGCTTAAAATGCCCAAAATGCCAACCTTTTACAAAACAAAATACATCCCTTTATAGGCGGCCCGAAGGTCTCGCCATTACAACATTGTGGGCTTGTCCCAACAGTAACCCAAAACCCTAACTAGTGACAGTCGACATATCTATACTTGGGGTATCCACTTTCCGTCACACCACTGCTCTCTGCAGTCTTCCATGCTTCCCGGCGCTGACCATGGGTACTATGCACCGCTTCCCTTCTTCTGTCCTTCGTCTTCAATACCTCGGCCTCCTCGCTCCTTTTCCTTTATGAGGGTAGCTAAGCCCTCCTATCTTCATCACTGCCTTCAATGCAGTGGTTGAGCTCTCTCTTCTTGGTCGCTCAGGTACTGTCATCTTCCTTGACTTCTTTGTCCCAACAGTCACGGTTTCCGGCTCTGCTCTATGGCTAGAAACATGCTATGGCGTCGTAGCTTTACCTTATCTCTTCTTCTTCGCCAAACTGTCTATCCACCAAAATGGTAGCTTCTCCTGTAGCTGCAGGACTCTGCTCCAACATCTATGTGGTGAAAAATATTTAGACATCTAAACCACAATGTTTATGTACATGGATTAATTGCTTGTATCTTGAGTGGTTTTAATGAAGGTTTTGAATAAAGTTGTTACAATGTACACCTAGTTTAAATCCAACTATGTGTTGTTGGCCCAGAAAAGGGGCATAAGAAGTAACTTCATGCGCGCAACCAAGAAATATGTACGCACGCACGATGGAAGCCAAGGAAGAGTGAAAATGATGAAAAGGGCCCGCGAAGGCAGGACGGGCAGTGCACAACAAAGGAAAGGAAAGCATAGATGCATGCAAAAGGGGAAACGACTGGAAAGCGACAGATGCTGGATCCAGATCATGGCCATATAAGATGGCGTAAGCCTGCAGCTACGCACATACAAGAAGATATTTATAAGTCAGGCTGATAGTGCCTCGTGTCAAGTCATGATCACTGTAGTTGTAACCAGAGGGGTGGCTGATGCTGACAGTTAACAGATTTCCTGTAAGCAGTCGACCCAGCAGTGGTCATGTAAATTAGTATAAATAGGAAGGATACAATGAGTAGAGGGTTGGATTTTGTTAGTCGTAATTATATAATAGGTGGATAGGCAAGAACTATATATAGTTGTAGAGGGGTAATTAGAATAATGTGAGGGAAAGAAGCTCTGCTAGAGTGGTGCAGACACAAGGAGATTCGATCCATGATGTGTGTAGATATGTAGATAGTAGCGGTAGATTAAGAGAAATAAGACAAAGAACATGTAGAGAACCATGAGTCTGAGCTTAAATACATATCTTTAGATCACTCTGCATTATGTAGACTGGAAGGTGCTATATCCTTTCTCATTCCAGATGAAGAGCATCTTGGTGGTTTTTCCCAGATGGGTTTCCACGTTATTTCTTGTTTTAAATGGAATGATTGATGTGGTGAATGTTTATGTGATTGATTAATAGTTATTTCCTACGTAATATTAGCATGATTCAGTTCTTGTTATTTCTTGAAATTAATGGATGGATGTAAGGAAAATTGTGTTAATTAAATCTGTATAATTGTGCATCGTCATTCTAGTTACGTCTTGTTATGAACCCTATTGCAAGTCCTGGAGCTGATAGACCTGAGTCAGCTGCGCCGCACTAGTTGTGCTAGCTATGAGGAAGAGTAGAATACCAAGTCATGTGCGATGACATACTATTTTTCTCAGTTGCGTAGTTTCGACTCCTCTGTCCGGTCACCCTACTGCCTTCGTTGAGCCCTTGGTTGCGAACCAAGGGACTATACTTCCCTAAAAATCATGGAAATTTGGTTCTGGCAGTTACCCATCTATGAGATATCTCAGGTGAGACTGTGCCTGCTTCACAGGTGTTTTCAATGGGGCTTTCCCTATCGGGTCAATATCCCAGGTAGTTGTTGGATTGATAGGCTGCGCAGGACCTGGGTTGTGTGAGAAGGGAAAAACAGTCAAGATGCATCATGTTTTCTCTTAGTGTGATTAATATTCATGAGGTTTGTATGACCTATTCATGCTTGGTTGATTTTGACTTGTAGTCTAAAGAAGTTAGGGTTAGCCACGAGTAGCATTGTTGGGATGAGGGGAATTGCCTTGGAATTTTTCACCTAGATATGTTGCTTGGAACAATAATGTTTTTCTTAAATGGGAAATGAAGAAATAATTCATGGGTAAAAATGCTTGTTGGAATCTAGTGACTTGAGAGCTAGCAGATATTTTGGTGTTTGAGAGCGAGAAGATATTTTGTTTTGTATGGAATCTACTTGTTGCTTTCAAAGGTTACATGGTTAAAAGGAATATAATGGGGATTTAATTGGCCAAGTATAATATTTTTTTGTGTAAGAATGGTTATTGAAGCTCAAGTGACATCCATTATGATGGTAGGCAATGCAATGGAATAAGAAAATTTATTGAATAAAGATTGTTGCATATAGACTGAATGGCTTCTAGCTAAAATGATTAGATATAAACAAGTGGATTAAAAAAAATGCATAATGAAAGTAAAGGAAGAAGGCCTTACATACCTTTCCTTGGAAGTTGTTTTTTCAAAGAAGAAGTGAACTTGAAAAAAAACAAGGATAGTATCCTCAATTTCGATCCATATTATTTTGTGTAATAGAAGAATTAGTATGATGAAACCAAAAAGGCTAACTTTCAAGCCATCAATAACATGTATGGGAACAACCCCTTGAGTAAAAGAATTTTTTTTTTCTATTGGAGGGATTGTTTCAAAATAGAATATATTGTATCACATTTGGCATGGATAAAAATGAGACATGTCGTAGAATAATCCATAGGAAACCCACATAGTTGGTTAGGGATTTAGAGGAGCAACATGTTATAAATGAGGAACCCTTGGAGGTATCATCGTTGGATCTATTTTGGGAAAATGGGACATATTGTATCCCATTTTGTCATGAATAAAAAGAAGAAATATCAAGCTAGTAAGAAAACGTACTACTCTTGGGTGCAAATCCTCGAGTATAAATATTTCTTATAGTGTAGCCCTTTAGAGGAGCACCACCTTATAAATGAGGAACCCTTAGAGGTGTAGTCATTGGATGTAGTTTATAAAAATGACCCATTAGGGTAGAGTACTGAATGTAGTAGAGTAAATACATTGGAATGGGAACAATGGTATAATACTACGAGAGAATGTAGTATTTTGAAGACAAGTAGATTGTTGCTATGACCCAACAAAAATAAGCAAACCACATAATATGTAATAGAATAACCTATAATGAAGAATTCATCATGCTGTTAGGATTATTAATCCTCCCTTGTACAAATTTGGTCATATGTCTAAATCAGGAGTCATGTCTAAATCGGGAGTCCATCCAGTCTATTTATAGTCATTAGCACCATTGGTTAAACTTGACCTAATTGGGGCACATGTTTCAGTTACCAAAGTGTGGGGAACACTAATTGAGGCTCACTTCCACTTATTGCACTTGATTGCATAAGTTTAGGAGTCTCCTAGATCAATCCCTACAATTTAGGAAGCAACTGGAAGTGCCGAAACCAACCAAGGTCAGTTAACTTCAGTTGATGACTAGTCAAGCCAAGTTAGGAGTCAGTTACATTCACTTAAATAATGGTTTAATTAATTGCACACATGTGGGGTGATTTTCTCACCTACCACAGTCAGTTAACCATTATTTAATACTAAATGTAACAGTTGGTTGTGTTTTAGAACTCCAATTGTGATTTAGACAAGTCTTGGTTACCTACAGTCAAGTAGAGTCATCAATTCGAACTTCCTCATGTGGATTCGAATTGCTTGTGGCTATTAAAGCCATTTTACATCATTGTAATTATTATCTGGATTACTTTTTTTATTAATGAAAGCATTCACAGCTGCAAGCCTTTTGCACTGTTTCATTCTTCAATCGTTGAGTAAATTGTGAGATCTTCTTTGTGAGTTGTGTGTTTGTATACAGATCTATATGCTCAAATTTACATGGTATCAGAGCTTCGGTGGACAAGAATCCTCTCCTCCTTAGATCTCCAGCCGGATCATTTTGTTTGTTTGATTGTGTGACAGGTTATCAGCTTTTCTTGCAGCATTCGCTACAAGCAGCCTCTACTTCTCATTGCATTCACTACAACAGCTCAGTTCTTCTTATTACTTTGAAATGGATCACCAAATAGAGCCTCTCACTCCCTTCAACTATCGCCAGTGGAAGGATGACATGAAAATATTGCTCCGCACCAAGCATCTCTTCAGACTTGTAGAAGAAACAGAGGAAGAGCCAGAATCAGAGAAAGACAAAGTTAAGTACATGAACAGGCTTGATCAAGCTATTGGACTCATGCAACACTCAGTCTCTAAGGATCTTCAATTTCACATCCAAGACTTGGACACTCCCAAAGAGGTTTGGGACAAGCTTGCTTCCTTGTTTGATAAGCATGATGAGATGAGGATCCATCAGCTAGAAAATGATCTGATTACTCTCAATCCATCAGATTTCGAATCTCTAAATGAATTCTTCTCAAAGTTCAAGAACCTGATATATCAGTTGAAGCAATGCAAAGTAAATAAGGATGAAACCCAGCTCATCCTTGCTATTCTCACCAAGATCAATTCAGACTACTCAGTCTTTGTATCCACCTTCCAAACGGTAAGGCTCACTACTCCAAATTGGAAGATGCCCACTCTTAATGATTTCATTCAATCTCTTATTTCTGAAAATGATAAATTGATCCAAATGGAGATCATTCGATCTCCCAAAGATCTAGCTCTTATTGCAAGAGGAGATAAGGTAGCGAATGACAGAGGGAAGCAAAGAGATGAGTCTAAACAGTCAAAAGAACCTTCAAGTTCAAAGAGAAGCAAGAAGAATAGCAAAGGCAAGATCCTCTGCGCTTATTGTGGAAGGGGCTTCCATTCAGAAAGCTCCTGTATGAGAAGACAACTTGATGAAATGGCTCTTCTTTTGAAAAGGCACAACATTTCTGTACCTACTAGCGCAAGGAAAGAAGACTCTGAAGAAGAAGAAGAAGAATACCCAAGGAAAGGACATGCACTGAAAGCTTGCTGCACATCAACACCTACCTTCCTCATTGATTCTGGAGCTTCCAACCATATGGCTGCATCCATAGAATCTATCTCTTCTTTTCAGTCTTTTGATGGTCCTAGTATTCAGATGGGAAATAACAGTAAAGTACAAACCAAAGGGAAGGGCTCTATCCAACTTGAACATGGAAGGTTCAAAGATGTGTTGTTTGTTCCCTCACTAGCTTCAAATCTGTTATCTGTCTATCAGATGACCCATACTGGATCTCCAAAGCGAGTGATATTTGGTCCTGACTCAGTGGAGATCACAGATATCTCTACTAGGAGCATCATAGAAAAGGGTATTGTGAATCATGCTTCAATAGCATATGAGTTCTCACATTTCATGCCTCCTTCAGAACCAGTGCACTCTCAGCAGCCACCAGCAAGGGAAGGTAAAAACATTGCATCTACTTCTTTTACAGCTTCTACTAGTATTGCAGATCCATCTATATTAGTTTATGACATTAAGATTCAGGGTGACTCAGATCTAGATTCAATCCCTACTTCCAAACTGGATGCTAGGAAGATGACTGGAAACTCAC
>LPNX011097216.1:0-15488 GCA_001517045.1 Pseudotsuga menziesii | reverse complement strand
GTGGGGAACACTAATTGAGGCTCACTGCCACTTATTGCACTTGATTGCATAAGTTTAGGAGTATCCTAGATCAATCCCTACAATTTAGGAAGCAACTGGAAGTGCCGAAACCAACCAAGGTCAGTTAACTTCAGTTGATGACTAGTCAAGCCAAGTTAGGAGTCGATTACATTGAGTTCTAGCTCTCTACATTCAGTTAAATAATGGTTTAATTAATTGCACACATGTGGGGCGTTTTTCTCACCTACCACAGTCAGTTAACCATTATTTAATACTAATTGTAACAGTTGGTTGTGTTTTAGAACTCCGGTTATGATTTAGACAAGGACAGTTAACTACTGGGTCCTTAAGTTCAGTTGATGACTAGTCAAGCCAAGTTAGGAGTCAGTTACATTCAGTTAAATAATGGTTTAATTAATTGCACACATGTGGGGCGCTTTTCTCACCTACCACATTCATTTAACCATTATTTAATACTAAATGTAACAGTTGGTTGTGTTTTAGAACTCCAATTGTGATTTAGACAAGTCTTGGTTACCTACAGTCAAGTAGAGTCATCAATTCGAACTTCCTCATGTGGATTCGAATTGCTTGTGGCTATTAAAGCCATTTTACATCATTGTAATTATTATCTGGATTACTTTTTTTATTAATGAAAGCATTCACAGCTGCAAGCCTTTTGCATTGTTTCATTCTTCAATGGCTGAGTAAATTGTGAGATCTTCTTTGTGAGTTGTGTGTTTGTCTACAGATCTATATGCTCAAATTTACACATGCAAGAGACCATTTAGACATAGGAATGTTTGCAGTTGACAATATATTTGAAATTAAAAATGTTACATGAAATGGAAAATCAAACATAATCAAAGATACCTGTAAACTGAGGCACAATTCAGATATGATGCAGACAAATGTATTCCCCCCTCTAGTGCAAAATCGAATATCTATAGGAAAAGTGGGAAGGAGTTAAAAGGATTGTAAAGAAATAAAGTAATTGAATGTAGGATTTCTTACATTTAGTCCTAAATTTTCTATTTTGTTTTTCTAATTTTGCATTAGAAGAATTCCGTAAAGATAATTCAATCCCAAACCGGGTCAACCTAGGCTTGTTTTTGAAAGGATGAAATCCCTTGATCAAATCGTAAACTGATATAGCCAACTTGAAATGACCATTAAGGTCCTGTGGAAATATCTTATGTGTTATAAATAAATGAAAGCGAGTTCAAAAATATCCATACAATTATGGTACAGCTTGGTTGAACAAAACGATATCTAGCCTTACCATCTCTTATGTGTTTTCAATAAGTAACAAAAAGGTTAAAATTTCAGCAGTAGAGTAGACATGCATTAGAAGTTTCATAAATACTAATTTGTATTAAACAATTGACTACAAAAAATATATAAAATAGTACTCTTCTTTGAATAGGATATGGTGACGTAAAGTACATGTTTACGTTACGAGGCTTAGTTAAACAAAAGACTATTATGTGCATGTAGAGGCAACAATATCACATAATAATTCCACCTGTTCATTATTGGATTACGCCTCTAATTTAACAAAAAAATGTAAAACTCAAATCTTAGAATGACGGAAGTTTCAAAGTGCACTCTTACTCATCCTTGTCCCTTATATTATTAACCCCTATTTGATGAGGTGATAGGCTACAACTAGCAATTTCATAATTAATATGTTGGATTTTTCATTTGTGTTCATTTTTATTTGTTTCAATCATATTTTCTATTGATATGGTGAGATACAATAATGTGACTTTAGATCAATGCTTGAGAATGTGGAATAGACATATTGTATCCACAAAAAAGTTGTTAGAAAAACCTATAATAAAAAAAGATATGTACAACAACATGAAATTGTAAGTCAATGTTAGTAGGAATATAAAGAATGAATTCAAATAATATTCCCATCAATGATTGATATATGCCTAGTAGAAAAAAAAACACCCACTAAAAATAAGAAGAGGCCCCTACCGTCCAATGCTCTCAAGCTTCAATATCTATGGATGGGATTAACTGACGGTTGTAATTTCTTTGTTAGATTGCTAATTTGGTTCCTAAAGAACAACATGATGAGGAAACTAAATTAATGGTTATGTGGGAGTATGTCTAAAGTGGGGCATTTTCATGTTTAATTATTCTTTTTATTTATGGATGGAAATACAAAACTATTCATCCCTTTCAACCATTTCCATTTGCTACGAGACACATTACTTGGAACTCAATTATACATAATTCACTTTATCTATATTTTACCCTACTCCCTTGATCAATGTGCCACCTTAACGAAAATACTAAGATTATCTCATGTAAACCATACATTGTACACATGTTTAAGAGAACATGGTTGCATTCGAAATGCACAAACGTTCAAAGGAATTTAGCATTTTAAACATTGGATTGCATCAAATCACGAGAATAATTTTAGGCTATGTATAGATGGATCAATAAGGATAATTAATGTCAAGCAGACGTTTAATTTTTATGTAGATTGTTTCATATCCTTGGCCTATTTTAGGGCAAAACTTCCTGTAGCTTTCCCATGGTCTCTTCTAATAGGATTTGCGGCAATTGCTCCATCAGGATCCCTTCCTCTAACTCCCTCAGATGCATCAGTATCCCTTATGTACCTCTGCTTCACTTTCATTATTGCACTGCATCACCCTCTAACACAAAGGAGGAAGACATCATTGTGATTTTTTTTTAAGAATTAAGCACAATGATTTATGCTCTTGATGGAAATCCAAGACACACAAAAGAACAAAATTTTGAATGAAAATATAACAAGTGCAGCATATTATAAAAAAAATAGCAAAGCACATAAAAATAATCACTATGTGAAAATCAAATCAAAACAAAGGATTTGCAGAGACATACCTTTATCAGAATTATTTGGTTTTGGCTACCATTTTTCTTGCTGTTTGGACTTGTGATGACCAAGAACAAGAGTCCCTTGACAATGTCTTGTTGGATCTATACAAGGTAAGCAGTACTTGGAACGCTATTTTTCTCTTTCTTTCTCTTTTACCTATTTTTTATTACAGTAGATAAGTTTCATAAGTAGATTATCTTTTCTTTCTTATTTTGGTACAAAACAGGGCACCCAACTAGTTCCTCTAGATTAGTCTGGATATAGAGATTAGATTATTGGACATCCCAAATGAAACTATTTATTGCTCACAAATAAGTTTTAGATTACAGAGTTAGTAGCATTTACAAGGATGTCAAATAGTTTCTCTAGATTAATACATATTACAGACATAGGTGGGGAAAACACTGTTCTCTAAACTACCAAACATGATCAACGAGCTGCAGAAATCGAAGTATATACTGAGTTCACATGAACTCTTCTCAATTGTAGATACCTAGACTTATTAATTTCATATAAACAAACACATAGCTTAGTTATTTGACTATATGATGTATGAGGGTTTTGACAATCTCATGTGCATACATGTAACATATCAATATCAAAGGCTTAAAGTTTGGAAATGACAGACTCCAAAATCTTATTTGTTCTCCACTTCAAGAATGATAAATGTGTTTTTCATGCTATAAATTAGTTTGGTATAGATTAAGATAAGATAAAATAATTTTATTAATGTCCAGCAAATGACCACAAAAGTAGGTCAATGGGACAACTGAGTACAACCGTGCCATGACAAAGTTAGAGCACAAAAGCAACTGCTATATAAAGTAAGATGTAGAATGTAAATTAGTGATCTAAGCTAAGACCTAGAGACTAAACCCTAGCAGAGTGAATCTATTAATGCTAATATGAATTCAACTAAAAAGTATGAATCTTAATGGAGAGTGAATATGATTGTTATTGGTTGCAATAAGAAATATGCCACTTTATTTGTGCTTCCTTTCTAGTTCTTAGTCATTGTGTTGAACTACTGCTAATAAGTAATAACTTCCCATTACTAAAGTAGTGGACACTATGTTGAAATATCAATAGGGTTACTCTAAAGATAATTGTGTTCCTTCCAATAAAATAAGAACAAGGTAAAGGATGACATGGAAAACTAGATTATTTGTGGAACTATAAAGTTTTGATAATTTTAAAATGAGGAAGCTATTTACAATCCTCACTGCAGTTGTTTTCTAGTGAGGATCTATAACCAAAGTGAAAATTTTAAGTATGTTCAATTGAAGGTGTGCCTTTCCAAAATGTAGAAAACAAAAATAGGTCAAAGGAGACATGACAGAAGTGTTGATGTTGTCAAACATATTTGTGTATTTTATACATCTAATTGCATCTTGAAGATATTTGGGTGATTTTCTTCCTTACCAATTGTGACCTGGCCTTATCTCGCCTTGCTAACTTCAGTTTCTATCATTGTTGTCGAGGGAAACATCATTGCATTTACCTTATTATCATGCTTATTCCATACTTAAAAGTGGGTAGCCTTGAAATTGATTTAGATTAGCATGAGGTATAGGTTTGAATGTTTTGGACCTTGTAGAAAATTATGATACGAGCTTTGAGAAAGAAGAAGATTCATATTCAAGAAGATTAGCCAGGGAGTTGTACTCGACATTTTTTCCTGAAAACACAAGGTTTAGATATGTCCTTACTGAGACCAGCAAAAACAACCAATGAAGTAGACATAATTTAAAAGTAGATTCCAAAGACATAACAAACATACCATCACTAAGGAGCAACACCTTATCACTGTCTATTATTGTGGAAATTCTGTAAGCTATAGTGTTCATTGTACATTCATGAGTTTTTGATTGTATTATTTGTTGGACAATGGTGTTGTTACCACCTAAGTTGTACTTAGTGGTTTTTTATCAAGTGAGCCTGGTGAACCGGACAAGGATAACTCGTTCGGACTTCAGAGAACCTTCAGTCTTGCTTCTAGGGAGATTTGTTGTACTATATCACATGTTCATACCCCATGGGGGAATTGTAATAAATGTTCTAGCATGATAGTGTCTGTAAAAGACTCGGTCTCTTAGAATTTATTTATCAATCTGATCAGCCCAGGGTGTTTTTTCCCTTGGTTATTATTGGTTGTTGAATAAACCACTAGCAATTTCTGAGTTTTTCACTCCATACCTCCAAAGTTGGGGTGGTTGGCTTCGAATTTAGGCCTATTGAGGTTATTAGAGTCTATGTGCCAATGTATAACCATGCTAGGAATCATGGTCGAGTCATCTGAAGATGTCTAAGTCCCCCTAGGTTTTTTCAACTTTTTCAGTGTTTTTTATTAAAATTTATTTTTTCCAAAACTTAGGCTATTTTTTAATAGTTTAATTGGAAAAATTGGTTTTGTAATAAAAGTAGGCTCGAAATTCAGATTCAGTCATGTAGGTGCTCATTTTTAAGCAAAGAGCACCCAGTAAACCTATAGACCCACTATTTCCTATTTTTGAGTGATTTTCCATCACTCGGGTCAAAAAGCCCAAAAAATCATTTATTGATTATTTTAATTAATAATTTGATTAATAATGGAGCAAATCCAAAATCCTAGATCAGTGGATTTTCAGCCGATTTGATTGAAATCTGTCATATCTGAACTAGATTGACTAGATCTTATAAATCCTTGACTGAGGAGGTGATCTGGACAGATCTAGAGTCGATATTTAGCATCCTTTATGGGGAATTGCACCCTCTCTCTCTCCTCCACACATGTGGGATCTCCTAGAAGATTTGTGGATTGATGTGTCATTCTGTGGGTTGATGTGACAACTTAATCAGCCCCCCGATTGACCAGTTGGCTCAGTTCGGATTCATGTCGGCATTGATAGACACTCCTTCAGCTACAATGGTTTGTGTCCTTGGGATTTGCGCCCCCCCTGGGATGGATCTCTTGTATAAATAAATCTCAGGATGCCTCTTCCAAGCTAGTTAGAACTGAGATTGAGGTGTTGTTGCTCTTGTATTGTATTGTTTATTATTCTGGAATAAAGAAGCTTTGGAGGAAACATCTATGGTGTAATGCTCTTCATGTCAGGGATATTTTAGGGGCGAATTTTAGCCTAGTGGGCTATTTTTCCATGTTTTTTTCCCAAAAAAGATTCACCATTTTACATTTTTTGAAGCCCTGTTTCTCCCAATTTTGATGGGGTAAAAATGTTTCACCCTAAAAGTCGCCAAATTATTATATAAACGATATAAAATCCTTGGAAATTAAAATATTTTTTGAAAAATATCGCCAATCATTTTATAGTTGGTGTTTTAAGAATTGGTAATATTCAAAAACATTTATACACTTTTAAATAAGTATGGTTCCTTAAAATCATCCATGCTTCATGTGTGGATGGTGATTGACAAATGCTTATGAGGTATAATCTGTGTTATTTATCACTGCTTTTGCTGGTTAATTGTTGGCATTGAAGGAGAGAGCTCCCTCCTATTAGGGTAAGAGTTTACTCTAGTTTGATTTATGGTCTTACTACTTCTTGTTTCAGATATATTGGAGTTTTATGTATTTTAAGTTTAATTGCATGTTTTCCAATTATCTCTTCTAGCAGCACCTATGTTTTAACCATCTCTTTGTGCAAGGATTTCTAAGTTGCAGGTGATATCAATTTTACAAGAGGTTGATATGGTTTGCATCTTCCTCGTCTTCAATATATTCTAAATGACATAGTCCCTTAGTGTTCCACCAAAGCAGACTTCAGAGCCCAACATTCCCAGGCTTCCAACACTCTTTCTCTCTCTTCCTCCTTCAAAATCTTCATTTCTCTTCAAATTGGTTACTTTTAAAGAATCTTATTGCTTTGATCTGTCTCACAAAGAAAATTACATATAGATCTAGTTATTAATATCCTTTATTAAGTTTATATCTCAGTATTGTTTTGCATATAAAGTCATATTTTAAGAGATCTAGCTGAAATTATCCTCTTTTTTGCAAGCATTTTAAAGAAAATTTGTACCTTGCTTCTAAGGTAGTTTCAATTGCTGTACTTTAAAGTTTCATATTCTGCAATAAAATTTCACATCTCATTGGCTCCCCAAACAACAATCCAATATCCCAAGGAAATCTTCCTTTCCTTGGTTCCTTTTTTTTGCAAAACTAGATTACCCCAACTTAACAAATTTTTACGTAGTTTTTTTCGGTAACTAGTGTGGTGACCCAAAACACTTTTAAAGTGTGTTTGGGAACATTTGATTTTAATTTCTCACTATATTTTATCATGTCTAACAAAAAAGAGAAGGAGACTCTGCCCAATTTCTGACTCTTGGACGAATCAGAGCTTCCCGGAAGCTTCCCCCACCGCTGTGTTTTAATTCTAGCTTGTTACAAGCTTGTTGTAAGCCTTTGGATCCCAGATAACAAGGACCAAAGTGCATCAATTTCAATTTTATGATATTGTAAATCTCTGCTATTAAAAATAAAATTTCCTTTCGAATAGGCTCTTTCACCATCCCCCCTGGGGGGATTTGTGTCTATGTCAATTTTTTACTTTTTGTTCATCTCTTTTCAATATAGCATAGTTCTAATCTGTAGGGTAGTATAATTTTATTTATTTTCATTTCCATATTCCATATCTGATATTTCAAAGTAATCTTAATACTTACCCCATGACTTCCTGATTGACCCAAAAGGGGAAAGAGATGTGTGGTAGGAGTAATTAAAAAAATCGACATTGTGTATCTTTGTTTTCCTTTTCATCAATTGTTTCATCAGCTATAATAAAATTAATCCCTCCTTGATTCCTCGATTGAGATCCACTTGTATCAAAAGAGGTTCCTGGAGGGTTTTCTTTTTAACAAGAACACCTATCTTAAAATTTACTAAAATTGACAAGACTCTGGTGTGTATGCTTTGCACTTGGCTGCGGTTCATCTGATAATTCAAGCTACATCAAAAGAACTTGAGTGACTATAATAAAAAGGATTCACTCTCCCAAATTGACAAACCATCAGGTGAAAATCCAACACCTAGATCAAACCATTATGGTGGCAAAATACCCAAAGGAAGCGGGAACTCCTGAAAAGCGACCTCGAGGCGCTGATCCCTATTACACCTATGGGTGCATTATGAACAATAGCCTTAGAGATTCCATTCAGCCCACATTTAACTTGCAGGTATCCGTGACAGGTTAGTTTTGGACATACTCCAAGTACTCTCGGGTATATCTGGAGTCCCCCCCTCGCCTAATTTTAATCAACTCATATTTCACATTAACTTAAAACATACCAAGAGGCAATTGCAAAACACTCACTCCAAGCACATGCAAGTACATTGTTTCTATTTTTGACTCCATTCTAAGGCACTCGTTATTTTCTTGTTATATATATATATATATATATATATTGTGTCTCAGCGTTGTGCTTTCATGTGTTCATCTTTTACATCTTGCCATCTTTGATTATCTATAATTAAATTCCAAACTCTTAAGTAACTCAGTCAGTTTAAACATCACAACACTGAGTAATCATCCTTAGTAACTTAATAGGGTCTACCCCCCTTGGCTTCGTTAGGAGTTGAGCCTAAATGAAGGAGTCAAGAACAAGGTGACAACCTTGACTTGAGACTTTCCCCCAAGGACACAACGAGTGGCTTGAAGATTTCTGCCATGTGACCCAGGTGTGTGAAAGGTAGCAACACTTTTTGGTGCCGTTTCCAGGGATAAATCTTTTTAGTCCCAGAGTACGAATTTTGTTTTCTTCCTTTTTGTTTTTCCTTTGTTTGATGAATGCTTAGAGTAGATCTTTAATTTTCATCTGGCGACTCCACTGACTTTTTTCAATTTTTTAATTTTTATAAAGAAAAGCAAAAAATAATTTTCATGAAAAGATTTATAAATTCTTATTTTTCTTTTTCACATGGCGACTCCATTGAAGGGATAAAACCCTGTTATCTCATAAACTTGTGAAGTTTTGTTTTGTGTAGATGAGCCCATGCGACATGTCAAAACCTTTAAAGCTCATCACTTGACGGCTCCACCTTTTCATTACAAGGTTTAATGGTTATATCAAATGCATACTATTAATTTTTGATATGGATGAATTAAAGGAGAAATATGGTGCACAGATAACTGGAATTTTTTAGCCTATTGATTTCTCAAACATCCTAGGTTTTCCTAACTCTTGTAATGGTGTGGGGGATGCATATAAATGGCTTCCATTTTTTCATGGAAATTATGGTGATTCGGCCATTTGGCATGTCAAATATTTCCTTCAGTTCATGACTGACTTCAATATTCTTCATGAAGACAATATGATGGAAATGTTTGTTGGTACTTTTTGGGGTGAGGCTTGTTGCTGGTTCTATCAGGGCCTTCCTAATAAATGTATAACTTCTTTTCCAAGCTTCCTTTGGATGTTTTTAGAGTAGTGGGATGATGGTAGGGGTAGTATGAATGGTTTGAAAAAGTTCCTTGAAAAGATCTGTACCTTATACCTATCTAGGACAGAGTATCACATGGAAACATATGATGGACCTTTTGCCATGATACAAAGTATTGAATACTTGGAATCACTTATTGAACATTTAAGTGAAGAGGAGTTCCATGATACTCCCATCAAAGAGTTTCCTCATAGTTATTCAATAAAGGAAGTAATTAAGCAGCTTATTAAAGAATATGAGGTATGTCCCAATACACAGCAAGATTCTGAGGAAGGGAAAATCCAGGATGATCCTATTGAAGAGCTTCAGGAGGAGCCCATGATGGAACACATTGTTGAATAATCTCCTCATGTCACCATAGCTGAAAACATTGAAAATTTGAGATATTCTCAAGTGTGTTGCAATGCTAATATTTTTCCAGAAATCCCTCTAGAGAAACCCATTGAGCAACACATCCCAAGTGATCCCATTGAACATGTCCAAAAGGTTTCCTTGATTGAAGATAATATTGAAGATTTTCTTCATGATATCATAATAGAAGCATATAAAGAAACTTATGATAAGATCAGTATGGTGTGTGGTGACACTAGACCTTGTTCTACTCATGTTGATGAAGGTTTGGAAAGTTTATTGCCATGTAATTTTTTTCTGAAGAAGATTGTTATGAATACAAGGAGGACATGGATAGGCAGGATCATGATGCCATGGATGAAGAGTCCCCCACATATGACATGGATGGGAGTGATGACTATTGGAATTTCATAGATAATCCAACTTGTGAAAATATTATGGAGAATCCCATCCATGATATGTCCAACAAGGGGAGTGTCTATTCAAAAATTTATGGAAGTCCAATCTACGATATGTCCATAGAGGGGAGCACGGATCTAGATGCCTAGGAAAACATTAGTATGGAAGATGAGCATTCAAAATTTTCACGTGATCATTCAGAGCCATATCATGCAGAGTAGCACAAGGGTATCAGTAATGAAGACATTGATAAACAGTGTGGTGAAAAGTCAGATGTGATGTAGTTAATGGACTATAAGTCTTAGCCATCATTTTCACATATAAAGGTTCCTTATGATTTGGATATACTTGGGGCTTCTGCAACAAGTTATCATTTGATAAGCCCTGGTGATCAGTATGATGATATAGTCAGTCTACCTCATCGTTCTGATTGGTATATCAGTCCTATCCAGTCATGGATAGAAGCAGCCTGCATGAGCACATACAAGTTGGGGAATATTTTTTATGACATTATTCATGCCTATGATCTCCCATCCATCCCGCCCATTCTGAATCATCACACAGGTTTACATTTTCTGAATAAGGTATCCTTACTTTGGCTGCTAACCAAAGACAAGGAAAAAAAAATTATGTTAATAAAATGCTTAGGTGGTTACATTGGATTTTTTATTACACCTAACATTTTTATATCATGATTAGAGTAGGAAAATAAGCTCCTAAAAGAGATCATTTACTTTCTACATTTATGTTTTGTACTTAGCTATAATAAAAAAAAAAAATCCATTAGTTAATTACATTTATTTTGTTTAAATAATTCAGCTTAATGGTTCATTTGGTTTTTATATAAAGCTTGTGCTACTGAGGTTTTCTTGTCAGGTTGAGATGTTTTTATAGGGTATATAAACTAGAGATTCTAGTGTTCTCATATCCTCTCCTTTCCTTAAAGACCAAATCAAGCACACGTCCCACAGTTCGAGCCAGAATGTTACCACCTAAGTTGTACTTAGTGGTTTTTTATCAAGTGAGCCTAGTGAAGCGGACAAGGATAACTTGTTCGGACTTCAGAGAACCTTCAGTCTAGCTTCTAGGGAGCTTTGTTGTACTATATCACATGTTCATACCCCATGGGGGAATTGTAATAAATGTTCTCGCATGATAGTGTATGTAAATATTCGGTCTCTTAGACTTTATTTGTCAATCTGATCAGCCCAAGGTGTTTTTTCCCTTGGTTATTATTGACTGTTGAATAAATGACTGATAATTTTCTAAGTTTTTCACTCCATACCTCCAAATTTGGGGTGGTCGGCTTGGAATTTAGGCCTATTGAGGTTATTAGAGTCTATGTGTCAATGTATAAACATTCTAGGCATCATGGTCGAGTCATATGAACATGTCTAAGTCCCCCTAGGTTTTTTCAACTTTTTTAAATTTTAAATTTTTTCAGTGTTTTTTATTAAAATTTAATTTTTCCAAAACTTAGGCTATTTTTTAATAGTTTAATTGGAAAAATTAGTTCTGTAATAAAAGTGGGCTCGAAAGTCAGATTCAGTAATGTATGTGCTCATTTTCAAGCTAAGAGCACCCAGTGAACCTATAGACCCATTATTTCCTAGTTTTGAGTGATTTTCCATCACTCAGGTCAGAAAGCCCCAAAAATTCATTTATTGATTATTTTAATTAGTAATCAGTCAGATCTGAACCAAAGTTGATCTTCAACATCCTTTATGGGGACTTGCACCCTCTCTCTCTCCTCCACACATGTGGGCTCTCCTTGAAGCTCTGTGGATTGATGTGTCAGTCTGTGGGTTGATGTGTTAGCTCAATCAGCCCCCCGATTGACAGGTAGGCTCATTTTGTCTTCAGATTGGCATTGATAGACTCTCCTTCAGCTACAGTGGTTTGTCTCCTTGGGATTTGCACCCCCCCGGGCTAGATCTCTTGTTTTTTGTATAAATAAAGCTCAGGCTACCTCTTCCAAGCTAATTAAACTGGGATTGAGGTGCTGTTGCTCTTGTATTGTATTGTTTATTATTCTAGAATAAAGAAGCTTTGGAGGCAATATCTATGGTGTAACTCTCTTCATGTGTGGATGGTTATTGTCAAATGCTTATGAGGTATAATCTGTGTTATTTATCACTGCTATTGCAGGTTAATTGTTGGCCTTGAAGGAGAGAGCTCCCTCCTGTTAGGGTAAGAGTTTATTCTAGTTTGATTTATGCTCTTACTACATCTTTTTTCATATCTATTGGAGTTGTATGTATTTTAAGTTTAATTTCATGCTTTCCAATTATCTCTTCCAGGAACACCTATGTTTTAACCATCTGTTTCTGTAAGGATTTCTAAGTTGCAGGCGGTATCGCTTGTAGAAGAGGTTGAGCTAGTTTGCATATTCCTCATCTTCAAGATCTTCTGAATGACATAGTCTCTCATTGTTCCACCAAAGCAGACACCAAAGACCAACATTCCCAGGCTTCCAACACTCTTTCTCTCTCTTCCTCCTTCAAAATCATAATTTCTCTTCAAATTAGTTACTTTTAAAGAATATTATTGCTTAGATTTGTCTCACAAAGAAAATTACATATATATATATAGTTAGTAATATTCTTTCTTTAGTTTAGATCTCAGTTCCATTTTTCATATAAAGTCATATTTTAAGAGATCTAGCTGAAATTATCCTCTTTTTTGCAAGCATTTTAAAGAAAATTTGTACCTTGCTTTTAAGGTAGTTTCCTTTGCTGTACTTTAAAGTTTCATATTATATAATAAAAGTGCACATCTCATTGGCTTCCCAAACATCAAGCCAATATCCCAAGGAAATATTGCTTTCCTTGGTTCCTTTTTTTTGCAAAACCTGATTACCCCAACTTAACAAATTTTTACTTAGTTTTTTTTTGGTAACTAGTGTGGTGACTCAAAACACTTTTAAAGTGTGTTTGGGCACATTTTATTTTAATTTCTCCCTATTGTTTATTGGGTGTAATGAAAAAGAGAAGGAGACTCTACCCAATTTCCAACTCTTGGACGAACCAAAGCTTCCCGGAAGCTTCCCCCACCATTGTGTTTTAATTCTAACTTGTTACAAGCTTGTTGTAAGCCTTTGCATCCCATATAACAAGGACCAAAGTGCATAAATTTAAATTTTCTGATATTGTAAATAGCTGCTCATAAAAAGATAAATGTCCTTTCGAATAGGCTCTTTCAAGCCTATTCACCATCCCCCCTAGGGGGATTTGCATCTGTGTCAATTTTTTACTTTGTGTTTATCTCTTTTCAATATAGCATAGTTCTAATTTGCAGGGTAGTATACTTTGATTTATTATCATTTCCATATTCCATATCTGATATTTCAAAGTAATATTAATACTTACCCCACGACTTCCCAATTGACCTGAAAGGGGAAAGAGCTGTGTGGTAGGACTAATTAGAAAACTGGAATTGTGTATATTTGTTTTCCTTTTTATCAATTATTTCATCAGCTATAATAAAATTAACCCCTCCTTGATTCCCCGATTGAGATCCACTTGGATTGAAAGAGGTTCCTAGAGGGTTTTCTTTTTAACAAGAACACCTATCTTAAAATTTACTAAAATTGACTAGACTCCAGTGTGTATGCTATGCACTTGGATATGGTTCATCCGATCATTCAAGCTGCATCAAAATCACTTGAGTGACTAGAACAATTAGGATTCACTCTCCCAAATTGACAAACCATAAGGTGAACATCCAACACTTAGATGAAACCGTTACAGTGGAAAAATACCCAAAGCAAGCGGAAACTCCTGAAAAGTTACCTCGGGGCACCGATATCTGTTACACCTCCGGGTGCATTATGAACAATAGCCTCAGATACTCCATTCATCCCACATATTCCTTGTGGGTAGCCATGACGGTTTAGTTTTGGACATACTCCAAGTACTCTCAGGTATATCTGGAGTCCTCCCCTTTCGCCTAATTTTAATCAACTCATATTTCACATTAACTTAAAACGTACCAAGAGGCAATCACAAAACATTCACTCCATGCACATGAAATTATATTGATTATCTTTTGACTCCATTTTAAGGCACTAGTTATTTTCTTGCTATATATATATATATATATATTGTGTATCCGCATTGTGCTTTCATGTGCTCATTTTGTATCTTATCATCCATGGTTGTTTATGGTTAAATTTCAAACTCCTAAGTAACTCATTCAATTTAACATCACCATACTAAATAATTTTTCCTTAGTAACTTAATAGGGTCTACCCCCCTTGGCTTCATTAGGAGTTGAGCCTGAATGAAGGAGTCAAGAACAAGGTGACAGTATTGACTCAAGACTTTCCCCCAAGGACACACTGAGTGGCTTGAAGATTTCTGCCACATGACCCAGGTGTGTGAAAGGCGCCAACAGGTGTCATTTGCAATATCAACTGAGGCTGCAGCCTCATCCATTACTAAGATGTGGATGTACTTCAACAAGGCATGTCCTAAACAAAGAAGCTTTCATTGGCCCACGCTCCAATTTTCTCCATTTTCTGTCACTGAACTGAACACCACTTATTAACAAAATGGTTAAGTACACATCCATACATAAATGATAAAAGGAAAGCACATAGAAACTGACAATATTCTCTTTACTAGAGCACACAACTTGTCGAAGCTGACTTTTGTCCAAAGCCTAAAAAATCCAAAATAACAGTTGTTTTCAGTTCAATTTTCTGTTGAAATGACAAAGAAAAATAAATGCTTGGATCGACTTATGTGTGACTTTGGCTTCAGATATCTCAAAATAAGATAGGATTCCAAATAGATATGATGAAATCTTAATAAAGTCTGAATGAGTTTTATGCTATCTTCTTGCAGTAAAAAATTAAAATTCTATGAATAGGTGGTCCAACAGGTATTGTTTTGAATTAGAGAAAATTATGTTGATAAAATAATAGCTTTCCATTGATAGAGTCATACAAAAATATTGGCCAGAGTACATGACATCCTGCTAAGGAACATCTAAAAAAAATCTGAATCGTTTTAGTGAGGTAAAAACAAACAATGGACAGGTCATTGAACTCTCTGAAATGGAAAAGGAACACAGATAAAACTAGTTAGGATGAGACTTTAACACTTCAGGGTCTTCCAAAGGCCATCTATCTTCTAATAGGAAAGACTCTAACAAGTCAATAGGAGTACAATTTGCATCCTTTCTACTTTTATAGCTCACTTAGTTAAGAAGTATTGAATATTATTCCAAATTTTACTGAAGTGATGAGCATCCACCTCCTATTAAGAGGTGGGATGTTTTTTACCCTGTAACTTATCCCTTTATAAAAAAAAATAGATATCAACTTATTTCACCTAATAACATTCAACCATCAGAACCTCCTTCAAATAATTTACCATATTTGAGAATGGTATGCTAAGAGTGATTTGTATA